>CM057098.1:17015000-17557500 GCA_029959045.1 Taenioides sp. WSHXM2023 | reverse complement strand
CTGGAGGGACCATCATGGCAGGATAAGCCCCTACATGGGGCATACCACCAAAACATAACTGAAGTGGCTGATATCAAAAAATCCTACCAATGGCTGGAGAGGGCTGGTCTGAAGGACAGCACAGAGGCCCTCATCCTGGCTGCACAGGAGCAGGCCTTGAGCACCCGAGCAATAGAGGCCTAGATCTACCACACCAGACAAGACCCAAGGTGTAGGCTGTGCAAAGAGGCTCCTGAGACAGTCCAACACATAACTGCAGGGTGTAAGATGCTGGCAGGGAAAGCATACATGGAGCGACATAACCAAGTGGCGGGCATAGTGTACAGAAACATCTGTGCAGAGTAGGGGCTGGAGATCCCAAGGTAAAGATGGGAAACACCCCCGAAGGTTGCCGAGAATGAGCGAGCCAAGATCCTGTGGGACTTCCAGATACAGACTGACAGAATGGTGATGGCGAACCAACCAGAGTTCCAAGTTCCAGCTGGAGGAGGGGGGGCCAAAGCACGGCACAGCCGCCCATGCGCGTGCGCTGATGCTACCCACACGAGGAAAACACGAAATAAAGTCCGCTCCAAAACTTACGGCTAATCCTTGCCCACCCCCGAAAAGGACCATGGACAGTGACAGAAGCCCCCGCAGCGTCTCTCCCCCAGTAGGCCCCACTCCCTCGCATTAATTTGCGATTAATCGCGAGTTAACTATGACATATGAAAACAAACTTGCTATTCATATGGTGGTTTTCTGTCTTGGAATTCTGTCATTGTTTAACAGGGTTAGTACTTTTTTACTTCAACCTAAACCCTTTCGGTCATGGTCCAAATGGGGTTGTAGTCTATGTCCTTGTAGTGCTGCAAATGACCGACTAAACTGCTAGTACTACTACAACTACAGTTTGAGTAATTTCTGTACCACAAGATCACCAGTGTCAGCTCTGACCTGCTGCATAAGAATCTCAGGGTCATCTGGCACCACATCTCCATCCACCACAGGCCCAAAGGCAATGTGATATCGAGCCGGCTGGATGTCCTGATCCACCAGCTCCCGGAAACTCTTCCTCCTCAGGCAGTCCACTAGCTCCGCATTGTCGCCTAGGTTACAGCCCACCTTCTTAGCCAGGGTCTTAGTGTACATCATGGGCTGGTAGTTGACCGACCAACTGGAAATGGCCGAACCACTTTGTGCTATGGCTCTCTGGAACAGGCCTGTTGGAAGACGAGCATATCCATTATTAAAGATGCACTATGTAAGTTTTCTAGTGGAGGATCCATCATGTCCTTGTCTCTTTCATATAACGTCACAACATTCTATAAGACAATAATATTTAATGCAGATGGAGGCAGCTAAAATTAATTTTGTTATTATAACAAGTTCTATGGTCCTGTACATTATCTGGTTTAGCATTTGTGAAATTACTTTTTAGATATTTTAACGAAAAGTACAGTCCAATCAACTGAAAAACTGGCTGTTGCCCCCCACCTGAGAGTATGACATCATCACATCATATAATATAAAAACTACCAATGGATAGGTTATTGCTGTGGAATGTTCCACAGTATGACATTAAAATTATCAATCCCCATAGAGACAAGGAGGTAACACTACCAGTCCAAGTAACAGGAAAGGCGACCACGCTCACAGTAAGTGCATGTTTTTCAAGGTATGTTTGAACAATAAAAACATATTTAAATAAATGCAGGAAAGATAAGTTTAATGCCATACTGTAGAACATTCCAAACAAAGTGCCAACATCCCAGTGGAGATAATAGGCGCCATACCGCCCACCAGAAAAGTAACATAGGACATCGTCAGTGATGGGAAGAATACTTTCAAAATGTATTTAGTTACAGAATACTGAATACCTGCATTAAGATGTATTTTGTAACATATTCTGATACATGGTCCAATCAGAGTACTGTATTCTGAATACTTATAATACTTTTTACATTGAGTTGCATGCAAATTATAGTGTAAAGATGCAACATAGGATTAAAAACAGCTTTTTGTTTCACTGTTTGTTATGTATTTCCTACAACTCATTGGAGACAGAAAAATAATACATGCCCTCACCATAAAAGCTGTGTTTTTTTATTTTTCCTACTGATTATGTGCAGTTTGAAGCCTAAATTGTGTGATCAAGCACCGCAATGTATTCCTCTCATTTTAGGAAAGTAACTGTATTCTGAGTATCCCAAAGTACATATGAAATATAGGTATTCAAATTTGTATTCTGAATATGTATGCTCGGTACATGTATTCAGTTACTTCCCAACACTGCACACCTTTAACAACATACAGTCACATATTCTCTATCAGTTTAGCACAGTTTTCTTCCTGACACACTTAGCAGGCCTTGGAGAGCCAGGAGTGTGAGCGTGTTAAATAATGCATATGTTGGAGGAGGAGCAAATGTGGAGTAATACATATGAAGCAAGATGAAGGAGATACCCTGCTGCGTTGCATTGCCGGGGAAAAATCTTTTTGAATGTTACAGCCAGGGAAAAATATGCTCCCATTACATATGACCAGAGACAGCGAGAAGAAAAATGGTGGCGAATCAACGTGCAGCATTGGTCTTGATGTGTCAGATAATGCCAGTGAGGAGATAGATGGCGAGGGGAATAGAAAGATGCTTCTTGAACTGTTGCGCTATTATGTAAAATGGCTTGTGTCCCTCTATTTTATCCACAGATTTTGTCATTAATAATTAAGCCCCCATCCCCCTTTGCCATATTCTGCATGTGCCCCAACCCCGTTCCTCTCCCTGTGAAATCAATTAGGAAGGCTCTCAGAGGTAGCCCATCTCTCATCCGCTCATACAGTACTTCCACAAACTGTTCAACTTTTTTCACACTTCCAACCATTAAAGTCTGACTTCAAAATGGATGCTCCATGGATGCATGTAGTGCAAACTGTGCTGAGGATCTGCAAAATAAATGTTCCCCAAAAGCAAGTATATTTTGAATAAGCTTATAGTTTATGCTATAGCAGTGAAATGTTGCTTTGTATTGTATAGATAGGGCCAAATAACCATCATCAGCCACTACTAGTTCAGTAATGAAAAAGAATTTATTTTCAAATAGATTATTGAGTAGAGTGAAGGCACTATGTAACTTTTTTTCCTGATGGGAGTACATAAGTACGTAAGTTTAATGCTGTACTGTGAAAGATACCAGGCAAAGCCATAACTTCTCCATGGAGAAAAACAGGTGGTGGACTGTCAAAGTCCTCAGTCTATTAATAGTAATAGTCTAGTATAATATTACAGTCTAGTAATATTGATAGAGTAAAGTAGGAGAGGAGATCCCATTAAAGGATTAGATTCAAGACATTACAAACCAACATCTGATGACTCCTTAGATGTTAAAATCCTAACTTCATAGAGCGAAATGAAATACATTTTAACAACATCACTTTTATTACTAACGAGTGACATGCATAATATTTGACAAAAACAAAAATAGCAAGACATTTCTTATTATTATAAGAAATGTTAATGTAAACTTTAGTTGATCAAAAACTAAATCAGATCTTTATGGTCAGGTTGTGTTAAAATATAACTAAAATTAAAGTCTAACTTGAGAGACAGACGTACAGACAGAGCAGTGCCTCCAGCTAGCTGGAAGGTATCAATTGCATAGACAGGATAGGTGTCATTTCAGAAAGACAATTTTTGTTGGCATAGTTGAGTGATTTGAGCTCCATGAGGAGTGACGTTATTTGGGATTATCTCAGAGCCTGTGTCCCAAGGTGCAGAGTGTGGTGGGGAATAACCTACTGTTTATATCCATCTGTCAGCTCAGTCCACTGCGCCACTCGCCACTCAGCTCTCAAAGTTTATGGGGATATCCTCATATGTATGTGTCAAAATCCAAACACGGGCTTTCTTTTGCATTGTGTTTATTATCCCAGCTACCAGTGAATGGAAAGAATTGGGTTTTGAAGTGCATATACCATATATTGAATAGGTATTTTTTAATATTACACAAGTGCTTGTTGCAGTGCTCTGGGCATAAGTTTGAGAAAAGGTGGAAGTAGTACTCCAAATCTATATTTTGACAATTTTTTTTTTTATTTTATTTTTTTTAATATATATATCTTAAAAAATAAATAGTAATAGTGAATAGTGAGTTTCAGAAAATAAATAGTAATAGTGGTAGTAATAATTACTGTAACATTAACATTGGTAGGAACAAAGAACAGGATGAGAACATTTTCCACCTCGGATATGGAAGAAAATTGTTTTTAGTGAAACAAACTCTCAATGACACACAATATGTGGGGTCATTCTGCTGCAAGTTCACTGGTGTGTTTGTTTTTCGAGCTGTTGTAAAAAATGAAAAAAGAAGGAAGCAAGATTATTCTGCCTTTGGTAGGTGTTGTGGTTTAGTAATATGTCAAAATGCAATGTGCTTGATTTTTAAAATTAAAATGTAATTTTGTAAATTGTGTATATAACTCATTTTGTGTTGATGTGCTGATTAAGTGTGGCCTCACCTTCAGAGTGGTGTGACAGGATCAGGAGGTTCACACAGGCTGCTCCTGCTCCAGAGCCAAAGATGGTGATTCTCTCTGGGTCTCCTCCAAAGTGCCCAATGTTTTCATTTAGCCAGCGCAGAGCCTGGATCTGGTCCAACAGGCCATAGTTCCCCTTCGCTGACTGGTCCCCTGTGCTAAGAAAGCCTGCCGGCCAAAACAACAACAAAAAGAAAAAAAAAAAAAAAAATGCAGTAAGTGTCAGACAACAAGGTAATCCAAGTGCATCTCAAACTATTCTTTTAAGCGGAAGATGGCAACCTGTCATTTTCAAGAACCGCTCCAGCTCCTGTGAAGTCTGCTGAGACACTGCAAGCTATGCCAAATTACTCATTTTTAATACACACACTACAAATACAGCACAGTTAGGGCGAGATGAACAGAAGGGAACACGTCTCAACAGTAGGTAAACACCCACTAAATGTTAAATTAAACTGAACAAACTACCACTGGTATGAAACAAAGTATACATAATGTCAATTTGGTGTCCAATAATACATAAGGATTCTAATAGGAGCCGCTCAGCATCACTGTAATTATGTAATTAACACACTTGCCTATTGGCAGCCATTGTGACCAGCAAGCTCTCTGTAAAAAGGACAATGTGTAAGATTTTATGTTGTACTAAATATTCCTATGGCAGTAGTTTTAATGCATTAGCCATTTTTATAAGCAGGTGAAAATATGCAGTGTGTGGTTTGTGACTCAGATAACTCAAAGTTCAGTAACAAAGAAAAAAGTGTGTATTTTGTAGATCAGTGGTGTATGTGAAATGCTAGAGTAGATTAAAAAAAAATAAAAAATGAAACCATAGCAACATAACTCCTGCCACAGGGGGTCAGTAAAGGAGCATATGATTGTTTTAGTGAATTCTTAACTGTTCTGGTAATCAAGCTGCTCTATTCATGGCTATGGCATATATTCTATTTGAATGGGGAAAAGTCCTCACAAAATCCATCAAATCAAAAAGGAATCATTTGCCTGATAGATCTCTCAATGGTGCTCACGTCTGGGCACTATATCAAAAAATCCAATGCCAATGCTCTGCTTGTGCTCTTAATTGTTAAAGTGAGGAAAAATATTGGCTCTAAAAGTTTTGATTAATTTATATATAAAATGTTTGAGGTAAATTATTGACCTGTGTCTAACCTGCTCTACTCATTTTCCATGAGAATAAGACCAGTGGAGCATGAGTGTTGATCCTGTGATTGATATTCTATGGAGACCGCTGTGTAGGTGCTGCTCAGGATGCTGAGGTAATGAGAGCCGGTTAGCAGCCACTGATGTGTGCCTCTGACAGAGACTAATGTTCCTTAATAGACCTGTAGGGCCCAGGCTCCCATTTAAAAATAAACCACACAAGATACAGTATCCCCAAAAGGAAAATAGGGCTCAGACGCTCAGGTAAGCATCCTAAGCTCCAGGGGATCTCTATATCAGCATTACCTGAATGATTCTGGGTTGAATGACAGAAAGATATAACTATTAATGCCATATTTTAAAGCAATGTATAAAATGATAGAAGCTGTAATAACAGGAAGAAGCATGTTAACGCTTTGTTCATGAGATGTATTGTTTAATATATTATATGGTTGCATACATATAAGCCTGTCACAATATCACATTTTGAAGTGCAATATATGTATAAGTAAATATAATATAATAAAATATTGCCATATGTAAAAAATAAATGAATAAATACAATTTTGAATGCCATTATTCCACTGCCACAATAACCCTAAAGCAGGATTTCACCCAAAAATTATTCTGTATGTACAGTACTGTTAATGAATGCAAGATAAAATATATAAATGTAACACTTAATGACACTTAATGAAATTATTTATTCAACCCTCTACAGCTCAAATATTATTGTAGTACTGAAAAATAACAAAAAGTCCCCCACTAGTACAAACAAAAAGTACTCACGATAAATTTTGACCCCAAAAATAACTGTTCTATTTTCACAAATTAAATGATAAGTTTTATCATGACAGGCCTACATAATAATCCAGTGATAAAACTACAGTGCTATATTGCTACACCATACTAATAAAATATTCAAAATAATAATTTGATGTGCAACAGTCTTGGGCTTTTCACAAAGTTATTAACAAAATGTAAAAATAAGGAAATACATGATGAAAAGATGTAGCCTACTGATTATTTTTGTATTGCACTTTACAATTTACAAAGCTATGTAGTGTTTGATGCTCTAAACAAAATTTCTATGTTTTCTATGACAAAAAATATTGAATCTAAATTGAATCACAGAGTCAATTCTTGTGGCGCAATACAGTCACAAATAATTGACCAAGCACTACAACCTCTAATAGCTACCTAATAAAAACACAATTGGTTTTAGAGAAGATGGCATACATTTGGATTTAAAAAAAAATACTGTCCACTTGGAATGTTTAGGTGTTTAGAATTAATTAAGCGCACATAATGAGACTTTTGGAAACATAGTTGATTTGACATTGTTCTTTCTCGTCAGGTTCGTCCTGTTCTTACAACCTGATGCATAAAGTTAATAGAGTGAGGCAGAGCATAGCCAGCACCGAGGGGACTGTTTGTCATATGGTGGAATCTGCAACAGCCACTTTGTGTGCACTTTGAACCTAACAGTTGTTGCAACAGCTGGCCAACAAACTACCTGCTGCCGAATACTTCCTGAAAATGGGACATAAATATATGGATTTGTAATAATAAATCTACTACAGCTCATAAACTGTTTATTAAAACTGTTTATTATAATAAATTGTTGTACTATGTGAATACATTTGTGCAGGATAAATATTTGGGCAGACAGAAAGTATAAGACAGTAACTTGTAGGGGATTAAAACTATAATGTTAGAGATTGTGAAGAGCCTAAAGCAGCTGAGGAGCAGATGGCCCAAGAGGACAGTCAGCACACTGTACAGAGCAGATAGTGTGTTTGTGGAGGTACTGATGAAGCCTATGATGAGGCCATCATGATAATGAATGTACCATTACAACAGGCTACTTGGATAGACTTACTAAATATGCTACAGTGGGAACATTTACATGGCTAGTAGAAATCAGAAAACTAGAATAATCCGATATCACGACAGTTAAATAAGATTTTTGGTTTTTGGTCATGCACAAAATAAATCTGATCAACAAAACCTTTTAGAGTAACTGTTGTATTTGGAAGACAAAGTAGAATCATTTTTTAAAATAACTTTTTCAATCTTTAACAGCTTTTCTTTCATTTTTGCCTTTGCTACATTTGCCCTTTTTTACATAATTTTCCCGGTGAAAACCTGCACAGGTAAGAACAGAAAATCTGATTAGATTAGATGTAACTGAAACTGCAATAGTTTCCAAATTCAAGGTGCACTTTGTACATTTTACAAGTTCAATGCCATACTGTGGAGTATTCCAGATAAAGCAAAAACAGCTCTATGCAGACAAGCAGGTACATAACAAGGTACACAGTATGTGTTTAACTTGAGTCAAGACTATAATTGAACACACTGATCAATAAATAGAACAAGAAGCAAATAATGTGTTTGTGCAATGTATGTCCTTGGACTAGGAACATGACCAGTCACAATATCAAATAACCTAGCTCTCACATGGGGTTCTCAAAGTGGGAAAATTGAAAGTGGCAGAGGTGTACACAAGTATAGATGATAATTACCAAAATTCATTATGGTTGACACATGTTTACATAGATACATAGATTCAACAGACGTCAGTGTGTTTTCATGTCAGTGTCACGAGTGTGGTCATAAATACATGCATGACTTTAATATGGCATGTGCTATAATCCCTGGTTCATCTCCTATTGACTGGACATTAGCCGGAGTGAGTGACTAGGGTAAGATATGAGTGCTGACCTGTGTTGCCACACCACCACAGTGTGTGTATGTGTGTGTGTGTGTGCCCGGCCGAGTGCCGCGCTGCCTGCCACAGTTGCTTGGCAACTGTCCAGAGCTTCAAGCAAAATGATATGGACAGACACTCGCCAAAGCACTTGCATACACACATCTAAGCACTTATATATTCAAGTACACAAACAGACTCACACACAGACACACAAACACGCAGCCAGGATGTGGCGCCGTCTTTGCCTTTACAAGGGCATCATGAGCAAACACACTAAGTATTCTCATTTGTTATTGAAGATATGTTTCGCATGGTCTTCTGGTTTGTCTTTCACTAAGTTTTATTTCTGATTCCCTCCGTCTGCTGAGTGGAACTTCCTCCTGACTTTAGTGCTGATAGCAGCAGTTTATCAGGATGGACTCATGCATATTCAACACTGGCTTTAGGTAAGAGCCAAGCAGCTGTGATGAGGGTCTCCTGACTCACACTTCATATGCAGACAATAGACAAGGAGGAACAAAGGGTGGTCTCCAACTCGAGGAGGGAAACTTCAAATGTTATTGCACGAGACTCTTACCTACAAGTTACAAAGGCTCCATTCAGACTGTAATGTCTAATGATTTATACACAGATAAGCCGGCAGCACACAATACCTTGTGCAAACTACTGTCCTGAACTGACCCATAGATGCAGTAAAATATAAAACTATTATTATTATTATTATTATTATTATTATTATTATTATTATTATTACTCAGACAAAATTGTACATGTTCTGGCTTCAGTAGTCAATGTACAGAACATGCATATTCCCATGGCAGAGTAGGTAGTCCCTTAGCTTAACAATATTCTTCGTGATGAATCTGATGAATCAAATGACAGATTAACCAAGCTGCACTCAAACCTTAAGCAGCTAAAATAAATTATAGTTTGTTAAGTGATCTTGTGTCATGTGACCTTTTAAAATATAATTCATCTGCTGGTCAGTGGCATGTCTATAATGAAAAGTGGTTCTGATTCTGTTCTGCCATGTGATCCGTCATGTATCTGACTGACAATTCAAACAGTAGATTTTTAAAGTTTGGTCAAAACCTGTGCGGGTCACTGGGCACATTCTGGGACAAAGAAGAAGAAGAGGATGAAAAACACACAGGAGACGTGAAGCAGGCATGAGGCTGAATCTTGCCCAAAGCTACTGTCAGACCCAAAATGACAGAAAGGTGAGCGAGCGACAGTGAAGGACGTATTTGATAATGTCAGTGCATCATCACACCTAAGAGGATGAGAGATGTCGAAAACAAGTGCCGAAAAATATTGCCTTGATACACAGAGGGAAGGTGATTGAAAACAGGAAGTTACAAAACAAAGCAGTCTTTCTGCGTGACTCACCAAATTAATAAGGCAAAAATCACACAACAAAACAGAAAAAAAACCTTAGCAGATGGTGAATAATTCCTGCACAAAGAAGCGGTTTTCATGTTTCAGATGCAGCATGTTTGATGGTTGAGGATTGTAGGCTAACCTTGGGAATTATTGAGAGGATATGAATTTGGTTATGCACAGATGAAACATGACAAGATGACTTCTGGTGAGTCGTTTGGGTGAAGAGAAATGTGTTCTCTGTCACTGGAAAGTGTTTGGTTACTGGTGAGAAGGTCTGGAGTAAAACACAGATTAAATTAGCCTAAAGCTTTTGTGTTTTGTAAAAAGGTTACAGAAATTTAAAAAAAAAAAAAATCATGTGTACTGTTGTGTCCATAGTATGAAATCAAATCATAATCCAAAAATACTCTTAAATACCCTAGAGATCATATTATGAGAAATCTAGGGACGTGTAAAAATCATATGTTTATGAAAATATATATTTATACTTTTTATGGTGTTTTAATTCTGAAATTGATAAATCAATTCTAAAATGCTTTTTGCAATCTTTGGCACATGAACTTATATTCAGCTGCATCAGACATAGATCAAAATCTTCAAATACATGTATAGTCTTAAAACAATCATCGAGGGAGGTAAAATCTCATTACTATGAAATTCAATATGTTCCGGCAGAAGCCCAGAGGAACAACAGACATATGGTTGACTATATTTTCTTTTTTTAAACTACTTTCACTTTTTCTGTTCACAGAGAGGTGTCAAACTGTCAAATGAAATCAGTTAAAAAGTTAAAACTTTACAATATGATCAAAAAGAAACAAACAAACAAAAAAACAAGCAGTTGTTAGTTGTTATAGTCAAAATGAATCTACATTTATAGGTTTCTCACTGCAAAAAGAAAAGGCTTTGCAATATAAATGATTCTCAGCCTCAATACATGCAGGTAAATGTCAAGATATCTAAACCAAGCATTCATAAAAGGACTGGCAGAAAGAGCAGATTTACAGTGGAGTTCAAATATTAGGAGAATATTCCAGTGAGAATCAGCTGAGGTTCACATAGAGAACTAGCTGGCAGGTCGCCTTTAATTATGCATCACGCTGTATGTCAAGTACAAGCTGGAATTAAATTATACCTTGTAATTGGGCCTAGTCCTGCTGAACTAATATGATTTTAGTACGTCACCTATAGGCTCCCAATGACACTGTATTCATTACCTGACGTATAGCTTTCAATTTCAGCCCCCAGAGGCCCATTCTCACGCACCCAGGCTGTGTCGTAAAACTGTGCTGTCACTTACATTTCAAAGGCAATACTTCAGACAGTACACTGACAGGAGGCGGTGAGGTTCAAGGATCAGGGGCAATAACACCAGGGGAATTCTGATGGTTGCAATTGGACTTATGCAGTTTTTATCCCCCATTCTAGAGTAAGACAATGATATATTAACTAACCATTAACAAGCCAAGAAGAACTGTAATAGTCAGTAGTTTGTCTTGAGTACCTCCTAAGCTTTGTCTCACACTCCAAGTACCCGGTAATTTGGGTACTAGACTATAAACGTCTCTTTACTGTGGGACTATATTTTTGACAGTTATTACCATACTAGTATACAGACTTATTTTAAATGTTTTGATTTCCGTACTACTACAAAAAAAAAAAAAGGAAACTTCGATGGTTATGCAGTTTTTCTACAGCTAAACAATGATATATTAAGTAATGACACTTAAGCCAAGAAGAAAATAATCTTCCAACTAATTATCACATGAGAAAGATTCTATTCAGAATTTTAATTAAAATCAATTTTCTTTTGAATTAGGGATTGTAGGTGGCTGGGTAGTTTATTGTAGTAGTCAGTTAATTACAGGAATGGTAGAAACAATGGATAAAAACAACTATTAACTATTACGCCCACTCTCCAGACATGTTTATGGATGGGAGCATCCAGAATGGATCCAGGTCAAAACAAGGAGGACATTCAAACTCCACTAAGCATGCAGATTGAATGGTACAAGGACAGAGCCCATAAGAGTAAAAAAACACTCTGCCACCAGACAGCTCATAATAATTTATGCTGTATCAATAATGATTTGTACTGTCTATATTTTTCTAAAGGAAGGGTAGAGGTAATTACAAATACATTTAAGTAATTAACCTTTTTCAGTAGATTTATTTCAAACTTGTACTTGTAATTGAGTATAATTCTGACCATGTAAATTTACGTCATTCACGATCAGTCAATTTTGTGAAAATATGATGTGTTAAAAGTAACTAGTGATTACTTTCAGTGACATTTTTACCTATGTAACTGTAGTTGTACTAGTTTTCAGTACAACACTCACCTTCCCTGTCCCCAAATCACTGTATTTGATAACCATACATCAAGTAGTACTTACTATAAAAATATGTTGTTTTTCACTACAGCTCACTAAAAGGGTTGTCTAGCTTTGAGCTGAGTGTGGGCGCGTTTCATTTGGATCTGAGGACTGCTGAGCTGAGAAGAGACAGTGGTCTAAACTCAAATGGCAGCACCAGTGTTTATTGGCTAGGAGTACAGTATGTGCCATGGCTAACGGGCGGTTTATGAGAACAACAGGATTTGAACTGCGTCCCAAGGCTCATTTACTTCAGTAAGAGTATTGTTGAAATGCTGACACATCCTGACTAAACATCACACTTTGGGTTTACACTCTTGGATAAAAATATCTTGTCTACAATTACTTTTACTGAAGATTTTCTTGTTTTGGTGCATATAATGTTTCCCTATTATAATTTGCATTTGGTGACCCAAGAGGTGAGTTTCTGCTTTCTTTTTGTCTATTGACATTCATGCAGTCAGTAGTGGTAAAATTAGTAGGTGTTTTATTATCAAAAACACACTATATAACTTTTCCTGCTTGTCTCTGTGGAGATGTTAGATGTTTGTCTGGAATATCCCATACATTAAAAATATCTATCTTGCATTATACAATAACAGGTATTTTTTGATGCTATAAAATATTTGTTACTGTACGTGGGGTCACCTCTCCACAGATCTGTAACTTGGCCAGGAGGTGAGCTGCTTGTCTTCATTGAGAGGCATATGTTTAATGCCATACTGTGGAACATTCCAGGCAAAGTAATAAAATCTCCAGACAAGCAGGTGGTGGAAAGTAACATAGTTTTGTGGCAAAGTTGTGAGTATGTATGTGGAAGTTTTCAACACCTGTAGTGCTATCAGCCTTTATATAAATAGTCTGGAGCAAGTATCAAACCGTATAACATTTAACTTTATATAGGTTAGAGGGCAACCAAATCACAGCAATAGTTGCAATGAATATTAATGTTTCTATACACATACATACAAACACACGCACACGCACACACACACACAGGTGTACAACTACTTTTATCTTGGTAAAATTTTAGAGACTTTTTGCCCTGTAGGGGTCCTTTTGAAATGTTAAAGTTCAAACTAATTGTAGAATGGCTGAATCCTTTTGTACAAACAATAGGCTTTAATTAAACGTTGACGTAGCTACAGCTTAATAGGTTGCTATGCCTTAGAAGAAGAAAGGTTTGATGGAGCAGCGTTTCATCTCTTCCTCCTGAGGTGAAAAATGTTCTCTCGGAGCCCACACGACGGTAGGCCTCTCCCCAGAGTTCATTAATTAGTTAATTAGTTAATTAGTCAGAACAGATGGCTATGCAACACAAATCAGAAGGCTCCTCCGGCACAGGGCAGGAGGAAGGTGAGCCGCGACGCCATGGAGGGGGAAAAAATCTACTGTCACTAACCTCTGAACCAGCAGACATTTTCTAACCACTCACCCATTTTACTCCACTATATCCAGCCTCTGATAAATTCATGAGGCTATCTGGAGAAGGGCTATAGCATGCTAACATATGTAACAGTGGAGTGAGAGCATAAAAGGCTGCAGGAGTTATTTGAATGAATACTTAGCATCAGAGCCGATTTCAAAAAGCATTTCTGACGGTTTATTTTTAGCCCGTTCCCATCTCCCCCCTTCTGCTCTCTTTTTGCCTCCGTCTCTGCACCGTTCTCCCTCATCCGTCTCTATTCCGCGCTCCCTTCGTCTTATTCCTGACTCCTGATCAGTCTCTTAAAGGCACAGGCAGCCAAAGTACTACGGTTTTATCTGCAAGAACAGTCATTACAATCTATGCAGTAATAGTCATAATCACACTATCACACTTTTTAACAATAGAGTCTTATCACATGTAAACACCGCTAGAAAGGCAGCAAACACAATTTATTATTAAAACTAATATTTCCGAATTTGATATTGTTACACAAATACAATATCATAAAACAAAAATTACCATGCATTCCAAGTCTCTTCTTTGCAAGATAACAACAGTTATATTGTGTGAGTTTGTAATACAGTGCTGCTTGAGGGTGTAAAATGACACACAATAGAGAGATGACACCCTTCTTAAGTTTTCCTAACAACCATTAAAGAAAGATAAAACCAACAGTTTTTTACCCTATTCTTGTTAAAGGTAACCAATGTAGTTTTTCTGGAGGGGGGTCTGCCATCTGCTCATCTCCATGGATCTTATCATAACTTATCATTTCTGGTATAAACGTGAGAAATCTCAAAGTCCAAGAAGGATGCTATTAAACATTCACATGGATAGTGCATTATTTATGTATGATTTACGCATCCATGCAGCACATCAAGACTATTACACATGCACATGCAGCAATTAGCATGCACACAGAAAAAATATGCAGGTTTATGGGACATGACATACATAGCAATAGCATACAAAATTCACCTGCTTAATACAGTATCACCTTTAGTGCCTATATCTGTGTAAGAGGGTGTGCATGTTTTCACCCACAGACTAAATTGTATGAAGACTTTTAAAAGAATTGAGGACACTGCATCATCTTCTATAATCACTCAGCAGGATTATTCTCCACCTCTATCTATTTATATACAGTGTGTGTTTTTAGACTCTATGCGAAAGCTCTCATATAGTTACTAATGCATGTGAGAGCAGAGCAAATATTAATATGAACCCCTCTCAATATGGATCAGTCCGGATTAAAAAGATGCATTCAAGATTTCATTCAAAGCTGGTAGATTTAAATGTGACAGGGAGTGTACCAAACAAAATTTTAAATTAGCATAAGATGGGATGAAATCATTTGATTTGTAAGGTAAATATCCTTTTTTAACCATGCCATTATAGGCTAACCTGACCCCCATGTGTTCGGAAAACACAGAAAGAATTTAAATGGAAGGCCTTGTCTGGGAACGATCCCTTCTCAACCTTCTTGCAGTGAGATGAAAGCGCTAACCACTCAGCCACTGTGCCAACACCATTATGTACATACACGTAAATAAAAAAGGTCAAGTCAGTTCCATGGCATTACATTGCCCAAATATATTTGTATAATGGAAGACATTTGATTAACAACTTGATCTGTGTGTAATTTATATAAACACACTTTTAGATGAATAACGAATCATCATCAAAAATAGGGTTAAATAAAGACAAATAATAGACTGGGGGCAGTACCAACAGACAAAAAACAAAAACTAGAGGGCTAATGCAATTAAAACACATCTAAGAATGATTGAAAGAAAGAAAGTGGTTCCTACAGTCTGCCAAATTTCAGAAGCAAAAGTGTGTTTCACCAGATTTTGCCATGCACAAATAATAACCAGATGTGCACCTTAACAAGTCTGCCAAACCATTAGGTGATACTTTTCAGTTCATTAGCTGATTGGCACAGTAATCCATGTGGTTTGTTAAGAGCGTCAATATTGCTGTAAAACACGTCATAGAGCACACAATAATGCCCCGCTCAGTCAAATATTTATAGTTTGATTTAAAACTAGATATTATTACGTCACAAATATCACATGCATTTCAGGTGCAGTCTGCATCACTACCTCACAGACTAGTGCGTCCAGGCATTGTCAATACAGCTCTGGATCATGTTACTCTTTGCTACAGCACTTGGATGACATCCTACATGACTCTCATTTCACTGTTTATTGTTATTCTGATATGTTGAAACAGACCTGATGCAGTAAACAAGATTTGATTACACAACCTGGCAACCGCAGTGACTGTCGGAGATAGTGTGTATGCAAGCACCTCCAAAAGTTCACAGTCAGTGCAAATACTTGAACTCCACTGATTTTTGGTGCACAGGAGTACACATACACACATATACACAAACACACATGTACACATAGTTGAAAGTCACACACACAAAACTCTGACACAGAATGGACAAACAGAGATCCCCTTAATCCTGACATACACTGTCAGCCAACAGGCACATTGTAGTCCTGCTTTCAGATGTGTGCATAAACAGAATACTTCTTCAGTCTATTTAGTTGAGTTACAATGTATTCACATGCTCACAAAGTCCTACAGTAACAATTTCACTTTACTTTTAGATGTCATGTGCACCTGGACCCTGGCCTGGCAGAGTCCTTGCTGTATCAATGAGTCTGGTAGACATTTGTATCAATTCAATTTCTTCTGCAGCCAAGGCGAGTGGACAAGGAGAAACTATTTAGACTTGAGGTTAACACTGAGACACAAAACATTAAGTTAAGTTCATTATTTTTTGAAACAGTTGATTTAGTAACAGATTTATTTTCTGATCTTCTTTAACTGAATGGCCCGCAGAAGTAAACTAACTTCACAGTTGTGAGAATATACTGTCACCATCTTGATTTTTGAAGAAAGGACCTCAATCAGCTCGGCCACTTCAAACCAGACAGCCGATTGACTCATTGTCATTCATAAGGGGATACATTAGCAGAGGCACCAACACACCTAGAAATGCATGTCTTCAGAACCCGAAAGAGCATTCCTGGTTACTTATCTATTATAAATAAACAAGATATAGGGCCTATACAGTATGCATGTTTCCCATCTGTATGTTGCTTTAAAGACTCTGACAAAATATTTTGACATTAATGACAAACATAAAATAAAATCTGTTTCTCAGAGAGCTTTTGTACACAGAACAAACATGGTATAACGTGACATGAATGTTTTATTTGGAGTAATCCGTGTGTATCATTTTCTATCACTGTGCGTTTATGATGAATTGTGCATCCATGTATGTCATGTGCAGCTATATTTAATGCCTAAAGGGAATAGGGAAGCACTCACATCCTCTGATCTGTTGCATCAGCCATGAAAGCTAACAACAGTCACTATTGGTTGCCACAACTCAAAAATACATGAACATTCAGAATAGACATGTGTAATTGTGTGCATGTGGACAATTCCATTCTTTATAGTAGTGGAATGAGAGCGATAAGAATTTATTCAGAGCTCAACTCCAAAGACTATGTTGAGACAGTATGAACCATACAATACGATACGATACCATAGAGACGGACACAATCATTATTGGAATGGACAAGATCTCATGATCTCATAATGCCATTCTTGTCCTAGTGCAGAGACATGATTTTAATTTAATTTGCCATCAGGCTGCAAGCAATATAAATGACATTAGACAGCAGATGTCTGCAGCTTTTAGTGAAAAGCATTCTAAATAAATAAATGCATTTATTCATTTATTATAGCTTCTTCAGTTTAATTTGACGAGGGATTTGTATCTCGTTTATTTCTAAATTTTCCTAAGCTACACATGCCCACGTTCTCACATGATAGAAATAATACAACCTCGGGGCTCCATTATTTGAATCATTTTTATGTTTTGGAGAAATGCTATGGGGGCTAATATTTACTACTCCCTAAAAGTGTCTGGCAGAGGTGACGTGACTTACCGAGCACGCCAAGACGATAGTTCATGGTGACAACAATGACATTTCCATAGGCGGCCAATATACTGCCATCGAACATGTTCCCTGAGCCCTCCATGTACGAGCCCCCATGGATGAACAGCATCACTGGCTTCTTACGACGGTCACGGATATCTGCGGCACACAAACAAACAAGGAATACTTTTAACAAAGTTCAATCCTGGGGAACAAGTTGTACTGTACTTAATTGGTACAAAGTGAAAAGTCCCTAAGTGAGAGCCATGCACACCACAGAGTCTGATGCTACTTAATATTAGTAAGTCTTATGAGGGTCACATTGACTGCTTCCCATTGCGTTTGTAATTATAAAAAGGCACACAAATCTAATGCAGAGAAAATGTGAACCATTACATAACTGTCCACAGACAAGTGTAACAATGTGCAATAATGTTGAAAATGTCTCCTTTGGTTGAGTTAGCATGTGCTGCAACAATGCTGCTGTAATTGTCAGAAATCGTGTTTCTGGTTGTCACCTAGAAAAACAGTCTCTTTCTCTGTAAATTATATGATAACAAGGTTCAAATATATAAATGTGAGCATATACCAAAAACATTGTTTAATAAGGAAAAGCACTTTAATAGAATAGAGAAATTTGTTTCTCTGCATTTGACCCATTCTTTGATTCTGCTAAGGCAACCTGTCAGAGGGGGTCTGCAGTGGGTGACCACAGTGCAGAGCCATGTCCTGATTTTGGACTAAATCTGGTCAGGACTACCTTATTGGAGGATTAGTCTATTGTATTAGGGTGAAGTGGAAAACTGCACTAACCAGAGGAAACCCACCCAGGCATGCAGATAACATGCAAACTACACACAGAACAGACCTGGTGTGGGAATTTAACTTGGGACCTTTGGCTATGAAATGAGAGTGCTATACACTCACCCACTGGCATCATAGTTTAATTAAAGAATACATCATTGAAATGATAGGTAGTACGACTGTTTCAAGTTTATGCCACACAGTATCCCCCTCTTCATTATCCCTGTATGTATCTAAGAGGAGCAGAGGAGTAGGTCCCTTTGCCCTGTGTGTTCTTGGCGTCCTGGCCATCTTTGTGTTGCTATGGCAGTCTCCGACAGCCCCCCTGCTCCCCCACACAGTGTCTGTGCTCAGCTCGTCCTGTCTGTGCGTGGATGGGGCTTGGTGAGCTGCCAGTGTGCAGCCCAGTTAGGCTGATCGTCGGCACTGTGCACGGCCTGTGGATAATTTGTATGAAAGCCAGACCAAGTGGAAACATAAATAACAGCCCCAGCATCTGTTTACCCTGATGAGCCTCAGCACTCGGAGATGGAGGAGACAGAGATAGGGGAGAGAGAGATAAAAAGGTAGCAGATGAAACTAGGCCAGCGTGAGACAACCGGCAAGGCTAGAGACATGGAGGGGAGGTTCAAACAAAAAAAGATGAAAAACATACCAAATGTTACAAAGCTAGTCATACATAGCAAGGTACGCTAATGAACACTCAACTCACACCGGAGTCACACACGACATTCACGCAGCACGCACACACAAACTCTTGCATAGGCAGCTGCGATGCTGAGTCGCTATGGAAACTGCCTAATAGAACTGCACCAGCCATTCCGTCGCACCAACTCACTGAACGCCTGTTGCCCTGGTAACAAATTCTACTCACGTATTTGCACAAGGCGCCTGCATCACCACCTGAATCTCAGGTTACACATGCAGTATAGGGTGCGTCACTCCGTCAGAAGCAGAAGACAGGATGAGAGGAGCAGAGCATATGCCCACATAGGTTGCCATCCATTCATGTTGGGCATGTATGACATAGACGCTGTGTAAAAATAATGCTTTTGTGTCGTACTTCTGACGTGCCGGCCTCCTCTGGTGGATGGAGAGCCGATGCTGATTTCCCCAAGGATATGTAAAAACAAGTTCAATTATCCATGCATTACCATGAAAGTATAGATGGGTGACATATCAGAGGGTCGCCTTGAACCACACTCACCGTACTCACGGCACCAAATGAATCCACAGGGAGAGACAGAGTTTATAGACAAATGCAACCTACTTTGTCAATGACATTTAAAGGATTAAGGTTATTTAACAGTACCTGTATTTTTCTTTGACTCATTAGGGCATGTTTTATTAAAGTCTGAACTACAATTCTGTGCATTTGATTCACAAAAAGCAAAAAAAAAAAAAAAATAATAAAAATAAAAATGGTGAAGGACTTTTATGCCATATTGTGCATAGTATAGCACATATATAAACTGTATATTTCATTGGCATCAAAATGTATGACATCTTTGGATTTTTTGTATCAAGCATTGTGTGTTTAAAGGTGTACTATGCAACTTTTCTGAGAGAGGGTCTGCCAAATGCTTGTCTCCAAGGATTGTTCTACAGTATGACATTAAACTTCTCTATCTCCATGGGGACAAGCAGGCGACACAGACAGACCACGTTTCAGGTCAGATCTGTGGAGAGGGGACCTGGCTCACAGTAAAATAGTATTTGGTATTTTTTTAGCAATAAAAATCTAATATTTTTAGGTGGAAAACTGTCCTACATATAACTGTCCTTACATATAAACAGACCACACACTGAACTGAAATTAGTAGTAGCACTAATAGACAAACATCAATTTACAATGTTTGATGTAAGATTATGGTAAGATTTATAGTACTGTTAAGCTTGGTCCCTTCAAAACCACAAGGACTACCCATCATCTTGAGGCAGCCTCCTAATGGGCCAGTATGATTGATGTGGAAAAACTACGTTGACATCTGAGAAAAACACAAAATGCAAATGCTGTATCCAGAATGAAGCCATGGAATGCTAGGTTCTTTTCTTTTCACAGGAGTACTAGCCTATTTACAGCTCTAACATGACA
This sequence comes from Taenioides sp. WSHXM2023, assembly GCA_029959045.1. Classification (NCBI taxonomy): domain Eukaryota; kingdom Metazoa; phylum Chordata; class Actinopteri; order Gobiiformes; family Gobiidae; genus Taenioides; species Taenioides sp. WSHXM2023. The sequence continues at coordinate 17,537,060 of CM057098.1, read as the reverse complement.
ATTAATTGGTAACATTATTGCTTTGCTTGGGATGTTCCACAGTATGGCATTAAACAAATATATCTTGTGTTTATTCAATTATAGGTACTTTTATTTCTCAAAACTACAGCAAAAACATGCATTATTACTATGAGTGGGCCTACTTCTCCACAGTTCTGACCTGTAACTACTTGTCTCCTTGGAGATTGTTAAATTAAATACCATACTGTTGAACATTCCAGGAAAAAACAACATCTACATGGAGTCAAGCAGGTGGCGAGTCTTCTATCAAAAAAGTTATACAATACACCTTTAACTACGCTATGTAACTGTGAAATTTGGTTTTAAGTTAGAAGCCATGAAAACTCAGTGTGTTAACTCTATGTACATTTTCTGGGTGAGGGTCCACTACCTGGTTGTCTTCTTAGAGGTGTTATTGCTTTAGGTTCCACAGTATGACATTAAACATCAACATGGAGTTGACCAGGTGCAGCCCTGCTCACCGTAAGAAACAACATAGCAGTAAAAACACCTATAATTTAATAAATATAAGATAGATAGGTTTAATGCAGTATTGTAGAACATTCCAGGTAAAGCATTATCATACAACTAGGTTTCAAAATGACTCACTGATTCAAATATTACATAATGTCAAGGTACATATTATTTTACTCTGTGCAAACTAAACATCACTAAAATATTTGCTCAGTCCAATAAATGTGAGAGAATACATTTAAAAGGAAAAAAATCCACTCATTTTATTTCAACAAAAAGATAAAAAACTCATGCATACCTACAAAGGTTTAATGAAAGGTGTACCTCCATGCCTTATCTTAGCAATATATTTAACTTTTACAAACTTTTATTAGAAGCATGTCCACAGTAAATGGTTTTTAAATTATTAACCCGCACTACATTACATCTACATATTTTACATATGAAAAAGCATATTTTCTGAAATATAAATATAAGTTTTAGGGCACTGCGAGTTCAAGAGGCATTCAAAATTCTGCATTCAAAAAGCTACTGGCTTGCTGATTTTGTGTAATCCTAGGTATAATTAACAATACAATTATACAACAATATGCAATTTTTTATTATATAGGTATATTGCTATAATAATAATAATATTGTGACTCAACTACTAGGTCTAATACACCTTAACACAGTGTAATTCAACGTTTCTGGTGGAAGGTTCATCATCCGTTTTACTCCATTACTGCTTTGCTTTGAATGTAGTTCAGTTTGGTATTAAACATACACTATATTGCCAAAAGTATTCACTCACCCATCCAAATAAACAAAATCAGTTGTTCCAATCACTTCCATGGCCACAGGTGTATAAAATCAAGCACCTCGGCCTACAGACTTTCTACAAACATTTGTGAAAAGTGAATTCCAGTGTGGTACTGTGATAAGATGCCTCCTGTGCAACAAGTCCAGTCGTGACATTTCCTCGCTCCTAAATATTCTACAGTCAACTGTCAGTGGTATTATAACAAAGTGGAAGTGATTGGGAACAACAGCAACTCAGCAGCCACGAAGTGGTAGGCCACAAAAACTAACGGGGCGGGGTCAGCAGATGCTGAGGCGCATAGTGCGAAGAGATCACCAACTTTCTGCAGAGTCAATCGCTACAGACCTCCAAACTTCATGTAGCCTTCAGATTAGCTCAAGAACAGCATATAGAGAGCTTCATGGAATGGGTTTCCATGGCTGAGCAGCTGCATCCAAACCATACATCACCAAGTGCAATGCAAAGCGTCAGATGCAGTGGTGTAAAGCACGACGCCACTGGAATCTAGAGCAGTGGAGACACGTTCTCTGGAGTGATGAATCACACATCTCCATCTGGCAATCTGATGGACGAGCCTGGGTTTGGCGGTTGCCAAGAGAATGGTACTTGTTTGACTGCATTGTGCCAAGTGTAAAGTTTGATGTAGGGGGGATTATGGTGTGAGGTTGTTTTTCAGGAGATGGGCTTGGCCCCTTAGTTCCAGTGAAAGGAACTCTGAATGCTTCAGCATACCAAGAGATTTTGGACAGTTCCATGCTCCCAACTTTGTGGGAACAGTTTGGAGATGGCCTCTTCCTCTCCCAAATGAATGTGCACCAGTGCACAAAGCAAGGTCCATAAAGACATGGATGAGAGAGTTTGGTGTGGATGAACTTGGCTGGCCTGCAGAGTCCTGACCTCAACCCAATAAAACACCTTTGGGCTGAATTAGAGCAGAGACTGAGAGCCAGGCCTTCTCATCCAACATCAGTGTGTGACCTCACAAATGTGCTTCTGGCCAAAAATTCCCATAAACACACTCCTAAACCTTGTGGAGAGCTTTCACAGAAGAGTTGAAGCTGTTATAGCTGCAAAGGGTGGACGACGTCATGGATTAAGAATGGGATGTCACTCAAGTTCATATGCAAGTCAAGGCAGGTGAGCCAATACTTTTGGCAGTAAAGTGTATGTTTAGTTTATTTTTATTTTTATTTATTTCATGAGACAGGGACAGTGCACAATATTAATTAACCTTAACAGGAGATATGCATTATACCAGGTTGTAGCACTAGTGCTAATTTCCATCTGTAGTCCCTGGGCAGGCTGATTTTATACTTCATAAAATTAAACATGTCTTTACAGTGACCACAATGGATGTATATCCATAAAAACAAGCAAGTGATTCCAATGACTAGGCCAAGTCACAGGTCAGATCTGTGGAGAGGCATATCTGCTCACTGTAAGAATACATGTTTTTCAAGGTTTTTCTATTAAACACCTGTAATTGAATAAACACAAGACTGACAAGTTTAATACTGTGAAAAGTTACATAATGTACCTTTAAACAAGTCATACATTAAATTATATCTATTGTGATTATTCTCCATCCACAACAATGCCCTATTTACATTAATAGTTGATTAAGAAACAGAAATATATGCCATTGTTCTTCACTTAAACTCTGTACTGACATGTGACCTGTTACCTCTCCTATAGTACCCTTACGATGAGGTGCAGGCTTAATCCCAACTCTATATGCAGCAGACAAGCAGCTTTCTATCTCCTCCTCTACACTAGAGCATTATTTACCCTGCTCTGTCTACCTAATTTGATCCTTTCTGCTCAGTATTCTCTGTCTTAATGCAATATCCTACCACCCAGATCATCCTATACTCTCCCATTCCTCTGCTCATCTCTCATTCATTCTCTTATGGAAATTGAGATTGATTTGGATGTAAAAGTTTTTGCCTGAGTCAGCCCATCCTCTCCACACACAAACCCGCACTCAATGAGATGCACGTTTTACATTCTTCCTGGAGCCAACTGTGAAATAATTCCACAGTAAGATAAGTCCAGATGTGCTTTAGCACCTGGGTACAGTCCATACACAAGCAATTTAGACTCTCTTGGCCTTCAAATGCTAACTTAGTGGCTTCGCAGAGGGTAACAGATGTGTGTTTGTTTAGATATTACGACCACTTTCTACTTTGGGCAAATAAAGGTGACATCCTGTTAATTATAATGTTAAACAATGCATAAAAAGAGATTAATCATACATACGTAATACAGAATTATTGTTATCTAGAATATCTTGTTTATACGTTTTACTTTGTTACTTTGTTTACACTAGAATCATTTGGATGAATCCAGCCCTGGAACTGCCAATCTCTACTGAACTGAATTAAAGGTAGTTGTTAACTTCAAAACTACTGCTTTATGACATCACAGGGTGGAATAGAGCATTTTGAGCTTTGGACATGTAGACAGGCTAACAAGGCAGGGTTACTCAAACTCTAGGTTTGTTTTTGATGAGGTAACAATATTATAACATGGCTTAAATATCACAATAGTCAATTTTGAGTAATATAGGACCTTTAAGTACAGTGCATTGGTTCAGGTATTATTAAGCTTAACGATGCATTTTATAGTTGATCTTTTCTGCTTTCTACTTGCAAATGGAAATTATTTTTGAAAATACAAGCAGAGATATTTTAAATGTGATGCCGGGTCTGCTAATATTATCTTCTTTCTCCTGACTACACAATGTGCAAATGTGTTAGCAAGTTTTTACTCACAGTCTCTTATTGATTTATCCAAAAAGTATAAAATCTGGATTATATTTCATGCCAGGATATGTTATATTTTGAATATATTGTATTCTTTTTTACATTTTATGCTTGGCTGTCTCAAAATCTTCACCCTTTAAATGTATAATTGATTGGATATTGATTTTTATATCGATATCCAATCAATTTATTATATTTTTTATAAAATATATATTATTATATATATTTGTATGCATTTTGTATTCCACTAGATGTGCTTTCTAGGGTTTTAACTGCAATACAGTGATGGGAAGAATACTTTGAATATGTATTTAGTTACAGAATACTGAATACTTACATTTTGTAACGTATTCTGATACATGATCCAATTGCAGCACTGTATTCCAAATACTTGGAATACTTTTAAATCAAGTCACATTTAAATTATAGTGTAAAAATGCAACATATGATTAAAAACTGCTTTATGTTTGTTACACTATTTGTACTGCATTTCCTCTCACTCATTGGAGAAGGAAAAAACGTTCAAGCATTTTGAAGCACAGTCAAATACCATAATGTATTCCTCTGATTTTAGGGAAGTAACTGTATTCTGAATACCACCAAATGAAAAAGTAACTATACCTGAATGCAGGTACTCAGAATTAGTATTCTGAATATGTATTCTCAGAACATGCATTTAGTTACTTCCTAAAACTGCTGCAATATGGACATTATACGGGGAAAAAAAACCCCAAACACCTCTAGTAATAAACAAAAGTAGTTTATTCATGAGGGGAGTAACAATATCTGATGGGTGGATCCTTGGGCGGAGCTTAATAGACTGCCTGTTAAACTAGGAAAACCAGGCCCTAAACAGAGCCCTCCTGATCCTGTCGAGATCCATCAGGTGTCAGCATAAATGTCAAACTCCAGCAGTCCTCCACTCCTCCACCCTCTCGCTCTGTCATTCTCCAAATCTCTCACTTTCAAAGCTCTATAAATGTCATTTCATCATGCACTTGTCTTCATTATGACTATTTTTCCCTTTTCTCCCACTAGTGCCCTCCCCTGTGCGCTCTCTTCCACAGCTTTCATCTCTGCTCTATCATTTTGCTTCTCTCGTCAGCAATCTTGAGCGAATCCTTCCTTGTGTTTTCACCGTTAAGAAACCGCACAACTGGATTAGCTACATCTGTCTCTTTTTAAACCATGGCAATTAGAGATGCGAGGCAGAGAGAATTCAATACCCAAATAGCACACATAGCCCGAAAATGAGGAGGGTTAGGGGGAAAGGGCTCACGCACGTGCTGCCTACAAATTAGAGCACCACATGTCCATCCAAGTGGACATACACAGGCACAGATTTGTGTTATTGTTGTGTGCACATACGGTCATGTAATATACAGTAAGTGTGGCTCGTCTGACAGATGCCGACACTGTCTGCATGGATTTGAGTTGCATCAGTGGAGAGACAACAGCATTTCCATTGGCTTGCACTGAATATAGCCCCATACTATAAGCAGTGTTTTCCATTAATATTAACAGACTATGGTGGCTCCCCATAGTTTACTTTTTGAAGCCATAGTCTAAAAACAAGCTGTAAAAACAAAAAGTTAAACTTTAGGTTTGTATTGTTATTAATATACAGAGGTAACTATACTTGTGGAGGGTCCGTCAAATGCTTTTCTCCATGGAGATGTTATTGCTTTGTCTGGAATGTTTCACTGTGTGGTATTAAACATTTCTGTCATCATTGAGACCGAAACAGGCCAAGCTACAGGTCACAATCTGTGGAGAGGTAACCCTGTTCACAGTCAGTCTGTTTTTCTAGGTATTTTTTAACTATAAAATGTAATTTAATAATTTAATAAATGTAAAAAGTAGAGCTGTTTAATGTCATACTGTGGAACATTCTAGGCAGAGCAATGTTATATCCATAGAAAAAAGCAGGTGACGGACCCCCAACCAAAAAGTCATAAAGTGCACCTTTAATTAGTAATCAGATGTTGGCAAAAAGTGACAGCTATAAAAGTAATGAAATATGGATTGCTTGTGCCACCATAGTCTCAGTACAAGCCTGTAGCAAACACTGATACATGATTTACACATGTTTTGTTTAGGTCTAATTTACCAATTTGAAAATGATTTACTGAAGTAATAAGGCTGCTACACACACATGCCAGTGGGGTAAGCAAAGACGGTGGTAATTGAGACAATAATAAAATTGAGTTGTTGTCAAACCCGCAAAATACCTGTCATCCCCCATTTGCCAGTTTACAAACGTCTGTAATGGTTGTGCCCTATATAGTATTAAGGAAAACTTTCATATATACTGTGATAAGGCCACAGCACTACACAGCACTACATAGATTAATTAGTAATCATTCCTCTATATTCATGGATTTCAGGCATAAGGATTCTTTCCAGATTTGAAAGATTTGGCATGGCAATGGTCCTCCATTGTTATAACGAACACAATTCAAATCAAAATATTATAACTTTTGAAGGGGGAAAGGTCTTCACAAAATCCAAATTCAAATTCAAATTAAAAATCCAAACTGAAGTTCAAATCAGGAAGGAATTATCTGCCTAAAAACTCATGGATATTATGCCATATCTATGAAGAAAAGTGAACTGTAGACACTAACTAAGTTTTAAGCAATTTCAGGTCATATAATTCGGGGAATATGATCCGCCCTACGTATTGGCTCTAAAATATTTGCAGAGAATATCAGTTGCTCTGGAGCCTAAAGAAATATGACTGACTGTGAAAAATATTGGTCAATCTCTATTACTGTCTGTTGTAGTCCAGTCATCATTCTTTCTACTGATGAAATCAAAAGTTACACACCATTAAACATTAAAATTATTAGATGTGTTTTTATATAATCTGAACCTTGCAGATAAAACACAGAGGCCTATAAGTGATTTGTGGAGACAGACAGAGAATATAATGTAAAAGCAATTAATCAGTGGCCGGACATAAACAGGCATTGTGCATGGATTCTAGTTTATGTTCACCTGTCAGGGAGAGAATTCATGCACTTAAAATAGGAGCATGGTTGTATGTGTGTATGATGCCCTGTGATTTAAGAGATTGTAAAGCCTTACCCTCATCCCTTGGCCTGTTCAGCGTCGACTCATCTTGCTTCTTTGTGAGTGGGCCTAACATTCAGAAAAACAAAAAAGAAAGAACATTGATTACTCAGTTGTTTTGCAAAGCACATCAAAACTGTGAGACAAAATGCTTACAGCATCTCCTTCAAAGATCACCTCAAACTCATCTGTTTCGAGTGTTTAACATCTAGTCACGGAGTGCCTTGTAAATGACCCAAGAGGCCACTTCTCCTCAAACCCTTCTCCCAATCAGTCCTGACACACCGCTGCTTTGTAAAGAAAAAAATCAATGGGCAGAATCAAGCCATCACTCCGTTTGGTCAGGAAAGGCGAATAGCAATTGCAGGATACAGCCAGTGGCCAGTGGTGCGGCCCTGAAGCTAAACATCATTGCAGAGAGCCTTATACATTGAAAGCAACATTATACAACAAGGTGAGGTGTACAAGGACTAAGCCAACAAAAAGGTGATACTAGTGCTGTAAGAAGGTATACAATTGTACTCACCAAGGTCAAAGAGTAGACCTCACATTAAGCTTTAATGGTAACGCCTGTTAAACGCTCCATAGAACTGGGCCAATAAAAAGCATTTATCACGGTGACCAAGCAACGCCCCGGTGCGCCAACCTCTGTACGTCTCAACTGATAAGGATCCCATTAATTTGTTTTTTTTTTTCTCTCTTCCGTTTCTGTTAGCAAAGCTCTCCATCAGCTTTGCAATTACCACCAGGTTTTGTATCTTTCTCTGTGTCGTGGAAGTCATTAAAACTCGCTCACGTTTTGTCTTGCCAAGCCCCCCAAGATCATCTAGCCTTACATGTACACTCTAAGCATGTTAACAGTGCCCTTATCATCTGTTGCTGTCCTCCTTGTGGCTTTCTATGCACGTGTGCGGCGCTGCGGTGGGGAAGGCATGCGGAGTGTGTGCCTTTAAAAGAGGAGAGAAGACTCTGCATTGGGTTGCCAAGGGGTTTATCACACTGCAAGTTGCGCTGCTGACAGGCCTGTTTCTCACATTCAGCTGGAAGCCTCACTGAGGCAATGCCGACTGTGTCTATTGACAAAGGAGCCATAAAACATTAGGGCACTATAGGGCTGTTCACAATATGTATTGTTGTGGCAATGTCTGCAAATTCAATATGCAAGAAATTACGCTGTTTTAAGAGCCTTTTTATAGAGCCAAACAAAAGAGTAATATTTTAATTGACTTTAGGACAAATGTGGGTTTTAGTAGCATGGAGGCCTTCTTATTATGGTTAAACACTGGCTTTGACTTTGTGAATTCTGATTTTACAATGGCTTATAGTCCTGGTTTATATAATATGTTTATTAATATCTCTGTAATTACTGGACCTATCCAGATGAAACAAAAACTGATACACTGGGTTCACTGTCAGTATAAAAGAATCCAGGTTCAATGTAGGGGAAAGTCAGTGGACCCGATTCCTAACAAATAAAGGATATTTGTCAATCATAAGTTTTGATATTTCTTTCAAGAATAGTTTATCTGCCCTCTGAATTACCTCACCAAATTCTAGAATCTAAAAGCAACCTATTAAGTTTTTTTTTGACATTTTGATGACACACTAATTAAAAAAAAAAATTAAAAAAGAAAGAAAAAATTTACAAATATACACAGTTATTATATTATATATCACAACATGCATTTTATGACTTTTGTCCATCCCTCCTGCACTACAGCATCTTTTACAATAATGCATTTCAGCATGCCTCAGTATGGACCAATATGAATATGGTTTCCCGATATAAAATGTTTATCTTCCTTCTAAATGGACCAGGGTCGATGCTGAATAGATTTGCAGCATCCTCAGTAGCAGTATGCAGGCGCCTTGTTCAGGGGAGCTCTTCCTGCCATATGGTGAGATGGTGGTTAATTCAGGGCAGACCGGTAGACAGACCGGTAATGGACAGAGAGGCACATTAGTAGCCACAGCCCGCTCAGCAATTCCCCACTACTTAGCATCACTCTGCAACCACACCTCATCGCCTAATGCACACTGCTCTGATTTCTTCTGCTCTCTCAAATTAGAAATGTCTCATGTAAAAAACAAATATGCCTTGCAAAGTTTTCTCCTTTCACTGTTCATTTGGCCTAAACTTATCAACTGCCCAGTCTGCTTTCACACAGCTTTAACATAGTGTTACTTACAATAGCATTACAGTACTATCTAATGTTATGTTCATTTTGCACACAAATTGTTTCTATTCTATTTTGGCCAAGAATTAGTTTAATCTGCAATTGTAGTTAAGGGTTAGGGTTAATTCAATTAATGATTGAACGTTTTGAATGATCAGGAGCATGTGGACTGTGTGTGGGATTTGATGGATTGTAAGAGAGGCTAAGGGGAGGAGTAAGAATGCATGTGCTTATGTGTATGAGTTTATGTTAATTTGAGGTGTGGTAAATTTACCTATATGTATTTAATCTACATTTCTGGTATTTATACCACCCTTCTGGGGACTACAGGGGTAAATTAGGATTCATGCTATAATATGGCACCAGCATCTTTCCTATGACATTAATTGTGGTTAAAGCATTGTTGTGCTTGGTCCCTGTATTAATAAAAGCATACCATACAATAATATAAACATTATTATATGGTATGTATTAGTATTGTTGTAATGACTAATATGAGTGGTAAACAATGGAAGTATAAACTACACAAGGTAACTGTGGTAAAGGGGGTGAGAGTTATACGTTTTTCTTCTTCCCACTCCGTTTCGTGCTTAAATCATTGTATTGTAAATATGTAGCAAACATACTATGTAAACCATGTACCATGTAAATATTGTATATATGTAAATACTGTCAGGCTCGAAATAAAAAAAAAAAAAAAATGAATCAATCAATCAAACACATTTGAATTTTAAAGTACTAAACACATAAACATTTCAAGAACAAGAGGCTGTGATGCAATGGGTTGGTGAGTCACAATTCAAGTCTCAAGAAAGAGCTAATTCAGACATTGTTTATATTTAACATTGCTCTAGACATTACAGACATGTAGCACCTGGAGCTTAGCAGGGTTCTTGTCACTTGTGCATATGTGTTTAATTAATGTTAAAATGCCTATAAGTAGCATACATGTTAATTATATACTGTACATGTAAAAGGATTTTATAACCAACCTAAATAACACACATACTGACCAGTGTGGCACTGGCTCCCTATAACTAGTCATGATCTTAAGATGCTCAAATCAAGATTAATGGACTGTGTAAATTTAATGCAAATGCTAATGCTTTTGGGGTACATCACTTTGACATTCATTTCCTGAAGGCTGATCTTACCCATAAGTTCCTACTTGATTAACCTAAACAATAATCTAAAGTATTTGAACTTTAAACCATGTTGTTAATTTAAAAATAAAGGATTAACGTCATATAGACCTGATTTTTTTGTATTCATTAGGGAGGCTGGTCCCCATAAATTTAGTGTGAATACAGATTTCAGTTCCCTCAATGTGATAAATACCCGGCCACACTAAACCAAAACTCTCCACTGTCTGCATTCAATCTTAGAGGAGTAAATAAGTGCGCACGCCTGCTGCTTTCTGCTCACTTGACATAATGGGCCAGTGATTAGTGGCGACTTTTGCCCTTTGTGGGGTTATTCAGCAGAGCCTGTCCCAGTCCAGAGTGACCTAGTGCCGTTCCTTGTCTCCCTGCACAGCCTCTCTGTCCGCTTCATTGAGCCAGTGGTCAGAGCACAAGCTGGCCTGCGTCCCTGTGCATCCCCTTAGCGTGGAGCGTCGATGAAGCTGCAGTCTGTCATGTCTGCCGTGGCCTGTCTGCTTGACAAGGTGTCAGACACAGCCCAAGTCCAACCCCCTCCACACAGCAGCCATCCCCTGCATCTCCTGTGTCCCTAGCCTCCAGCTCTATCCCTGCCTCCTCTGTCCTGCGTCCTGAAATATAGTTTTTAATAAAGAGCACGGTAAATGGCTGCTCTAGCTGCAATAAAAATGAAGGATCTCGGGTCCTGAGAAGTGTCTTGAGGAAAGAGGAATGCACCAGGACAGTGTTCTTGCCCTGCAGCCCGCCCCAGAGGAGAGCGAGGACAGTGAAGCAGCAGAGGAGGCACAAGAGAGATAAAAGAGAGGGTGTAAAACTCACTCCTTCGTCTAGGGACATTTGTATTATTTACATTACATCAAGACGCCATTTGTATTTCATTTGGCATCAGGAAGTAGTCAGCTAGATTGTGGCCTGGTGAAGAAGGGCATTGGGCTCATTTGCATTCACAACACTGACCCTGCTACCACCCATCTGCATAAAGATGGAGGAGAAAGGAGAGGAGGCAGGAAGGGATCCACTGAGGAGGGCTGAACAGATGCAGAGAGAAAAGAGAGTGGCGATTTTCCTGTGGCTCCGAAGAATACAGCAAAGAGCATGTTCACAGAGAGGATTTAGTAGACTGAAATAGAACACAAGTGTGCCTGTAGTAAAAATACAAAGATAATACACGGCATAGAGGTGTAGGGGCTTAAATGTGTCAAAATCAACTCCTTAAAGTGTGATTCTGGCTGCTTCATTTAACTGTGTCTTATTTTGGCACACCTATCAGCATTAACTTGGAGTTGGAACACAACACCCACACTACAAATGCCAGCCCTTGCATCTTTCACCATCTCTCTGTAGGAAGCGAATACCAAAGCCAAAGAAAAGTTTAGTGTTAGTGGAAGATGACATGGATTTGGACCAAGAAAAAATATCCTCAGAAATATTAAAGGCCCAATGACAGTGCCCTGTGGGACTCCTCTGCACTGTGCAAGAGAGAGCTGGAGCAAGCACGAGTGACATTTGCACACTTCTGACATCACGTAAACAAGTTGAGGCGCTGTGACAACTTACATATGAAAAATGTGCAGTTTGATCGCACCAGCACTCCACTCTCCTCTACTTTCCCCATGGTTCACTCTCACATACAAGGCAAAAAACACATCCCTCGAGACCATATCAGCACTGTGTAAGCGGTGACCCCTGACAATAAGTGACAGATACTGACAAGAAGACAGGCTACATGTGAAATCAGTCTCACTCATTTGCACATGTACTCCCCTGAGAATAACACAGCACTCTACAGCATCCAGTCTGGGGATAGAGCACGCCCATGTAATACATAAATCTATATGTGTACAAATAACAGTTTAATACTGCCTGAAATCGCACTGTTTGTAAAAGATAAGTGCTTGATAGTCGGTAACAGAGAGATGGAAGTGATGATACAGCTCTGGTTGCAATGGTAACGTACACACTTCTATCCATGGGTTTCAGAATGCTGAGAAATCACAACAGTTGCCATAGTGATTAACAAATTAAAGCAAAATATTACATCTTTTGAATGGGAATAAGTTGTCAAAATGTTGCATATAGAAAGTTGAAACCAATGAATTTTGTTGTGTAGCTATGAACAGGAATACAGAATCACTTGTTATGCTCAAGTAATCAAAATCATAACAACAATGTTAATTTATAGTCAGTTGTATGTGTCAAATGTAGGGCCCGACATGGGCTCTTGGAGAGATAACGGCTATCGGCCTAAATCTTGCCGATATGGACCGATAGTCGACGTGGACATGTTATACCTCATTATAAAGCTTACACTCTCTATATTGAGTCCATTTAATCCAATTTACACACAGCTAAATCCATAGATAGACCATAGGTCATAGATCCATGTACGCAACACTGAAGTGCTGGCTTTAAATGCTCCTGTAGTCTGATCCACGATACTGATTATAAGTAAAAGTTAACTTACGGGCAGTTTAGACCAGCAAGAAAACTACTGCTTGTTTTTAATCAAAGTGCGAGTGCGGAGAGGAGAGGACTGTCCCATAGACAGAGGACACACACACAGCTGCTGTCAAAATACTGGATTATATTATTTTTATGGATGATTATTCTGAGTCAGGATTAAAAGGACACTTATTTGTGAAGACTTGTGATCTGAGAGGTGCCTGTGTGAGCGGTGAGTGTTGCAAATGTGTCAGCTACTGTTAACCTGTCTCATTGGTTAACACTTAACTACTGTTAGCTACGATATATAAACAGCCTGTTTTCTCTTACACTGGCCTACTGTAAAGTCACTATAGAGGCTGTATACACGTTACTGGACCCGCATTGATATATATGTAGATGAGCTGTGAACAGAGGTGTGGTCAGCATTTACGCGTATAATTAATTACTACCACGCGCATGCATTTATGATAACCGCTAAAGGCTAAGCTGTAATTTACTTACTTTGTTTACAGGTAAGAATCACGCAAAAAATCCCATTAGGCCTACCTACTGTCGTTAAATATGACTGTAAAGAGGCAAAATAACAGTAAATGTAGCCTAAATAAACCCAACTTAAAATCTAAAGGACAAACCTAAGTTTTATAATCAGTTGAAGATTTACAGTGAATTTTAATGTCACTAAATATATCAGCTGTTATATCGACTATCAGCACCTCCAGAGCCGGTTATATTGGTATCATATCGGATTTTAAAAATCCATATCGGTCGGACCCTAGTCAAATGAATAAGTAAGTCTCCAATGGGCCCATTCATTAAAAACCTATCAAAATTGTCAGTAGTCTTGCCTACTATCACCACTAACATATGCCTAGCTTGACTTTGATGGTGTGATTTTCTTACCTGACCATCTGCCTTCTGTAAGATCATTACAGCACCAAAATAGCTCCAAATAGGCTCAGGTTTATTCTCTAATGATCAGAGAGGAAGATTGTAGCTTTGTCTTACCATGAAGAAAAGTGGGCAAAGTGGGGAAAACACCTGGCAGTGGCTAAGTGTCTACTGGTTGTTTTGAATACAGGGTACAGCTACCTAAAGAAAGACCTGGGCAACAACAAAAAAAAAAAAAAAAAAACTCAAACAATCAGAGATTTTACACTAAACTCTCAAAAAGAAGGTTTATATGGTTAATTACAATAGGTTTGAGATTATATTTAGAATAAATAAAGGGACCTTATGCAATGGTTGGTATTCACTATGCCTAGACTTGTCAGCCATCAACATGCTTAGCTTAGTGTTAATGAAGATATACACTTCTAATTATCAACTTACTTAGCTTAGTGTTAATGAAGATATACACTTCTAATTATCAACTTACTTTATACATTATAATTTCTTTACCCCATGACTTTGTGGGTTTCTCTCTCTGAACATCACCACCAATGCTAAACCTAATGCCTTTATTTTGTGCAACAGTTGCTCCACATCTGAGCCTGAAACATATGTGATACCAGATTGATCCAAGCAGACATGTTCTCAAACATGTTCATATTCATGGGAAGGAAGAATGGGGTGATTAGTTCCAATGTGTAAGTATAGGGGTTGCTCCAGTGCATTGGTCTTCAACTGTAAGCATATGTCAGTCAGTCGTTAAGAGACATGCACTGTCATCACAGTGCCTCGGTGGACTAACTAAAGGAACCAGCAGAAATCTGCTGCTCAGCTGTCTCCTTTGTACATCACTGCTGCTCGCTCATTACATAGCCCCACACAGGGTAAACTTTATGCAGGCTTCAAACACATCATGCTAAGTGCATGCACTTTTAGATGACACTGGTTAATTATTAAAAATTGTTGTAATAGAGCTTTGAGTTAAAATAAGGAAAGAGAAAAAAAAACCACTTTGTTCCTTTGGCAGCTTTAAGAATAGCAGCTGTGACTCAATAGTAACTGTGCACATCTGTTGATAACACAATTCTATATTGGGCAATCTTAATAATAATAGGTTTAGACAATGCATTTGCTTCCCCCTGACAATCACTTTTTCAAATTAGAGGCTATTTATACTCAATCCAACTGAAAATGTTAAGACAAAATTTAATTATGGGCAACTATATTCTCTATTAACCAAATTGTTACCAGTCTTATTAAAGGGATATACTTGAACTGTACTTAGCTGGTAAGCATCTTAGTGCATAATGTAAATTGCTGTATTGCACTGAATGACATAATCTGGCAGTAAACAGCTGCAACACTGTGTTATTGTTGTCTTCAATGATGAACTGATAATAACACGATCATTTATATGACAATCAAAATTTGTCATTTGTATTATGGCTTGAAAAATAGTAACAAGACAACACTGGTATTCAGCTATTATGTCGATGTACCCCCTCCCCCCTCGCTGTTGTGACCCTTGATGAAAAAAGGAGGAGACAAAAAAGTAGCACCAACAGTAGCAATTAGTACTTTGTTCTTCCACGAGTGTTTGCACTTTTGCTTGTGTAACTATATTCTGAAGTGTTATTACACCTTTTTGCATTCGCATTTGGGCTAATGTCTCTTAGAGGAAGGCAACTATTAATACTATGACCTGGTACTTTCTATGAAAACCATTTTAGCATGTCTTGGGGATATGCTGAGAGCTTTAGTGTTGTTCAACATTAACTATTTATACTTGAAGATACTCACCATCTTCAGTGGGTATATAAATGTTGAGGTAAAGGCAGTCCTCGCTCTGATTCTGCACATAGGTGGCAGCAGCATCCAGATTGTCTGTGAACCACACGGGCAGCATGATCTCGGGCAGGACACCGTGCACGTTCTGGGGGCACACAGGGGCAAACTGGGTGGCATTTTTGATCTCCTGCCACGACCCGGGTGCTTCGGGGGGCTGGAAACGCCTCTCTCCTATAGGTGCTGTTGCATACGGGACACCCAAGAACTGTTCGACTGGGCCCAAGATCTCATTGTTCAGGTCCTTCTTGATGCCCCGGATTTTGCCATAGCCTGTGGACACTATGGGGTATTTGGGGTCGACACGCTGACACAAGGACAGGGTCAAATGCAGGGCTAATCCCAAAAGCCAAAGCAGACAGTGATTGGTGACTTGGTGAGAGGGGTGATACCGCTTACCACCATAGCCCTGGAGGCCGGCAGCATTGAGAGGAAAAAGCAACATGTCCAAAATAGAGACTCGTGTAGTCATATCACTTCAGACAGGCACAGACAAAGGAGCATCCAATCAGAAGGGAGTAAACAAGGGTAAAAAGAGGGTGAGTGGCAGAGGACAGAGGAGCTGGTGCCCTATGCTGACATGGTGAGGCGCTGGGGTAGGTAGCATTCTCTGAGAGCGCGTGTGGTTTCATCCGTCTTTCTCCTCAGCTGCTGATAGGCCCGGGGCTGCAGTCAGGATCCAATTAGGCCTGGAAGACACACACAGACAGGTTACAGGTGTGACAGTGTGACAAGGAGAGCTGTGCTTTTTAAAGGCGCCGTCAGCGTCTTTAAAAAGCCACTGCAGAACAAAAGTACAAATCTGCTCACACTAGAATCAAAATTGTACTGAGAAGACTGTATTGCTGTGTGGGAGGAAATTTTGACATGTAATCAGAACACCGTCCAGACAGTACACAAATAATAAACACAATAGGATGTATTATTCATTGTTTCCGTCTTTAGTACTTAGATAATATTTTTCACTTCCACACATAGACTTAGCCTGTTGCCTGTCAGTTGCAGTTAGATTTCTGAGTGGAGAAACAAACTGAGGCAACTGAACAGAACTAACATAGATAAACCAAAAAATAACTCAACAAAGTATCAAGTCCTACCCTCATATGACAAACTGAAACTGGTGCCTGACACTCACAGAATAATAAGCCGAAATGAAGAAGAATACACTCACAAACACACTCACACCAATCATAAAATGCTAGATAATAAACAATTTGCTTTAAAGAGATAAATGTGTTAAAAGCATGAGTCCTGATCCTAAATGAAGACAGGGCTACAAACAAACTGTTATAACTCCATACAGTATTATTAAAAACGCACAGACAAAAAAGGACACTTTTTTCACAGTGTTTGAGTTCAAGAACCAAACACAGTGGTCATCTTGAACAAGAAAAAAAAAAAAAAATCTAAATTTTGGACTCCAAACAGCACACTAGTTTAAAAACTTATTTTTTGTGTGTGTGCCAAACACTTTACATCATCTATGAACCAGGGCATCGCCACAGGCATCTCCTACAAATTTGATACAGCTTCAAATATCTCTTTAATGACCTCATATTTACTCTGGGAACACAGGAAGCAGTCAAACATATTATCACGATGTCTATGGGAGTGTGTTACATCAGTCAATAGAGTTAACACAAACGGTCAAAGCAAAAGTGAGAAAAATCTATTGCTTTTGCTGTAGTGAGGTTTCTGGGGATGTTGTTTTCTCTACAGTGCACCTGAATTAAACAGTCATTGCCAAAGGATTCAGACCTGATGTATGATGTAATGGGTTTCTGGCAGACGGTAGCTGACAAAAGAGCAATTAAACAAGGACTCCATTGTGCTGTGTGAGGACAAAGCATATTGTGCATTCCTCCCAAAATGTCTCTTATTGTGACTACATTTTACTACGACTCCAAAGACACAATTCATGCAAACAGACAAAAAGTTTCATCTAAACAAATAAAAACTACAGGTGGGCGATACTGAAAAAAAAGAGTATTTCAATATTTGTTGGTAACAATAATCACACAATATTATGTTAATTCAAGAGGAGTGGGCATAAAAATGTAACTAACTAAAACATATCTTAAAATGTATAAGACAAATGCGAAAGGACAGTTACCCATAAGGGTGCTGTAATATCAGTTATATCCTTGTTATGAAGTTTACGACATATGCTCTTTGTTTTTGTTTTGTTTTTACACTTTTTAAAATCAGTTCTTTTTGCAGCATTTTGATATATGCATTTTTTGTATTATAAACAATATACCCAATTCCCCAAATCATAGTTCATTTTATTAATATTTTGATTTATTGAAAACGTCTTGAAAAACAATTCATGATGCCCATTTAGACTTTATTGAACAATTCACAATCAATATGCTCATGCTTATCATAAGTAATTAAGTTTTTTATTTTGAAGAAATTTGGTCAGTTCTCTGGCACTCAATTTAATTTTGTTATACTTCACCACTAAATCCTCAGTTCAGGTTTGGTCAGTAACAAAAAATATTTGAACCAGTCCTATTTTGTCAACAAAGAGAGCTGATTATATGCTGAATGTGATATGCTATAATATATATGTCCAGTGTCACACCTTTCTGGCTGAAGGGTCAATACAATTACCCAGCATAATATGCATGTTCCAATAGCTTTATATGAGCTGAACAAGCAGAATCCCATGGCTCTACACTTCTTTTCAAGGCCTGTGTCAGAGTTAGCCTTCCCTCTCCGCTCCGAGTTCAGCCGCTTCCTGCTTCCACATCATTACAGATGAATGGCCAGTGCTTATCTGTCCCTGGCTTTGGGAGACGGAGCCGTTTAGGTGTGATAAAGGCTTTATGTGGAGCTAACTGTTGGGTGAATGCCACCTCATCCCAGCACCCTCAAAGGCAGCGTGCTATCCATATACTGCACTTGCACAGAATACAGGCTAAAGAAGCCATGGCACGTCACTGCAACTTAGTGATGTGTGATGGATATTGTGGTCTGTGAGGGCAAATCAGAACACTTCATTAAAAGATCCTGACTGACTCCATTTTGTGACAGCTTTGCGTATTATAGAAAGCAGGTGAGCTGAAAGGGAGGCACGGACTTCAAAAATAAAGTGAGTGTGCAAAAAGCTGAAAGATTTATGTTACCTACCATACGAGATTAAAGCATCATTGTGAAATGAAATCTTGGCCAGACAGGTTTTTAAAAATGTTTGGGTTCTTTGAAGCAATATTATATGTATTATATGTACGGACCCCAATACATGGAGTTTGTGACATGAGCAAAAGGAAGTACTAGTAGTCAAGTATTTTGTTATGTTATGTTAAGTTTTGTACTTTATTTTTATTTACTCTATTTGTTCAATAAAACACTCATCATGTTTTTTGGGCATTTTTGTTGTTTTTTCTTGATTTTTGCTGGCCTCTTTGTCTCTTGCTGTGTGGCTCAGCAGTCCAGACTCCAAATAATTTCCCATGTGGATCAATAAAGTTTGTCTAAGTCTAAGTCTAAGTCTAGTTGCAATCAGAAGGGCCATAACATTGCAATTTTAGCTTACTAATTTCATCATAGTTAAACTTATTAAAGCTAATTTCTATTTCCTTCAATCAGTGTGTTTTCTTTTATATCACTTCTACTGGCTGCCCCTCCGTGTTTCTTTGACATCACAGACATAGGCTTATTCAGACTCAAATCATATAAAATGTGTGGTCATGCATTATAAACCTACAATCATTTTCCACACAGTTACATGTTAACAAATGTGACTGCACACAGTAGTACAGGCTCAAGGTCAGTGGGCACATATCACATACAGATGGCTCATTCTCCCTGCTCATCTCATAGGTGTATCCTGTCAGCTCGCCTTTGTAACTCACGCCTCCCTGCACCAACAAGTGTTGACATTCCAGCACTAGCATAAAATCAAATGAGGCGTCAGCAGGTTGCATGTGAGCCCCGTGTCCTCAGCATGCACAAATTGGTCTGTTCTCAACCTCTCACTTCTGATTTCCAAACGGTAGTCCTTCTACATCCCTAACATCTGTTCATGTCAACCAACCGTGCGTCGCAATGGCACCCAGCGCATATCTTCACACACATAAAATAAAGGAGACTGACACACAAATCACAGAAGCTTTCTATTGGATTGTGTGTAATAGATAGTCATGTCCACATTGTCTGAGAGGGTAATGGCCTCTCTGTCTTTATGGCTATATGTTTGATCAGAAAAGTCGAAGTGGTTGGTGGAAAACTTGGAGGACTGCCTCAGTCCTGGGATTTGGTACTGCTTTAGTTCCACAATGAGCACTCCAACTACATGCACTACTTGAGATGACAAGCTGCTTTCCACGGCTAGTCAACATCTGTGGCTGACAAGGCGCTTAGAAATCAAGGCTTTTTGACAAAACCGGCATCCAAAAATCAATGGGATTTGGCTTTTTCTTGGAAAGAATGTAACTAGCAACATTGAGCAGCTATTTGCACTGTGTTATTACCTTTACAAGGATGAGGATGAGGCCAAGCTAATTTATTATTGTGTGGTCAACTCATTGTACTCTATATACATTAAATTAAGTAATTATAATTGATTCAGTAATCTGCACTCATCTGCATTAAATTACTACTAAAATGCACTTTTCTGATATTGTTTTGCCTTGAATGTTAACAGTATTGCATTCATTAACTTTCAGGTGCTTTAATTGCTCAAAAACACCTTGAAAAAACATGTATTCTTAATGTGGGCAAGGTGAGGTTAGATAAGTTTAATGCCACGCTGTGGAACATTCGGGCAAAGCAATAACATCTCCATAGAGAGAATCAGGTAGTGTACTCTCCTCCAGAAAAGCTGCATAGTGCACCTGAAATTGCTAATTGAACATTCAGAGGAACTATGTAAAAAAGTAAACTTAAACTTCACCTTAGGCCCAGAAAAGCCAATGATATAGGAAAAAGGACTACTATCTCTGTGCTAAAGTGAGGAGCTAACAGATAAGGGACTCTTAAGTTGGAGATTAGCCTTGTCAGTGCGTATTTAGCTTTAGCCAAAGGGTCAGGTTCTGCTCACACTCGAACACTGATTCCATCGCACTAATGCCTATAGCTTCCTGTCTGGAGTCTGGACCGCACAGAGACACAGAGGAAACACAGACAAAGGTGGTAAAGGGTTGCAAAAATCTAGATATCATAATCTATTTAGCAGAGTCATTATGGCAACTGACAGTTTAGTGTCTACTGTATGGTAATGAGAGCAGAGCATATGTGAACCGCTTGACAGTGAAATCCTAAAGTGCTCCTGATAGACCATTTTCAGCCCATTCTTGTCAATTAACATCATGTTTAATTTATCTGTTCTGAGTCCCAACAAGTCAACCCAAATAAAGTTCTATCGTAATTAATTTAGGGTCACTATTTTCAGTAAATTAGTTCAGCGGAGAGAAACAATCATTAGCTGCCAGTTTGATTTAAAATGTGTCTTTCAATTAAACGTAATAGTTAAGCCCCCAAAACATTTAGGTTTCACAGGTAATGAAGCCAGTGGGACAAGGGCAAAGATGTGGAGGGGAACAGGAACAGATGGGACGGAGTACGTGTCATCTGAGGTTAACAGATTGTGCTACATGAGATAAGACAATGTACAAATAAACAAGTTTGCCTTTTTACATTTCACTTCTTACTTAATTGTAATTTGTATTTGAACAGAGACAAATTGATGGTATTTTTTTTTTATTTTAGACAGATAGATAGCTTATATAACACTCCCTTACTTATTTAGATTTTATTATTACCTTTTATATTTGTACTCTTGTGAGTGTGCTATGTGAGCTACTGTGTCCAAATAATTTCCCTTGTGGATCAATAAAGTTTGTCTAGTTTATCTAGTTAGGTAGAAGCTCTAGAAGTAGTTCTCAACTGTGCATAAGTTTGGACAATTCATTATTGCTTTGGATCACTTTACTTTGTTTTTGAAAATAAACAAAATATAACATTTCTTGGACATTAGGAATATATTTCTCTTTCAATTATAACATCATAATGTACAGACTCATAAATTCTGTGTTTTCATGAAGACTGTAAATTAGCCTCAAGAAGTCCAGAAAATAAAATTGTGACAAGAACTGTGTTGTACTCAGAAACGTGCTGCTTTTATTTTGCGCTATTTGTTATTCATTTTGTGACTTTGATTGGCAGGTTCATCTGTGCTTGTGCCCTTGTCTCTCAGTGCTCCCTCTTTATAAAAAACATGCATTAATCAACACATGCCACACCAAAACACTGTCTTTTTGTTCATTTTCGAGTGTAGTGAAGGCATTTGCATTATTCCAAAGATGAGCTTATTCCATAGAAATGGTATAGCTCTGCGTCTCTTCATTTATAAAGTAAAAACAAATTCAGCAACATTACAGAACGTTATGTATTTATTCCCTATAAGTCTTATATTACACAAAATTGACTCTTGTGAGCTTTAAGCCATGTTATAATGTTGTTACCTCATCAAAGACATACCTGGAGTTGTGTTTTTGTTTCATTCATGTTTGAGTAACCCCTTTATGATTAGTCCGTTTACATCTCCAAGATCAAAATGCTCTGTTGCACCTTGTGATGTTATGAAGCTGTAGTTTTAACTTTTTTAACCTTTAAGCAGAGATAGGGAATTCCAGGGCTGACATTATCTAAATGATTCTAATGAAAGTGTGAAGGAGTTTAAAAACACAGTAGAGCACTTCCTGTATTACCACATACCATCACAAGGTCAAACAGTGTGAGTGTTTTCTGTTTGAGAGAAGAACTCGGACCTAAATATGCAGGGTTTGTGCGTTAATCATGTGTGAATGAAAGACATCTTTTAAAAAGGAAACAACAATATAACAGATCAGAAAATAGCCTAATATGGAACCTTTAAATACAAAAATCTCACTGAGATTTGGAATCTCATTTTCACAGGAGTCCTAAACCCATATGGCAAAAAGACCAATCCTCCTATTGCTTAATCATGGTTTTCTTTTTATCTTTCATTCACATAAACAGGACACATTTTACCAGTGTCAAGACAAAGATTTAAAAAGAAATCAAATTTATTCATCCAATGTCTGAAATCTGAACCACACGATTTTACTGCCACAGGATTACCTATTGACCTCATGATAAGAAAACGTTGCAGTTACATCTCGATACCATTAAAATTTGATAAGGCCTAATTGCACACCCCTATTTACTTTTGAACTGATTTATAACATACAGCTTAAAAAAACAGCTAAACTTTTCGTAAAAGAAATCCTTACTGCAACCTTTACCAACTTCCTCGCACATACATGAAGCAGTTGATCACAGTAGCTGTGGTGATCATTCAGGGAGCAGCACTACAAGCTGATAGCAGACAAAGGGTTTCCATCAGTGTCAACAGAAGACCAGGAAATCAATATGTGGCTGGTGGTAAACACTGCTCTGTCGCGTTCACACCTGTAGATCGCATGGCCACACTTTTATCTTGGATCGGACCAAACCACAGGACAGGTGAAATTGTGATTTATGGGCTTCCCTCCAGTGGACCAGCATCAACAGCCCCAGCCAGATTGAAAGCCAGATAACCACTAGCGCCAGTAGCATTTTTACAGTTAGCCAGATCTGGTTTGTTTGCTAACTGGGAGTGCTAAAATGTGTCACGCTGTTGTGTACACAGTATCTGGTGCCGGAATAATTAGTGACAATGGAGGTGATGAGATAGCTACATTTGTGCACTGGCGTGTATAGGTGTCTGATGGTAATGCAGGGCTTGAGAGAGCACTGACAGCTGCACGGCCCCCATCTTATAGGCTAATGCGAGAAAGCTCAGCCCAATAGTGAAGCCTGCTTATGGAAGTTGGCATAAAGATTGCATAATTGTGTCAGTATGTTATATAGGTATGGGCACTGTATTTTGTGTAAAAATTCAGTCAAGCATTCAATCTGGATTCTTTGTACAATGACTTTATCAAATATTTACCACTTTGCATTGGTGTCTCACAGCTTATGTTAGTTAATGTTTATTTTTAATTATTTTTTTACACTACAGGTAAAGGTTAGGGTCAGGATTAGGTTTAGGGGCAGTTATTTTGGTTAAGGTTAAAGTTTTGGAACAGGTTTGCTGTAACATATATATAACATATTTAGATCACCATGTTACCGTTTATAATTTTAAAAATATTATATTCCCTGAAAAAGTTTCATTTTGATTTTGACGCTCTGTGTCTTCGCTCACTCCCCCTTCAGAGCGCTATCACAACACAACCAATGTGCATCCCATTAATCAAACTACTGCATCACACCAGGATTGTCAAATTGTTGTGTACAATTTTGTATGATGTTTTTGTATATTTATGGAGAACTGTTGTGTGGGAGCTTGGATGACATAGGCTTGTGGGCTGAGAACTGGACAGATTGGACAGCTAACCATGAGAAGGGTTTTGTATAGGGCCCAGGAGAGATTGCTATAATTATGGAAACATGCATGGATGACATCTTCAGGCATGTTTTTGATGAAAGAATGTTATAACATGATAGAAAGCTCAGAAAATTGATTTTGCATAATACCCTCTCTTTAAAGACTAAAGTTCATGCACTTAAACCCAGAGAAAGAAAACCACATAACCTCCAATTAAAAAATAACAATGTCAGAAATTTCAGACACATAACAATTTAAATTTCAGACTACCAAATCCAACTGCTGTCGCCATAGTGCCCCTTTAAGCCCCTAATGCTCTGGAGACCTTCACATTACACATAAGACCCCCGGGTGAAACTGGAACACCTTTCCTCTGCTCTACTCCACATCTAGGGCGAGGGAGCAGAGCTCGAGGACTTCAGGATGCACTGGGGCAGACAGGATACACTGGATGTTGCCATGGGCCTGACAGCACTGCAGCCTACTTCAAAATGTGAGCACTCAGTTGTGACGACACCAAAGGCACGAGCACCAAAATATCCTCCAGCTTTGACGTCATCTTGGCCAATCTTGTTTTAAAGATGGCGCACTGAAGAACTTGCTAAGTGTGCCATTAATCTCCAGACAGGTAATAAAATTTGCTATCATGCTTCTGGAAAAGGGCGTGTAGTGACTATTAGACTCACACTGTGCAAGGTTAACCAATTCATTACAGCTTGTTGTCATCTGCCAGGTATTGAAGCATACAAGCTAGGTTTTTATGCTAGAAAATATAGTCTGAAAGACTTGTGGACAACATAAAGTGGTGAAAAGTAGGTGAAATGCAGCAACGTGTGAGGTCAAAAGGAAAAGTGGGAGAGAGAGCATAGGGAGAGGTGCAGAGGTAGCGAGCAGAGCTAAAATAGAGGCAGGTGCAGGGAGAAAGGATGACTTCCATGGTTAAGTGGTTTGCTGAATGTAAAGTTATAGCTCATCTCTTTCTTAAAGCTCTTGTTCAAAGATGGATGCAGACAAAGCCAATTACAAATAGGAATGTCAAGATTATTTGGATGATAATAATATAATCATATTATTAAAAGATAACTATTATAACAATTTTAGGCTGTCACAATTGGTGACAGGTGCTTGTCTCACAATAATCTATTGTGACAACAGTAATTGTGAATAAAATTGTTTGTGGAATTACAGACAGATAAATGCCTAAATATTAGGGCTGATAGATTTGTGATTTATCTTTTTATAATAGGATTCAGCTCAAAGTTCACATTTTAAACAACCCTAACTATAAGAATTAACAGAAAAACTGAAATATGAGCTGACAAACAAATACAAGAGTCACATTTCAAAACATTTTTGTAGAGATCAGAACTACAGTATTAGCATTTTTTATGCAGAATAAGACAAGGATATTTTGTTGTTTGTGTAGTAAATTGTGGCACATCAGAAATTGCAGCCTTCGCAATTTGCTAATTGCGATCATTGAAATTGTGATTTCAATTTGATTGTGATTAATCTTGCAGCCCTACTTGATATGTAGTCATCAAATCAAATAACACGAGAGCACATTATTGAGACAGCCTCTAGATTCAAAGGCATTTAAGGACAAGATCACTGTCAAACATTAAGAAAATATCCATTATTATAGGACCAAATGGTATTTTATTATAGCTAATAGATGAGACAATAACATAAAAAGGTAAATAAATTAGTATTTTATCTCATAAGCTATATTTGGAGCTGTGTAACAGATGGTACCATTAAAGAAAGGACTTCTGTCAGTGACCTTAGTTTTACTGATTTGACCATCTGCAATGACATCGACACTTTTAAGCAAAATGTGTTCAAATATGAACTTAAAATTGCTAATGTTAAATGAGCAACTTTGAATAAATAAAATGAAACAAAAATAAACGTGATACATAGCTACTGGAAATAAAGGATAATAAATCCATAGGTTATAGGTATTGAGGGAAATTCTATTTATGTGGGTTGGGCAGTGGTGGTTTGGGTTGATGTGCAAGATGTTTTCGCTTTTTCTCTTGTTGTGTTATGATGATACTTGATACCAATTTTGATACACAATTAATTTAAAAAGCAAAAATAAACTATTAAAAAAAGGTAATTTTGAACACATATTGTGGTTTCTTTATTTCTGTATGCTCTTTCACTTCTGGTAGGTCGAGATCATTTCTAAAACTGTTCAAAATAGGTCAAATTTTCTATTTAATGTGATTTTCTTTTTCAGTAATGAAAACAGTTGTTTCATATACTCAAAGAAACATGGCACAAAAATCAACTTAAAAATACTCAATATTATATAACACACAAGCAAACCAACTAACCTGAAAAAGACAACAAAAACATCCATCCTGGTGACAGTAATGAACAGCTCTTTTAGATGTATTTTGGCTCCAGTAACACCACTCTCCATTTCATTTGGATGGCTGTACCACCTGAGGGGCAGTATTGGGAGCACCCACAGAGCCAGTGGCAGATAGACTAATGTCAGTCGCACCTACCTGGTTAATATATAAGATCATGTGAGTGTGAATGGGGCTGGAGAAGGCATATACGGGTGACGGAGCAGTAACAGACGTGATGGTGAGAGGAGGGAGGCAGCTGCAGGCAGAGCAGAGCGGGATGAGGTGGGATTTAAGATGAAATGAGTCAAAAGTGGAAACTGTGTTCTATTAATGGAACTTGTTATCCGCAGATGAGACAAGAGGTGGCAGGCAGTGTATAGTTTAATGTATTTGCTAAACTGCGTGAATCATTAAAGCTCAAATGTCAGAATAACAGGCTTTGAGTGGTCAAGTGTTTGTTTATTTGTGACAATACAATAATAAGAATACAAGGAGGTGGTTGTGAAGGTATTCGCTTTCTCTTCTGTGTGGGTAAAAAAAAAAAAAAAAGCATATAGAATTTCATTAGAAACTATGTGTATTGTATGACATATTACAAACCATTAAAAGGTGTGCTGTATACATTTTCTGGTGGAGGGTCCACCATCTGCTTGTCGCCACTATGTTATTGCTTTGCCTGTAATGTTCCACAGTATGGCATTAAACTTATCTACTGTAGCTCCATGGAGATGCCACCAGGCCAAGTACAAGTCAGATCTGAGGAGATGTGACTGCACTCACTGCATGTTTTTCAAGGTAATTTAAAAGCACAAGTAAGTTTAATGCTATACTGTGGAACATTACAGCCAAAGCAATAATATCTCCATGGAGAAGGGACATGCAGTATGCCCATCAGAAATAATGGATTACACCTTTAAACCAGAGACCATAAGAGTATTGCGTCAGAGTGGAGCAAGAGTCAGGTCGAATAAAATCCACAACAAACAGAATTTTTTTTGCAAAATGCATCCACCAAAACCCTGCACGTCCCTGCTATCTTTTATAGTGAAGTAAAATGTTTAATTGTCCAACACAGAGTATATCATGCATGACAGGCTTAAGAGGTACAATGAGCCGGCTCCACTGAGTTGAAAATATTGTGAGAGGAAGTGGAAAGTAGAATGTGATTAATTTTAGCCGTTGGACTGCAGATGCTCCAAGTTATTTTTGATATGATTACATCAACATATTACTGTCTGGCTGTGTCAGTTTGAATCCTTATCCCACTTAAAGGAGACTATGTGGTAACCTTAAGGATCCTAAACACTGTTCAGTTTATTCAGTTTGGTTTGCGTCCTTGTCACCACTGGATTCCCACTCCAGACTGCTGTAATACACTGTGGAGTAGCTAAATAAATGAATAATTTAAATGTTTTCAGCTTGGATAACCTGCATGGTGTTTTTTATCCTATGGCAATACACGACCCTCTTTTCTCCCAGAATAAACTAACCAAATTCACTCTATATGTAAAACGCAGCAATATCGACAGGGATCCCGAGAATAACAAAACAACTGTGCACTTGGGCTTTTGTTTACTTGTTTGGATGAGAAGAAGAGTCATACAACATTAAAATCAGCTCAGCTCCAAGACAAAAATCCATTCTGCTTTAATAACTTCTGCTGCATTACAAAAATAAAGTAATGGTGCCTTTAGTTTCCAACAAGGTCAGAAAAATCTAATTGCGATCTGAGCGTGCCTTGAGCCATGAGGTTAGATAGGGTGATAAAATGGACTTGTTGACTTTCACAATATTCAGTGGTTATGTTTAATGTTACTAATTTACCAGTGTGCTTGATCTCAACCCATAGTGTATCTAATTTGTGAAAATGCATTTTGCCATAAAAGACAAACAAAAATTATGCAGGTACATTAAAGGGCTGATCTTTCCTGATCTATGTTATAATGTCGTTTCCTCGTCAAAAAACATTCTGGGAGTTTTGTTTTGTTTCATTCACACATGTTTAACACACAAACCCGGCATATTTTATATTTATGAGTTTAGTATTTATGAGTTCTTCTTTCAAACAGAAAACATTTTGTTCCACCTTGTGATGTCATGTGGTAATAGAGAAAATGTTTTTAAACTCCACACACCTCCTTTACAATGATTTGGATGCTTTCTGTCCTGGAATCGCTACTGAACTAAAGGTAAAAGGAGCTGTATGTAGAAATGTATGTATACTATTTTATACAAATTAAATAATACAATTGCATAATTACATATTCATTCAGATTCTGCTCTCTTAAAAAGACCATATTAGGCTATTTTCTGATCTATGTTATAATGTTGCTTCCTCATCACAAATATACCTGGAGTTGTGTTTTGTTTCATTCACATGTTTCACACACAAACCCTGCTGTTCCATCTTGAGATGACATGTGGTAATACAAGAAGTCCCCCACTGTGTTTTTAAACTTCATACTCCTTCACTAGAATCATTTGGATACTTTCAGCCCTGAAATTGACAGTCACTACTGAACTAAAGAAAAAGTAACTGTCAGCTTGAAAACTACGGCTACGTGACATCACAAGGTAGAACAGAGCATGTTGAGCTTTGGAGCATTTTGAGCTTCTTTCTTTACTTTTTTTTTTTTTAACTTTTTTTTTGCTCAGGGAGTTAGTGGACTGCCACTGATAACATGGCTAAAAGATCACAAGAGTCAATTTTGCATTATATAGGACAGTATGATTCATTTATACTGTCAATTCAGATACAGTGATGGAAGGTAAAGTGCAAGTAGATTTTTTCAGTCGATAGTTTTACTTGAGTAACTTTTTATCTTTTTTTTTTTTACTTAAGTAACAACATTGAGTACTTCATCCACCAAAGTTCAGCTAACACGTATATAAAACATGATGAAAATGATGCACACACTCAAACAAATCAAAGAGGATATAACCTATTCCAGCTATGGAGAACAAATCACATGGCCAACCTGCTATCTCATTTTGGGGGTCTATTGACTCAGGATAATCATTCATAGCAGTAAATACACACAGTTTACTTTGCCACGCAAGTCAACACATGCCACCAGCACACAAACAGCAGCTGAATTATAATGGCCTACCTCACCTTCGGTGGGAATCTTCTAAATTATTATTAGTCAAACACAACGCCGGCACACAACAACACAAGAGGTCCCAAATACACACACGTTGTAGAGCTAACTTGATATTTTCTTTCCCACAGACAACACATCTGTCACCACTTGCTAAATTCTTTATTGCGGCAGTACAAATCTGGTTTTACAAATTCATATGCTTCATTCACGGCTCTGTGTGTCATGCATTATACACTCACACACCAGCTTCTTGTAATAGGCCTTGACAAACTTTGCACACCTTTTGAAAGAGGACAAAAAGCAAGAACTAGCAAACTGCGTTTTTTTACTTTAATTCCTGAGATAGCAAATGGAAACTATTTGGGGATATAAATTATAAATTATGACTGTTCAGATACGTTTTGCAATATTTTTTTAAAAAAATCAAGGTTCACATTGCACATTTAAACACGTCCCAAAGCAGTGACATTTGAGAAAGTGAAATATGAACAACAAAACTTGCTGTTTGCAGCCAAAAAAAAAAAAAGATTTAATTAATATTGCAGCCCATATAACTGATTATTGATTATTCTTATGTAATTTATGTAAATAAATAAAACAGTTTGATACCATGTACTAGAATCAAAACTAATTGGTACTAAAACTAGTATTGAATTTAAATATTGAGTATCTGAAAATACTGAAAAAGAAGAAGAAAACATTTGATCTACACTGAAAGAGTGGTTTTGACTTATTCATATCAGAAATAATATAAGACCAGTTGATAATAATAATAAAACTGACACTATTTTGTGATGAAAATAAAATTATCTTGTAACATTTTTCTTACTAACGCAATTTAGTTAAAAAACAACTACTATATATACAGTCTAACAGACAGAATGACAGAATATCTAAGCCATTTATTAGTATACAAGGAAAACACACTTGTTGAGGTGTGTCCCCGTGTTTCTCTGCAGTCTATCTTCTGATCAGTATCACCTCCATCTCCTCATCGGTCCAATCAGCTATCAGCCATCAGATCAAAACAAGGCAATTACGAGGCTCTGATAATGTGACAGGCCCATTCTCACTTCTCCATGTCACTGCAGCTTCTCCACTGTCACTTCTGAGTGCTACGTTTTGCCTAGATCTAAAAATACTGTAAAACACATAGAGATGCAGCCTGCTCATTATAGTAGTTACTGATGCGGTCACAGCATGTCGGTATAAATCAGCATTATATTAAAATTGTGCATCTGCAAAATTCTGGATCTACAAAAAGTGAGACAAATCAGGACATAAATATATTGTTTCTATAAAAAAAAAAAAAAAAAACATCTCATTCTTAATAGAAAAATAAAAGAAGATTTGATCGATACTGATCTGGTTAGTTTTTCCAATACATTTTGCTTACAACTGACTTTTAATCACTGCCATTAACAACAAGAAAAAGTCTAATGTCTTTATGTCTTTCTACAAAATCTGATTCTGCTCCAAACCACATTCTTTTACTGACTGAGGATTTTTAGTTAAAACGACCCAAGCTGATCATTGGCTATTAGACATGACTGAATCTCGATCTTCATTACAATTCAAGTAACTGCACAGCCCTTCCTTCTTATGTTTTTTTTTTTTTTTTTTTAAGGAGTCCTAGAATCGGCCTGATGCATGAATAAGACAATACAAAAATTGTGAAAATTAACATACATAACATTTCAAATACAAAATGACAGGTTAGCTTTCGAAATGTAGTTAATTTGGGCGACTTCCATTATGCTGGTCAGTTACATAGTTTGGTCTATGTTCTGCAGCAAACCAGCTGCTGCCACCTATAAACCTGTGGTCCACCTTTACTCTGCTGATAACCATTAAGTTTTACAGCCTTCAAACTCAAAGTAATACCCTTCATAAAATCCGGTAGGTCCAGCATTCGGAAGCTGTTTGAGCTGCCATCATTTTTAATGAACAAGTAACACTGTCACTGACCGATAGGAGCAGATTGGTGTGGGATGGAGCTGGAATGGACAAAGAATATTGCGGATGCTACATTTTGTCCACAGCAAAATTCTATTTGTGTGGAAAGATCTGGGCAGTGCTTGAGAAATGAAGTGAAAAAGACACCAGTGGAGTGGGGGTTTCTCACTCTCAAGCCAATCAGTAATCAGATGAGGGCTTTGTATTTCAAACTGATGAAATGCCAGTTGGGCATTTTTGAAGTCCATTAAACACAATTAAGTTGTTGACAATGTTTAACCAGAGATGGCCAGTGCTGGTTTAAATAATTTGTCAGTGTACCTCATTCAACTGACAGAAAACATTTTAACAAGTGTTCAATGAATGCATTATATTGTTACTGCCAGGTAGTATTGTTTCTATTGCCAATTATATTCCGACTGTGTTTGGACACTGCAGAGCTCAGCATATGTCAGCAGTATAAATAATTCCTGTAGTACCACTTTGTGTCTTACAACCTTATGGTCTATGGTTGGCTGGAATAGTTGTGTTCAGTAATCAAAACTTCTCTATTCTCTCCCTTTATTCTCTAGCAGTTATCAGTTAATTTATGCTGATAAAACAGACAATGAAAAAATACTGTGTCAAAAAGTTTAATAACAGTTATATATCACTGTTATAATTATATATTTTTTCTAATAAAAAATGAGGTTTTGTGTTCCCAAATGAATTCAGATTCAAATTAAAGAATTTATCAATCACATATTTAATTATAATGTACCTATAGTTACACGAAATGCTGCAATTTTTTCATTAATAATTTTCTATACAAAATGCAAAAAGTAACTATGATTGCTATAACAATATTTATCTAGCCAATATTTTCAGTACAGTATCAGAAAAATTCCCAAGCCATGATCAAGATTTACAAAATTTATATGGGCTAAAATGTCAAAAATCTGATAAAAATTCCAAGCCCTTAAGCCAAGCTCAAAAACCATCAAATGAACTTATCCAGGGAAAAGACAGTCTTGACGTTTACTAATACAATGCTAATGTGTTAAAGATTTCCAATGACTTACCAGAATTATAGCCAGGGCCAATGTTGTGTCACTCCTTAATGGCCTTCCGTACATACGCCCTTAGCAGCCATTTCTTTCAAAACTGCCTACACCTTTAGAAAAAAAAATGCAGCTAGGCTAACACGTGCATGGCGACTTATAATTAGTGTACTCCATGACTCACTAGCACGGCTTGAAAGAATCCTTTAAAAGACTACGCCGCATGTTTTAATGATGGCTTCGGTCAGAGCTCCCATAATATCACCAAAAAAAAAAATGCACTCGCTAATGGAGGATATCTGGTGAACTCAAGCATCCAGCTATATAAGAAAGCCTCAACTTTTAATGGGGTTTTCAAAGCTTGCTTACAAAACAAGATTTTCCAAGAATGTCCGCGTTGTTTGGCGAGTTATGCACAAAATGGCAGTTACAAGGTCTCATGGATGACTGTTACATGATATTCTTCAAAAGATGTTAAGCAATACGGTTACCATGGCATTTAGTTGTTCTTCCATCCTCAAAGCTTCACAGACAGATAATGGGCCAGGTCAAGCTCTCCTCCTGCTTTACTCTCCTTGATCCAAACGTGACTAAGAGCTGGGCCGTTTTAACCTCGCGATTCTCTCCCTCACGACATCTCTGCGTAGAAATGATGGTCCGCACACACCAACAAAACCCGCTACAGCTTGCACTCTGCTCCAACAGATGGGGAAGATAGGTGCTATATGAGATACTCGCCTGGACAGAAGGTGACAAAATGTATGGAGATATCGATAGCAACAGCGAGAGGATTCTGCTACTTTTTGCTATATTTGTCAAGAGCTTTTTATTGTCTTCGTTTCACACAGCTGCAAGACACACTTATCCAATAATATATAGGACATGGTGGCTCTGTGTTCTTGTAATCTTGCTTTACATGAAAGAAATTTGATTCTCAAGCCATGTGGGTTGTATGTGGAGTTTGTATTAGGGCTGAAAATAATGATTTGGCAATTTTCCTTTCAGTTAATTGATTTGCTTAGATGGTGAAAGACTCTGTGAATATTAGACATGCACAATAGATAAATTCACCAAAAACAGCTTTGAAGGATGAATCAAATGTAGGTAATGAGAAGCCAAATTCTACTGCTTCTATCTTGCAATAATGACTAAGGTTAAAATATTTTCCAATTCACCAGTGAATGCTTAGTCCAGTAATTCACAACTTGACCCATGATCAAAACAACAACACTATAAAGTGGTTCTCAAAATGTTCCAACCAAGTACCCTCTCACTATTGGGCTTTTTGTCTGTCACACTGCAACATTTGAGGGTGATATATGGCAACAGAAAAACTCACAATAAAATATTATTTCACAACAACTTAATGACAGAGACATAATAACCGTAAAGCAGGACAATCCCAATTAAATCCTTTTCAAAATGAAGCATACCATTAAAAATAACCATACAAAATGCATACATCAAGTATTACAAAAATATTGTTCTATCTATCATTTCTTGATCAATAAGGTGTGATAAAAAAAAAAAAAAAAGTCATACAAATATCCTGGATTCACACATCTACAGACTAACGAAAATCAT
This sequence comes from Taenioides sp. WSHXM2023, assembly GCA_029959045.1. Classification (NCBI taxonomy): domain Eukaryota; kingdom Metazoa; phylum Chordata; class Actinopteri; order Gobiiformes; family Gobiidae; genus Taenioides; species Taenioides sp. WSHXM2023. The sequence continues at coordinate 17,502,981 of CM057098.1, read as the reverse complement.
CTGCAAAATTATGGTCTTCTTGGAAGTGGTTACAATTAATAGAGCATAGGAACAGATAAGCTGACTTTAAATAACCATTAGTATGTCTTATTTAACAATTTTAGACAAATAAAATGTGAATGTCTGATGCACCATGTCACATAGATACAAATATATTATATATACCATATACTTAGTCACTCACATGTTCCCAAAGCAGTGACACTATGGATAAGCTAATGGCAGACATCCAGCTGCTCCCACTCACACATATGACACGGTGACAAATGTTCCTGATCTGAGAGTCGAGGGCCGTCCCATTGAAAACTGTCACAAATGCAAGGACTCTCAGCGGACTTTAAGGTAACCCTCAGGACACACTCTCTACAAGTGTGCAATTTTAAGACTTTTACACCCCTCAATTTGTAGTGCAGGGAATTGCTTTGTTTTATTGAAAGATGCAAAATAGAAACAAGAAAAGTACAGTATATATGTGGTTATGTTTGCTATGATGTGAATGTTAGTGTGCCACTACTAGCTGATTAGTAATTACAATATACAATGTGACCATGTGGAAAATCCATATAGATGTCATAAAAAAACTATAACTTGCAATCCATATGTGCTTTTTAGAATACCTCTCTAACAATCAGCCAATGGAAAAAACAGTTCAACCCTTGATTTAACAGGATATTATACTTCAGATAAGATTCTTGCTTGAACATATGGATGGTATTAATGAGCTCTGGAGACTGGAGTCCCCATAAAGACCCTTATAGCAACAGAAACAGACAGCAAAGTCACCACCAGATCCTTTGGTATTTGGGTCTTGTAGTTTCTTGCATATTTGCCTTCCATCACCTCTTTCATTAAAGGGCTGTTATTTAAGCCATACAGATGCACCATTGATCGAGGTGCACTGAGTATTCTGTATTTAGAGATAAAGTGATCCCTTGGCCTATACGTTATTGAACTGTTGATGGGCATTTTTTTGAGAGACTGGTTTTCTAATTAAAAGAGAATTGACTTTAAATCCTTCTCTTTTATGCTTTGGTCGATATTTGTCACAATATACTTTACTTTGAAACAAATCAATTGACCACATGCTTGTATCCTGCTCTTGTTTCCTTCATGTCTGTCACTGCCCACATAGCCACATGAAGCAGTGTACCACAAATCCAGATCACAGTGCACCAACAACACCAAGCAATGGACAGATTCAGCAAAAGTCTACAAAAGCATGTTATTACTTTTCCTGATGGATTTCTAAATGTCACTCTCGCGTGGCTATTGGCGCTGTATCCATGGCATAGAAATTCATTTATTTCCTAAAAATGAAAACATACCATTTTTCATCGCTGACCTGTCAGAACAGAGGTCCTGTTGTCTACCATTAACTCAGAGCTGCCCAACCGGTGCTGAATATTAATGGCGTCGTCTCCCCTGGATCATTTAATTCACTATCTGCATCTTTATATGTGTGTGTGTGCGTGTGTGTGTGTGTGTGTGTGTGTGCGTGTGTGTGTGTTCATCAGAGAGGACATCTTCTAGAGTTGGGGCCTGCACTGGAGATTATCAGTGCAGCATAATTGAGAAGTCAGGCAATCACCAAACACGAATACAGTAATCAATAGCTGCTCTCAAAGACTTTAGGGGAGACATTGTTAGAAGCAGCCAAGCCATATAATGTGCAGGTTCCAATTAAAACACACGAATCCAGGGCTCATTAGCAGCACCTTATTGAACGGCCCATGTTAAGTGACAGTTCATCAACAGGCAAGGCCAATCGAAGGCTCCTCTTTATCAGAAAGGAGGAGGGAAAAAAGCTGTGCTATGGCAACCGAGCTGCGCGAGGATTTACATTAAAACCTCATTCTCCCAATAGTGACAGTGCGTCAAAGATGTGCGCAATGTGTCTGATTGCGCAACACACACACCAAAAACGACCAAGGTGGAGGTGGTTAACAGCAGGCTTACCTTTATAAGAGACACCGGGATTATGGGGATGACGATGATGGTGGTGCTGATGCCCGGTCCATCCGATTCTTATCCTCTCTGTGCTCACCGGTTTTGGCTTGTAACTAGGCCATTTCTTCCAGCGATTATTTCTCAGGAGACGTCGCTGGTGTATCGGTAGTAGCCGTACACCTTCCCTCGTCTTTATCCGGCTTTCCCCCCCAAAAAAGCACACCTTAAACGGCCCCCCCGCCGCCCCTGCCTCCTCTTGTCATCCCTCTCTCTGACAACACCCTGCTCAGTGCTGATATTTCACTCACTTGTTTTAACGTTGACCTCAAACCGAGGAAGAGAGAAAAAAAAAAATCAGTGGGAATAAAACGCTATAGCGTCAAGACTAACGCAAGCACGCGTCCCCCTTCCCTCATTTGTTCATGACGGGAATAATAATCCACGGTATCGCTCTTAAAACGGAGCGGTTTTGGGGGTTTAAAAAGGCGAACAGCTTACTCAAAACGCAAAAATCAGATGTCCAGTCCGATTCTGAATGTAGCTCGTCTTCAATGGGTCTCTCCCTCTCTCTCTTCTTCCACTTGGAGAGAATTAGAGCTCCAGATGATATATGTTCCGTTACAGCCGCATGTTTTGGGGAAAAACGGCTTTTAATGTTCAGAATTAGTGATATGATTGCAGTCTGGAGGAGCGACAAACCCCTGCCTCCTCCGTCTCTCTCAGTGCGTCTCTCTCATCCGCTCACGCGGCGATATAAGGCAACGAGAGACCAATATTTCAGTGCGCAGCCGGTTGTCATGACAAGGAGAGGCGACGCGTAACTCAATAAGAAGAGGTCGCCATGTGATGGAGAAAAAAAAAAAACTGCAGTGGGATTTCGTTGGGATTGTGCTCAAACGTGGAACTGCAACGCACTGACGTCAGAGCTGTAGTTTTCCCAGTTATTACCGTTTTATTGGTGTTTGTTTGTTTGTTTGTTTGTTTGTTTGTTTGTTTGTTTGTTTGTTTGAGCAAGTCAAGACGGACACGGGATACTACACGACTATCAAAGGACGGACATTTAAAGCAACACCATGGAACTTTCTGAGACTTTATGGATCACAGGGAAAACTGAAATGCAGCACTGTATGCATCATAGCCTGTTGTGTACTGTGGTTGTGTGTTGAAATAAAGTTATGTTCAATGGACATGGTTTATTTATTTATTTTTTTATTTTATTGGAATGCCCCTTGAGATGGTTTTGGATATAGCTTTGAAGTGCTTTTGTATAATAGGATATTTTTCAGTTTGTGTTTATTAGTACAAAAATATACAGCTTAAATAGCTGATCTGATTACATTTTTTATTGATAAGCAAATATACACTACATCCTATTGCCTAAGAGTAAGACTCAAGAATATTCTCAAACCACTAGGCAAACCTGGATAAGGACAAAACCCAAAGGAATGAAAATTATGACCTTAGCCTACCCAAAATACAACCGTCTAAGAGTTATCATTAAATGTTCGTACTGGAACTTGTAAGGACAACTAACGATTAGAAAGGGCCATTTTAATATTGCCCAAGGCATTACACTCTTGCCCATTTTCATGAAGTCCAGTACATTACATTCAAGGACATAATGCTCACTTGCACAAGGAATATCATAAACTGAGAAAACTGCATGGACATAATATAATATCAAAATATCGTTCACATTTTAAGTGGATACTCTCTCATATTTTACTTTGCATTCAATATCCCTAACAATGGTTGCAACATAAATATACTCACAACACAAACTATCACTGTCTGCAACTTGAGGTCAGGGAAGAGCAGAAATGTAGGCTTTAGTTGCTATGTTTAAATACACAGAGGAGAGTTCCTCCTTTGGGGAATTCACAAGGGTCAGACGAAGCTCAGAACAAGGGCAGTGGCTCACCACCTACTGATATATGAAAGACTGGAATAAAGAGGCTCATTCACAACACACAACAGGCAGACACTGTTGATTCAATATACTAGCAACATAGTTACATTTACAATACACAATTCACATAAAGAACACACAGCTCTCAACATTACAACAAAAACTAATAAGGCTCATTATGAGACCTTAGTTTTCTTTCATTCAACATAAATGTTCTTATTCACCATTTCCCCAACCAATGCACAGGGCAAAGGAAAGCAAGAGCTGTACTGCCTGGCAATATATACAAATAAATACATGCCACTCCTTCTCAGTTGCTACAAAAAGATCAGATAACTAACTTAAGTAGAAAAATATAACGTTAAAGACTGTAACCTTTAACTTCACCACATATGAACATATACTTTGTTTTACTATGGGCTTTTATATTTTGTTGAGACCAAGCCTTCACTTTACAAAATGGGTCTGGAACATCTCCACTTCAAGAGGCTGTGTGCCAAAACTCCTGTTAAGTGAAATTATAAAGGGCTATGTGATGTCGGAGCCTCTGATTGGATGTCTCTTTTGAATAACACTGATTTATTCAGTAAACATTTATGCTGCTTCCTATTTTCTGATGTAATTTCATGTATAAATTATTTAACTTGTGTTTATTAGGCACAACCGTATAGAAATCAATGTGGAATTGCTCCTATTATGTTCGGCTCAAGTGCATCAAGATGGTTGTGGCCTTGATCAGTCTCTTTGCGTTTCTTTAGCTGTGTCCTGCCACAACACAGGTAGATAGATTAGATAAACTCCGCTTTACTTGATAGAAAAAATATATATATATTGCGACAATAATGGCTATTAAAGATCCTATATTAAGCAAAACTGACTCTTGTGAGCTTTAAGCCATGTTATAATGTTGTTACCTCCTCACAAACATACCTGGAGTTAGTTGTTAGTGTTTTGTTTCATTCACACATGTCTAAGTAACCTTGAATTATTGACCTGTCTGCATCTCCAAAGTTCAAAATGCTCTGTTCCACCTTGTGATGTCATGAAGCACTAGTTTTCAGCTACAGCTACCTTTTACCTTTTGTTTAGTAGAGACTGGCAATTCTAGGGCTGATTTATCCAAATGTTTCTAGTGAAGGTGTGTGGAGCTCAAAAACACAATGGAGCGCTTTCTGTATTACCACATGACATCATAAGGTGGAACAGAGTGTTTTCTGGTTGAGAGAAGAACTCGGCCTAAAAATATAGGGTTTGTGTGTTAAACGTGTGAATGAAACAAAATACATCTCCAGATATATTTTTGATGAGGAACCAACATTATAACATAGATTTAAAAATAGCATAGTATGGGCCCTTTACATTTTAGTCACATGGAGAGGTTATTGCCATGTGACAAGTCAGAACCACACACAGAGGTGACCATACTCTTTTTGCATTTAAACTCATGTAACTGAACAAATGCCACATGACAGCATATTTTTAAAGACCACATAGTTCACTAATATTACTCATATGAGAATCAGTCATTAGAGACTTTAAGAGATTAAAATCAGTCTTGTAATCATTAGCCAGATAAAAAGGCTGTTAGCGACTGCACAGAGGAAACGTGTTTAGTTTAATTCATTTATGTTTCATTTAACTGATAAAACCACAATGAGCTCAAACAAATACAACATTAACACTACCGATAAGCAGCAACGTTATTAAGTTACATCAAAGTTATTTGTGTGCTGCTGTACTGTAGAACAATATCAGCAGTAATTATGTGAGCTGTTATCTCTCAGTGCAGTTTTTTACATTGCCAGTATGGCTGGGAATCACGGGATCCCTCACGATACGATACGATACACATACTATGATATTATCACAGTATGGTGATACATGCAATAATCACTGTATTGCATATGATAATCTGTGATATATTGCTGTTTTTGAAGAACCAATTTCATTTTGGCAACAATTTTTTTTTTGTTAAACCACTACATGTGCAAAGTTCATGACAAAAAAAAAAAAAAGCTAAATGATTACAAAAAATACCCTTGGCTATATATCGTTACAGCAGCCCATGATAACGATACTGTATTACCACATTTATTATCACGATATATCAATATTTTGATATTTTTTCACACCCCTACTCACCAGGCATGGATTTCTTTTTAAATATTAATGAGCAAGGGAAATCATACAGTTCAGAGCTAACAGATAAGCAGCTGCAAGATAAGCAATAGTGCTCCCTGGGGATTCAATCAATACTGCAGCCATTTATATTATTACTTTTTGTTTCAGTGTGTTTAAAGTGAAACTGCAATGGCTTGGGATGACACCCTTTTGCCAATACTAAATTGTATGCATTCACCATCTGTGTACATGCATTGTTAAACATATAGAAAAATTAAGCATGCTATACCAAGTCTGAACTATAGTGACAGATGTAGCTAGGGAGAAAAGCTTCTTATGTACAGTATAGTGCTGTTTAGAAACATATACAGCTTCTTTCAATAGCACAGTCTTTACAAAGAACTTACCAACACTCAGTTGACATTAGGTCAGTAATAGTGTGCCCATATCATCACACTAGGCGTCACGTTAACTAAAAATACCGTATTGTGGAGAGAAAAAGTCATAGGGTGCCTCGAGCTCTGACCTCAGGGACAGGTCAAAGGTTAATAAGTCACCAGCTGTAAGAGTCTCATCTGCTTACAGCACAGTATTGACTTTACCAACAAGGCCAAGCATGTCCTATCGTGTGATGCATTAAATCCAGAATCATGATAAGCCTCACCTAAATCAAGGTTACCCATGATGCACCTGGCTGTGCCCTTGAGACGCTAGAAGCTGGGATGCAGAGTGGCGTTGTATGTGGAGAGGGAGAGGGAAGAGAGAGGAGGTAAGGTGGAAGGATTGGCCCAATGCCGCCAACTGCACTCACTCAGGCATGATGTGAGCAAGTTTGCCATACCCTAATGCTGTACGGTCGTTTTAAGTACATCAGATAATTTTTGACACAAGGTCAGTCTTTGGATCGTGCACATTTCTAATAATGACATGTCAGATTAAATCACATTTATAGCGGATAACACACCAGATATGTCAATTGAACGGCTATCTCTCCACAAAATATCAGGAAATTTAATTATGGAATCCTACTCCATCCTTTAAACTCACGTCCATTATTGTTCCCTGACATGTAGTAGAACAACTCCCTCTGCTGGACAGACAGAGTTATTGCAGCTTTGTAAATAAATAATTGTTTTAAATAGCTTTTAGTCAGATTTTTGGGAGAGTTTTCTGTTGTTAATCTTTAAATGTCAAAGAGGAGAAATACAATCAAACATTTATTTTCTGCTTATAGGTTTAAAAGGTCCTACTTAGTGCAATTTAGTGTAAGGTGTTTTTATTGCTAAAAATGATCTACAAAAACATGCTTTCCTACTGTGTGCGAAGTCACCTTTCCACAGATCTGACCTATCACTTGGCCTGGTGGCCGCTTGTCTCCATGGAGATATGTTTTATGCCATGCTCTTGACATTCCAGGCAAACCAAGTTCCAGACACTATGTTCAAGTTTACTATGTCCTATTGGCAGCCAGCAGAATAACTATGGGCGCAACTCAGAGTTATGTAGTTGAATAAATAGAGATCAGACAACAGTACTAGTATTTAAATGGGACCATAAAGCAACCGCTGATGTCTGCCCTATATTTAGAACATCAGAATGTCCCTGAAAAGCAAAAATGAGTTGACAGTGTGTAAATAAAGTACCAGTAACCAAATGTGCCATACCCACTCCAGTTAGGTTAGGAAAAAATAGTATTTTCACAGAATCAGTGGACAGTGTTGGTTGCTGTGAAGTCTAAGTGCACAAATATGGCAGTTTATCTTAAATCTGAATCTTAATTTCCTTACACAATTTATATTCCCATCAGCGCTCCAAGAGTTTAATTTAGTTGATTAATTGTATGTTTGACGTTCATGTGACGCAAACAAGGCTTTTTTAATTGCTGAGGACAAACACCAAAAGGTCATCCGGCTCCATCTACAGGAAGCGATGGAAGAAACATTTAAAAGCTGATTGTCAATTAAAAATGGGCCAAGAAAGACGATTTGTTCTCTATATTTAACACCCATTTAAGCTTCCCTCTCATTCACTCTTGTTCTCACCCTCCCTCCTCCTTTTTGCAGCACCTCTACCATCTCCTATCCATAGTATGTCTTTAATAGGATGAGTGAAATCATGTTAACGGATTTAAAAACCACTGCAGTGAATCGATGTAGCTGTGCCAAGTCTGATCTGAGTTCCTCCCCTCTCTCTCCCTCTCTCGCCGTCTTTCTTGTGTGAATTACTTAGCACTGGCTCGCTCCCTAATAGCAAAGGTCCGGCAAGGACACACAGCGATAAAAAAATGACTAATTATTTCCTTGTAGGTACCTGATGTGGACAAAGCGGCCATCAATTGAGCCTGGTAATTACAAGCCAAATTCGCTTGTGAGATTTTTTTGAATGAGAGCGTGTGTGTACTGCTTCACAAAAAATGAAAAAGAAAGGCATCTGTGCAGAGCTGCTGCTGTGCCCCAGTTTTTTGTCATTGTACCCAAATTTGCCCAAGACCTTTTTAATTCTGGAGTGGATTAACCATGCTGAAATATGATGTTCCAGAATGCAACGTCTCCCTTTGAGTGCTTAGATTATCGTTTTTGATGCATAGCTTTTTAAATTGAGGGGATTAAGCTGTATGACAGATCATTTGTCCTTTACTTGCCTCCCGAGTGCAAAAAACCTTATTAGGCAATTTGGCTAAGCTTTTAAACATTAGAATTAAGACAAACTACTCCCATTTGGACAACATTATGATCTCACGACTCGAACACATGCATTACAATTACTATTTGCACCAATAAACCTAATTTTAGATTTATTCTTGTAGCGCACAGTTTAATTCCTTGTCTATACACATTGTTGTCTGTGATTTTGTATATGAACCCACCGGAGGTAAATCAAAGTCACAACCAGGCTTGTGAGATAAGATGCCCTTGCTTCTGTTCCTCAAGGATGCAGCAGCAGTCTTTAGGGTTCGTGTTTGGTGGTGCAGTGGCGCTTGACAAACTCCGGGAGGCACTGCTTTACAGCTCTACTCGTGCGGGTCCTGTCTCTACTTCTAATCCGGTGGCGGCTCTGTCAGTGGCAGATAGTCACGCTCTGTGAGTAAGACTATCAAAAAGGGGAGGAACGCTAAGGGAAAAAAAGATGAGAGGAGGATACAAGCAAGTGCAATGGTGCTTTATTGTGGTTTTAGGATGGACAGTGATGTTGTTGAAGGCCATGCAATGTTTGTCTGTCTTTGCTTAATAGTTTTACACTAAATCATGTTTCCGTTTGTCCTCTACTGGCTTTCGAAACAGTCTAGTATTACAATGTTGGTCCACCACAACAGTGAATACTTCCTTATCCGCTTCTCTCCCCGAAGGCCTATGTCTCAGGGAGTTGCAGGTGAAATTAGAGGTTATAATTTCCCTCAATCAGCAGAATTTGCACACACACACACACAAGTATAACACACCTCCCTTCTGCTCGCTCCATCCAAAGCCCCACCCGTCCTACCATGGCCAGGGGCAGGAGAACATCAGCAGTCTTCTTCTTCTTCTACACCAGGGGTCACTTTCATCTTCTGATCAGCAGCCGAAACGCAGGGAAAAAGTAGCTTTAATGAGTGCTCGGAGCATGTGGTTGTATCTGAAATGCACAAGTAGAAGGGGGAAGGTCAGAAAGGGTCAAGCGAATGGAGGAGAGATGTTTAGAGACAAATGGATGGATATTTGCAGTCTGCAGTCTGTCATGGATAAGAAGATTATGCCTGGGAGATTTCCTGGAATGTTCTGTGCTCTGTACCCCCTCATGTGCTCAGTCCCATCCCCCTACACTTATACACACAAGCCTCTGTCTGTGGTTTTGGACACTTGGATACCCCAATCTTCCAGTTTATATAAGTGGCTTTTTCTTTCTGCAGTGTCCTTCCCCAAGTCAACCTACCACAAAACACATCAAACACAGCAATATCACAGAGAATAGACAATTTAATGAGCAGGGTGCTTACTGTATTACAATTTAATATTGTACTGGGAAGATACTGGCATAGACATGTACAAGTACACAATTTGCCAATGGCACACAAATGCACATGTTTGTAGCGATAAGTAGTAGTAGTAGTAGTAGTAGTAGTAGTAGTAGTGAACTGAATAGTTGGTCAAAAAATGTTGTGGCTAATCATAGCAGGCAGTACATCTCAAACATTACAACTTTTCCAATTCATTTGCAGTTACTTTTTTTTTTTTCTTTATTCTTTATTTGTCAGGAACCATGTACAAATGCATTAATCTTACAGAAGAAAAGTTTAATTGTACCAGATTTAACTACTGCTTTTAGCTCATGGGTTTCAACGTCTTGTTCATGTGCAACATTTTGAGGACATTTGCCCTTTCAAAAATATTGATTTTTTTTTTAATTCTAGTGCTCTTTTTCAGCACTCTGAAACCCATGGATTGGTATTGGAAGTTTGATAAACTGAAGAAAGGTTAGAATTGTTCAGTATGCATATTCAATCTGCTGATTAATCAGTTTAATGACAGATTAGATTAGCAAAAAAAAAAAAAAAAAAAAAAATAAGGCCAGCACAATCAACTGACACATTTTTGCTCCCAATCAAACCAACTGCCTACAAATCTCATTAATATTAGTATATCTGTGGCCCTGTTTTCTCTCCCATTATCCCATATAATAATAATTTTAGGATAAAATGTACAATCATAAGAGTAATCTACCATAAAACTAACCCAATTCTAACCCTCATAAACAAAACATTGACTATTGTACTCCACACTCCACCTGCGTCATTGATAATGCAGCTTTGCACATACCGCACAGGGTGACATAAAATACCACCCATGATAGAGTGTACCTTGGTCACTTTTGTTCTGCATTTCATTTCCGTTTGCAATTATTGGGAGGGGAACACCTTGCTTTTCTGCTTTACAGGAGGAACACCTTTAGTAGATGTATAGTGGTGTTTTTTTCTTATTCTGGACTTAATGAAATCTATCCATCACTGGGTGTGTCCTTGTTTCTTTTACCCCACATGAGGCACTCCCTACTCCCTCCATACCCCTGCACTGGCCCCCAACTGTGCTTTGCTTTCTGCTCTTCCATGTCTGTTTGTTGCCCGTTCCCATTAATCTCCATTAACTCCAAGTGAGTATTAATAGGTTGTAGCTGAAAATGAAAAGGCAGAGACACAGGGATTCTGAGGACAGATAGCAACGGTCACCAATTGGTCCTTAAAAACACTCATTCTTATTCTGTGTGTGTATACGGCTGTTGTATATGCCGAGACAAATGGGCATTGATAAGTGCACATGTAAGGCATTTTTAAGGAAGAATGAAATGTCTAAGGGACATTTAAGTAAAGTGTCAAAAGCACAGATCTTTCAAATATAAGAGTCAACACAGTTTAAATGATATTTGCTGAGTTGCACAAATTCATATTATGTACACTTCCTGGCTTTAGCTAAATATTAATTAATATTCTCTTTGACAGCATTTTCTCATTTCAAAAGCGAACTCTTGGATGCAACGTAATTGGCCATGGTTCAGAACCTTTGAAGTCAAATTGCTTGAGTGAAACAACTATTGTAAACTGGATTAAGAGTCAGGGGGGTAATAAATCTGCAATTCACTTGCCCCTTTCATTCTTTTCCCACACTTTTATTATATAGCCTTCCCAACCATTTTAGGTATCATAAAACCCAGAAGACAACCAAAATAGCAAAATGTGATGTCCTTTATGGAGCGGATTTAGAAAACACACTAAAGTAAAGTAAACAAATCAAATCTACATTTGTCTAATTTGTCTAATAGAAGTAACTGAAAAAAGAGTACATCAAAAGTGAGAAGGGTTAGAAACACAGAAAAGTGGATGCCCCAGTGGCATTGAAGGATGGGTCAAATGCAAAGGTGTACTTACCATTAAAAATGTCAAACATGGTACAAACTATTGTCACACTGCACAATGTTTGTGCATATTACTAGACCTTGAAGACTAACTGGCAGGTTTCAATAAAGCAGCCTTTATATCTTTATATGTTAGACTATAAAAGAAAAAAGCCTATAAAAACTTTTTATAATGTCTCCACCCAGTAGTGCGTAAGTTAAAAATCTGTCCTCGCCCACAAAGCCCAGAGCCAAAATGCTGGTGGGTCTACTTAACTACACTATTAAACATGAATTTCCACTGTGTCAAATTTTTATAGCTCCCAGTTCACAAAATTTAAGATGTTTAAAAAGCATCACCACACATTATTTCAACTTGTTATATATATTACTGTTTTCAGTTTAACATGTAATCTCTATAGTGTTATATCATACGTGTCATTTTAGTTGTGTTTTTCATACAATTGTTCCAGACACATAGAATACATATGCATAACAATACAGTTAGATGAATAAGAACAATAAGCAAAGTCACACATACTAACATGGATGAGTAAATACTTGGCTTTAATCCGCTGAACATGATGAATCTCTCGCTACAGTTTTATGGCTTCAGTCATGAGGGCAAGTCAGGTCTCTGACAGCGTTACATCACAAGTGTAAACAAAGTCAACTGTCAGATAAGGATAAAAGGTCTCCATAGTTACATGTGACCATCCTGATCTCAGCACTTAAACACAACATTAATACCTGCCATCAAAAGGTATCATTTTAACTGCATGTGGTGTCAGGCTGAATTTGAGAGACAGACTTACAGTGTGCCAGATAAAGATTGGGGGTAAACAAGGATTTGGCAGTGCTCCACCAGAATCCAGTGGACACAGTGGCTGGATTAAAAAGCAGTTATTTTGGCACAAAGACACCAAGGCTGCAGCAGCACAGTCCCAAATCCAAGACTGATTACAGCGCATGGATATTAGAGTTCATGTATGAGGAAACAACACGAACTTGTGTAACATCTAAGACTTACAAGCATGCAGGAGCTGAGAGAAACCATTGGTGGATAAAATAAATCCATTTTTGTAGATGTCAGAAATCCGTAACAGTTTGAAAGACTGTTTATTTTACGCCTACACCCTCGTCACAGGGCTATTTAAATGGAGGTAAGAGATATATAAATACATTTCCTCGACGCACAGGTTTGCTAGTGAGGAGAAAAAAGTGAGACTAGATGTTCTCTGCATATTGGATTTGCACATGTATTGGCTTCCTTTATTAGGTTAAGCTTTAAAAATAAACACAGCGAAAAACATTCGCCGGTCCCCAACTTTAGTGCAGTTTGTTTTAGGGTAGAAAGAAGATACTGTGAATGTAGCAGTTTCTATACTGTATACAATCAAAATATAATTGTTTATACCCAGTAAAAAACAAATTTGAACACATGAACAAAAAGCGTCATGCTGGGTAAAACCTGCACATGGAGTACTAAACTAAACAGGTGTTACTAATGCAGCCCATTTGTCCCACCATGGTCGGGTCAGTGAACACCACAGCATGACGAGGATGATACCTTCAGAGGTGGGGATGAGACAGCATGAGTTAATATGCACTGGCTGTGATTGTCTTCATAACCTGCAAAGCATGCTGGGATAATCTGTAGGTTTACTGTTGTGATGCTAGACTCAACACAATCCGGGATCACAGGTTTTGTATAAACTCTATTGAAGGTGTTTTGTTACTTTGTTGTTGGGACAGTGCTAGTGTCCTCGACTGGCCTTCTCTGGAGATCCACTACTGATTCATGTATTATGTATTGCCATAGTTCAGACTAGCATACACATCAACGCACATAAAGCTGGATTTCAAACCTTGGCTCATGTGAGGAAATCACTTGCAAAATACTACTTAGCCATGCAGGAGTGCACAGTAAATAGCATACACAAGGCTCTAGACACTTAGAGCATGCAAACTCAAGTTAAGCTAGATTAATACAATGTTTGTCCTCTTAATTTATAATGACTTGTTTATTCTTGTTTTACCAAAGGGAGATGTTTGTGCACTGACCTGTACAGTGTATAAGCAGAACGACGCATACAGGGACATTTGGGCAGCTGTGTAGATGTCTATAGGAGCTTTTATGTTTATCCTCATGTGACCGCTGGTTATGAATGATAATGATGGCATATGGGCAGACTATGAACAGCCATTGTTTCCTGTGTCAGGCAAAACCCAGTGCTGCTTTAGCAGGAAAATGTCTAACGCTGCAGAAACTTCATTACAAGAAATTAGTCAGGCAGTCAAAAACTTGTTTTCCTCTCTGAACAACTTCACACAGTTTGTTTTATTATACATATAATATGTATTTGTAAAAAAAAATACTTTTAAGACTTTTTAAAAAGGTAAGATTGTGATGTACAATTGTGATATTTCATTCACTTATATTCCCGTAAAAGTTATGTTCTAGTGGGTTTATTTAAACAGTCATTACAAGCCTCAAGTCAGACACCAGACAATAGAGTTTTTCAGTAGTTCAAAGGTGAGAAGCCAGTACAAAGTATACTGGTTAAGTAGTGAAATGTGGGCTTCAACTTACTATATTTACCACACTGGACAGGCAACTTCCTCATGCATACACAATGCTTTAATCTCTCTGTTTTAAGGATTTTAAAGTACATGTCTACAAGCTAACTTTATCCCCTAGTTCTTCAAAAGCACAAATTAATTTGACTTTTAAATGTTATGTAGAAAGTGTATAACTATCATATCATGCGAAAAAAATCACCATCTGTAGTTTTAATGCCATCCCCAAAAATAAGGTCAGTTCAATGAGGCCAGTTTAAGATAGCTAACAAGGCCCAAATCCTTCTCCGCCTGTGAAAGCCGAGGCTTTGCAAATGTAATTGCGATTGAGAAACATCATAATTTGATTATTTTTAATCATGCCGCCCTAGCCTGGTAGCCCTACTATAGCCCTACTATAGCCAGGTTCCTCTGGCGTCAACTGAAGTACTACTCTGAGCCATTTATCTGCAGAGGGGCGGGATTTAAAGGATGAGTCACTCTTACAGAGGTTCAACACCAAAACAATGACGATGGTGTGTAATACTGAGCGGATCTTTGTGAAAATGTTAACTTTGTTGTGTTTCTGTTTAAATAGCTAGTGCTGCCATGTCTGCTGCAGATGCTACACCTGGCCATTCCACCACCTATTTTAGTCTAATCCCACAAATCAGTGTATTTTGTTATAGAATATAATAATGCATGCAATCCACATTTTCAGAAGATAAATTGCAAGTTCATTTTCTGTTATTCTCATTCATTTTTCAGCTGTAGTCACTGGCCTTACCCTAGACATCACCCCACACATCTGTAAAGGTCATATTTGTTTACAGCAAGGCAGCTAACATAATCCCCCACGTGCTTTTCGCTGTGAACGCATTATGTCTCTCTTCATAATCGGACTAAAAAGCAACCCAACCACTAATGCTTTTATATAAAACCGCATCTATATATTTAATTAACATTCAGGAAGAAATCAAGCCTATTTCAAGAGCAGCATGTTCTGTTTATGAAACTAAAACAGGAAATATAAGCGGACACGATTCACTGACTGCTCTAATACAGAACACAGGAAAATGTGCCCCTACTGTGGAAATGAGATAAACCATGAAAAAAGAATTAAAATAGTACTGAGCCTAAACAGAGGTACACCTGCTATCACAGCTCCCAATTTCCTCGATTACCTCCCCAGAGAGGTCAAAAGTGGGATTAGAAATAATTACATGGCAAAAAGAGAAAGACTTCAGTGGATTTTGCAACTTGCTGCTGCTGTGACTGCTGACGGTGCACCAAGCAAAATATGTAAAGCCCAAGTTATCTCAGAATGTAACCTAGTTTCACAGGAGCTACACCATAATAAACACTAACTCCATGCACTTTTATTACTACTACAGAACACGCTCTATCCTAAAACAGTTATTTTATTATATATAGCTGTCATTTATAATTGTCTAATTATGCTAATGCTAGAATCATTTTAGTGGTCAGTAAAAGCATTTATTTTGGAGTAGAATTCAGACTTTGGAACAAGAAATGTAACTTTTTTTTTTGGGTCAAATGGCACTGATTAAAAGTCTGTATTGTTCATGTTCAAGAAATGTATATTGAAAGCCATTCGTATTTGTTTTTAATGGGACAAATGCAAATCTAATCAGATACAATCATGTACAATTATGTCCTGGAAAATATTTTGTTAATCCAGATAAATATCTTGAAATTAATATGAATTTCAACGAGCATGTAACCGAATACAAATGCTATAAAATGACACATACTTGTTCTGTACATTACAAACAGGTCTAAAAAATATCTCAGACATTAAAGGCTTCAGTTATGGTCTCTTTCCATATGATTAGCACATTTGGATGAAAGGGCTTTCCTGTCATGGGCAGGTGGGTGGTTTATGTGGTAGACATTGGTTAGTTGGAGCTTTCATGCGGCTCCACATCTGTGATGGGAGGTGCCCTCATGATTACCCAGCAGATGCAACAGCTCTTAGCTTAGGCTACATCTTTATCATTGAGCTTCAACCACAGTTACATCACCACATCATTCATGAGTTTCTATTTAGCATAAACACCAAGCCAGAAACATGGTCTTGTGTACTTTTTGTTTCAAACAAGGATGATGATTATGGCATTCCAAATTTTACAGGATTCAAAATTCCTTAAAGATGAATAGAATTTTGAAAAATGTCTAAAACACAAAAATCAATATTAAAGTATTTAATGTGATCTAAATTAGCTGGTAGATGACTACCTTCTTCAGGCCCCACCTTAATGCTGTGTGAATGGATCATGAGCAAAGAATCATTCTGTTTCCTTACACTTCATGTGCACCAAAGCCACACACGCTTTGATTTGGAATCATATTTGACACTGGATTACGTTTGAATCTGAGAGAAATTATTTGCACCAAAACATTTTCATGTTTCTAAACCACAGGGTCAGAGGTCAATATAATCTAAATAAAAATAAATAAATAAAAAATAAATACAATAAATAAAAATGAGAGCGGGAGGAGATTGGGGATTGAATACATGTTATGCAAGTCTTAGGGGTAGAAAGGAGATACTGTGAATATAGTCTAGTCTAATCCACTTTGACAAAACAACATTAATGACCACATAACCAAATACTGGTATGTCCATAATATTTTGTATTATATATTATATGTATTATATATAGGTAAAGTTAAATCTATTACTTTACTTTGTGAACATTACATTGTATGGCTGTGTTTTCTGGAAAACACAAAGGCAGAGGTAGATAATACAGTATTTATCATAACTGGTACAATTAGAGAATATATATTACAATTGCTAGTATGAACTTTATAGCTCACATGATCTACACCAACAAGATTCAGGCATTAATTTAATTTAAGAAAAAAAAAAAAAAAAACTTTCAAGGGTCCTCACTTTGTAGTTAAATCAATTCTAAACTAATTAGAGAGAAATCTGAAACTTCTGAATCAAGAATCAATTAGTAGCTCAGATATAGTAAGTCCGTATATGAGCAGCAGTGAGACTCCTCATGGTGGTATAACAGAGGGGGATTACCGGAGAACACTGAGGAAGACAGAAAAGAGGAAGAGACAGAACTAGGCCAATTGTTTTGCTGTGCTTACCTCAAACTGGCTTTGTGAGTGAGTTTTGGATATGCACTTCTGTATTTACACAAACAGCACCTCTCTTAGCCAGCAGTCAGTTACACTAAATGCCATGCACAAAAGAAAGAAAGTATATAGTTACAGTAAAGGTGATTTCTTTTTTACAGATTACATATCATCTAGGGGGAATATGAATTACAATGAATTTTTAATTATTGTGATCTCTACCTTTCTAGCTTTCATATAAATTCATTTAAAATGCCTGCCTCATACACCATAGTGTATATCAAACAGTACGTTACAATTCACAGGATCACTGTAGTCATATTTATGGAAACTTCAGGTATGTGAGCTTTGCTAGCTCAGATTAGCATACAAAGAACAAAGCAAAACAAATGTCATCATAATGGGATAAAACAGCATTTGTAGAGTGATGTTTCATACCCCGATGTAAAAAATATCAAAAATGCATCAGCAAAAATAGGTGTAGGTCCGTAGTACTTGGTAGTAGTTAGTAGTAGTAGTAGTAGTAGTAGTAGTAGTAGTAGTAGTAGTAGTAATACAGCCATGAGTTAATAAACATTTACACTTGAAGAGAGGTAAAACAACACAGTTTCATGAAAGATGGGGACAGTGTTCGGGGTCTCTTGCAAAGACCAAATGTATTTACACAAAGACATACTGTATGATAAGAATCTTTTCTTCAGAACATGAATACATATACATTTCCATCACATACTAGCAATAGCAGTGGGTTAGTCTTAGTATTGTGGTCAACAACATTCCAACGACCAAACCTATAAAACTTACTTAAAAGGTGCACTATGTAACTGTTCGGTTGGGGGTCCGTCACCTTCTTGTTTTCTTGTCTATGGATATGCCATTGCTCTGCTTTAAATGTTCATTGCTTCTGACTATGAGCGGAGTTGCATCTCCACAGATCTGACCAGTAACTTGTTATACTGTGTAACATTTCAGACAATGCAATAACATCTCCATGGAGAAAAGCAGATTACACAATGCACCTTTAATCAGATCTCTGAATAGGCCATCTGTCATTTAAGTTGCACACAAGTTTAGCAATACAATGCAAGATCATAAGGTAACGCATGTAGCAAAGATTATCAAAACCAATCAAACAAAACATTTCAGATTGCCAAGCCTCCTTCATCATCCATGCCAATCAGTAATACACAGTCGGTAGCTGGATTGTTTTTGCTGAAACATCTGCATTTAATCCTTTCTTTACAATGAGAGACAGGGAAAGCTATATATGGAAACATTTCCTTTTTATGTTGCGTTTGTAATTTGGAATTATGGGGGATTTGGATCATAGCAGCAATGGCTTAAACATGTCCTGATGCAATATGAAGAATAAAAGGGAAGTGCATAATAGCTGCCAGTGCGAATATTTACTGTCATTTGAACTTGCTTTGACTTGTCCCATTTGCTAAAGCAAGTTAGCATACACGCTAATTAACAATCTTGACATAATGAATATTTGGATTGTTACATTTCACACAAGTGACAGCTCCTCAAAGTGATCCTCAGTTGTTGGCATCGAATTTCATTACAATGATGGAAACATATCTTAACCTTGAAATGCTGTAATATCTCGAAGTATTTCCACTTAGCTTTCTTTTGGTGTAACTTGGCATGTACTTGTGAGTGGGAGAAAAAAATAAAGTAGTAGAACAACCTTTGGCAATGCGAGTATACAGGGTCCATTAGGAGATTGATTCTTAGCTGAGGGAATGGAGATGAATTTGAAGATGACAGAGACCTATTACAAAAGCAAATCTGTCATAAATATATACATTTAGCTGCCAATACAAAGTGTGTTATCGCATCTGTGTTTCCTCGGCTCCACCCCCTCCTTGTCCAGGCTGCCCGGAGTCCGTGGAGACCCAATCCTCCCTGTCATCTGTCAATCAATCGCTCTGACTGACACTGACCTTGCTCAGCATTGTTAGGAAAACATTTGGGAGTGACCTTGCGTTTTCAAGCTGCTTCCACTGCAGGGTTTCCCTGGCAATTGGCTTGTGAAGGAGGTGTGACTGCAAATATAAAGTGGATTGATTGTGTCTAATATTAGCAGATTTATTTCACTGTGAGTCAAAATGAACTGATGGCCAGATGTTCACCACGCTGCAGACCAGTTATAATGCAGATTTAAAGCACGCAATGACAACGTTAAATACTGGGTGCGAGAGTGAGAATTTTGATGAACATTAGTGCTCAGAAGAAAATTATGGCAATATTAATTTGTTATAAAAGTACTAGAGGGCATTTAGCCAGCCCCACAGTTGTAGATATTGAGACCATGCTCAGTCAATCATAATTCAGGGAAAATTGCACAATCTACTTGTATGTGGCTCATATGGCTCATAAAGCTTTAGCCCTATCTCACATACCAAGTCTTAAATGTTGCGGCACCTGATTCTTAAACCATGAAATAAACTCTCTTCACTAGCTCTCACAAACCATTTGACACATACTTGTATTTACATGCATGGATTTTTGGGTGCACATAGCTTTAGAAACATTCTTTCAAACAGCAATGGAAAACAGGGGTAGACCACCATAGCACAATCCACATGCTCTCATCCCAAAATATGTTTTAGCAGCACTTTCTTCTAGATATACAATCGATAAAATACTTTACATCAGAGGCAGACACCACACAACAATCAGATTTTCACACAAATTGATTTTTTAAAATATAAAATCTCAATTTACTCATTTACAATAATAAAGTTGGGCACTCAAGCTTTAAAAATCATCTTTGTGTGGCCATACCAACTT
The DNA here is from genome assembly GCA_029959045.1 of Taenioides sp. WSHXM2023. NCBI lineage: Eukaryota > Metazoa > Chordata > Actinopteri > Gobiiformes > Gobiidae > Taenioides > Taenioides sp. WSHXM2023. Next base: position 17,482,667 of record CM057098.1, on the reverse strand, counting down.
GTTAAAGACTGATCCCGTCAGATCTCAAAAGCTAAGAAAGACTTGGTGGGAGACCGCTGGGAAAATCAGGTGCCACAGTGAGGCGCCAGTCGCAAAAACTGTCGTTGTGTCCTTAGGCAAGGCACTTCACCCACATTGCCTAGTATGAAAGTGGTGTGTGAGAGAGCGATGGTGGTGATCGGAGTGGGCCGATTGGCAGCCTCACTTCCATCAGTCAATAGTAGCTTACCACCACCAAGTCTGGAATGAATGAATAATGCTCTGTAAAGCGTCTTTGAGTGTTCAGAAAAGTGCTATATAAAACTGATGTATAACAATAATAATAATAATAATAATAATAATAATAATAATAATAATAATAATAATAATAATAATTAGTAGTAGTAGTAGTAGTAGTATTGTCTTCTATCCGTACTGAAAATGTCACCACTATCCTTGCGTCAAACTCTAATGAAAGAAAAACAAATAACCAGAGATCTGTTGGATGATTATTACAATATGAGTAACTTGATTTAGATTAGCTATTTTAGAGCAAAATTAGATATTTATGTTATTATTTTGTATAGTTATAGTACATTTATCTTCTATCTGCCTATTTAGTAGAATGGCAGTATGTGAACCTCACCTTTAATCAGTGGTGGAAGAAGTACACAATTTTCTTACTTAAATAAAAGTACAGATACTGGAGGGAAAAATACACTAAGTAAAAAAATTAAACTCAAGTAAAACTATAAAAGTATCTGTTTAAAATGTTTAATTTGTGCTGAATTTTGTTCAGCAGAAACAATTAAATATCTAGAATTAGAATAGAATCCCCATCTGTTTTTATTTGTATAAATGTGTTTGCTCAAACTATGAACATGTTAAAAATAAACCCACAGCCTTTTCAGTAGGTCTCAAACCATCATAAAAAATACTTTTACTTTTAAGCCCAGATCAAAAATGTAGTTGAATAAAAAGTACAGAAACCTGCTCTCAAATGTAGTTAAGTAAAAGATTTTAAATATTTAAAAAGATTTTTAAACATTTTAAAATCTACTTAAATAAACTACTGATACCTAGTTTTAGTACTTTTACTCTGTTACGTTCCACCATTGCCTTTAATGCAGTTAGCAAAGATGACAAATGTCTGTCTGCAGGGCACTACCATCGCCTACTGAGTAATGCAAAAGAACTGTGTATTAAAGGGACATGCTATTCTGTCTGCCACAGGAAAGTCACTCTACTGCAGGGCTAGGGCCAAATCTCTTTAAATAACAAGCTTATTTTGTGGAGACATTGTGCAGGTGAATGAGCCAGTGTGTGTTGCATTGGTTCACTGTCTAACTCAATCTGTCCAGCCTCATGTTTCTGTCAGGGTTAGTGTAAGCAAGCAGTCAGCGATGGCAGACACTAAATGGCAGTTTGGAGGGGGACAATGTCATTTTTGCTTTGAGCTTCATACAAGAAATCATGTTGAGTGAGAGAGGCAGTGTTGTTGAGGCAGAGGTTACAAATGCATGCGTGGGAGTCTTGACTAGACAGTTAGACGTCATTTGGAAAAACGTACGCAAGGAACTCTGCGTCTCTGCGGTAATGTTTAAAAATGGAAAAAAAAGTTGTAGATGTCATTTATGAAATATGTCATTGCAAAACAAATAAAGGATCAGGATGAATGAGAATATTGTTACACTGAGGCTTATAATATATAATGTGATTGAAAAATGGCTCAAATGCAGAGGACTTAGAGTTACCAAAGTGGGGGTCAGGAGGCAATGGGTGGGGGTTGCAAGATGATTTCAAAATCTATCAAATCTATTTTTCTTTTGTTGAAAACTATTGCAGTGAAACTAGTCACAATTACAGTTTATCACTCATTTCTTATTTGAAAAACAAAGCACTCCGTAGAACCTCTGGCATGCATGGACCGATGCACCAATGTAAACTCTCTGTATCAACAGTGAACAGCCTGGACCTGAACACAAACTGAGGATGTTCACGTACAAAAGTAATTGCTGCACCCATTCAGCCATACAGCTTTCGACTCTCGAATCACAACAAAAAAAGTAAAGAAAATTGAAAAATGAAAGCATTTTTCCCTCTTTTTCTTAATGCTGTAATTATACAAAATCACAAAAGAACCGTACAGAGTTCTCAACTAAAATATGATTCTGACTGGCTAATGAAATTTGTGGATAAAACTTCCAACACTTGTAACATCCAAACAATAAGACAATGGTATTTTACACAATCCTACCCCACATAATCAGTGACCCCATTATCAATTTTTTCATGGTTTTAGTGTTTTAACTTGCTGTTCTACACTGTGTCCTCTGGTGCTTTGAAAGGTGCCTATAAATACAAAAATATATAACATGTACAGTCCACTGTGGCTCAGCTCTGAACCAGCTTTCCAGAGGCACTTCACTCTGCTAAATATGTTGTCACACTGTCCGAGCAAGGCACTTGTACACCACTCACAAATGAAACAACTGATTAGATATTTTTATGGCCAAACTCCCTCCATTCCTCCATTTCTATATTTACTTTGTTAAACATGTAGGCAGTATGACACAATGGCATCAGGTTTATGAAATCGTATTCATAGTCAACTTCCCACATCTAACACTTTATTGATTTTTCACCCAAAAATAGCGCACTCACTTTTCTGCCTGCTTGACTTCTGGAATACGGCAGCTGTACAAAGACACAGGCAAAATGGGGCATCCACATTGCTGTATTTGAAAAAGGCAGGGACTGTTGAAAATGTTCCTATCAGAGGGATTGAAGTGTGACAATGTGCACCTTAAGCGCTCCTCTCTCCAGTCTCCATCCTCCTGGGCACTGTCTGTAACGCGATGGAGAGCTTTCTTATTGACCCAAAGTGGAACAAATTTGTAGCATCTGTGGGTTGTGATTTTGGTGAACTTACCAGTCCCTCCTTGCCACGTTTCTATTCTTTTACCTCATTCTTGTTCCCACCCCTCTCTCTCTCTCCCCTCTCTCTCTCTACCGCTTATGAATGTCACCTCTACTGATGGTGACTGCTGGAATCCGCGCACACATACTCTCGCAACCACTCGCTGACTTTGGGACGGGAGGAGGAGGAGGAGGATGAAGAGGAGGGGGAGGAGCGGCGGCAGCAGGGGGGGCTCAGCTAGGACTGTGGGAAAAAAAGAGCATGCCATCGGAAAAGGCAGGAAAGACGAATCGCTCCCCCCCGTGTGTCCATGTCTCCGTTCCGTGCCGGGCTACATTCTGACACTCACCGCTCCAGCCGCTCCACATCTGGATATAACGCATTCGGATTACTGCTCGGGATCTCCGCTCAGCGTTCCATGCTGCTGCTTTTAGATGGGAGGCAAAGTTGGACCTCCGTGGACTGCACAAATGGTGACAAACTGTTTATTAAGAGCTTCCTAGCACCCAAGATGAATCCACTTAACTTCAGTAAAGGTGTTTTTATATGTAAATTATTTTAAACTACTCCTCTTTGATAAGTAGGCTACAGTAGGTATTTTGCAATTTTGTATAAGTTGATGAGGGAATTTGTATCGTGAAAGATGAGCGGAGAGGAAGGGTAGAAGGATGACGGCGTCCTTACCTTTTTAAAGTCAGTCTAACCTTGCTCTGCTTTTGAACCGAAGATGTGACTGCAGAACTTTTTCTGTTCTTTCTGTGTCAGTGATTTGTATTCTTTAGCCAGGGGAGCTTTTCCGTGTGGCTGCAGGTGAACTTGCACTTGCACAACTAAACACTCAACTCTTCGCTTCCAAGGGCTCCTCTTAAAAGTACTGTAAATTCTAGTTTTTCAGTAAGAGCAAAGGCCAAACTAAAGAAGAAAAGAGGGTATTGTGAAAGGAAGCCGCCCCCCTCCCAAAGGTGAGAGGGGGGGGGAAGATGGCAGCTCTCGCCAGCTCTCTCATCAGACAGAAACGGGCAGTCAAGGACGACCATCCCAACCGACCAGTAGCCAGCAAACGCAAGCCCTGTCCCAAGAGCAACAAGTCCCTGTGCCAGAAGCAGATCCTGGTCCTCATCTCCAAAGTGCGCCTGTGCGGGGGTCGGAAAGCGCGCAACGAAAAAAGGCCAGGTGAGTCACCCTCTTCTAACCAATGGCGACTCACTCCAATCAGGCATTTTTGTATGCTTCGGACGTCATGGAATTAGGTTTATTATAAAGACAAGATTGTTTTTGGTATTATACATCAAAACAAAGATTCATATCTTGTGTAATTTTATTACCCTTTGTGACGTCCATAATTTCAGCCCCCCTAGACTCTAAAGCTTGTCGTTCTTTGGAGGTCTTCATAGCTCAGGTCTGCGCTGTCCCAAGGCTGGTTGTCTCCTGAAGGTTTTATTGGATAATATTGTGATGACAGGACAGCATCATCTTTCCTTCACCCCCCGTCAACTTAAAAAAAATGAAAAATGTAGTGTTTTCTACACCATTGTTTTATGTTGAATTTGTGGATTTTGTAATTGTTGGTGAGTATGTACATTTTGAAAATGTCAAATACTGTAGTGCAGTGGTTCTCAAAATGTGGTAGTGGTACCACTGGTGGCAAGTTGGCTGTTTCTGGTGATACTCTGCAGTTCTAGTATTCATTTACTGTAGTTCAGATACTTATTTGTGTGTTTTGTCCTACTTTGTCTTTGTGAGTGTTCAAACGTATTAGTAATGATTGAGACCTGGTCTAGACCAGGTTTAGCCATTTTAGGTTGAAGTCCTGTAATAAACCTGGTTTAGTTCTGCTAGTACTAACAGTGCTCAGATCTGAAAAGTTTAAGAGCTACAGCTGTAGTGACCCCATGATTCATTTCATTTATAACTGCACACATTTTCTCTCTGTCTATGCATAATTTTTTGCTGGATGGTTAAGATGAGTTATGCAAACTACAGAAATATGGCAGAACAAACATCTATCATAAAGAGGCCACATGCTTTCATGGCTGATTGAATAAGAAACAGTGAGTTTTGCGGACCCCCTCCTCCTCCTCAAACCCCTGCAGCTAAAGACTGCATCTAAGCAGATTGAACGTGAGAACGAGCCTGCATTGGGGATGATGAGTACTTTCATTTCATTTGCAAGCCTTGTGTCATCCAATAACTGCAGAAGTCAGAATTAGACTTTACATTTTTTGTCCAAATATTTTTAATTAACCAAATGTGCCTGTGTTAAGGATAAATAACAGACAAAATAAACTATACTGATTGTAATAAATATATATTCTAATGTATACAATATATTTTCAGAAAACTGAATGAATTCTCAAATAATAATAATGAAAATAACATGACATAACACTTGATTTCTCTGAAAAGGTCGCCATTCCAGTTTGTGCTGCATAATCTGTCCAGTTGTGTTTTATGTAATACCAGATGTTTGTATGTGCTTTATTGAAATGCAGTTTCTGAATATGCCCAAATGTAAATAATGTGCTTTCCCAGAAATACTAATACTTCCAAGTTCCAACCTAAACAAAAAGGATTTAGTAAAACTAAGAAGATTTAATCTATAGATGCCAACCAGTCCCTACAGTGATACACAATATGGCATTTCCTGTTGAGTTAATTTAAACATAAGTTACAGAAATGATTAAACAAGAAACCTAAAGCAAAGCAGTATTTGAAGATGCTGGAGTTCATAACATAACATATAACATACTATAACATACTGTAATATAATCATAGCAGCAAGGAACCATACATGTAGTAGTCCGTACCACTAGTCGTAATTGAGTGATTGTTCTGACATTTGTTCTTTTATTTTATAATTTTGTGGCACTGCAATGCCTTTATAGCTTCATGCAATGAAGCATGAATAGAATTTCACCATGCAGGGCTGCTACTTGAATAGGATGAAATTACTGACTAACTGGAAAATTATTGTGTATTAGATCTCATGAATTGTATGAAAAAGGCAATGAAGTGACAAATGATCAAAAATGTGCATTAATCATTACTGAGGAAATGTTTGATTAATACATATTTGAGGTAATACATTAATGCACAGCTGTGTGAAAAATAATTATAAATGTCATCTGTCAAAGTTAACTCACAAAAGAGCTTATTGCAGGGTAATCATAACAAATAGTACTTAATTTGATTATGTTACATATAGCCTTTAGGAAAGGCTGCAGTATCATTATCTCAGTCTTTAGTTCTTTACCTGTTTTTATGTATTTTATTGTTACATTTTGTAGAGACTCATTTAGAATGCTAGTTTAATGGAAATGTTTTATTTTTTCTGATGTTGTGACTGACACAAATTGGGATTAGCGTGTTATGTTGTCCGCTGCCAAGTCAATCTTACATAAATCTTATCTAAACGGGTACTGTTACTTTACTTACTGTTGACTCAACAAAGCCATTTAGTAGTTTGAAATCACATACAATATGCTCTAGTTTGATTCAGCAGATATGAAACACTTAAAAAATATATTTGATATATTTCCAGTGGATTTGCTTTACACTAAAGGTATCTAGGGCTGCTTAATTATGGGGGAAAAAAATACATTTTAGTGTCACAGCAGCAGTGTCTACTGAGAGTCCAGAGCAATGAAGGCCTAAATTTCCCTTTGAGGTGCATTAACTATTTACCCATCACCCATCTACACTGGCTGCGATTACATGTGCACTCTAATTTTGATTATTATCAGATTTTTTGAGTTATAAGATTATTAAAATGAAATGTAAGAAGCAAAATCATCTAATTTCTTTCTGATCATAGACCCTCTGATCACTCACATCAGATTCCATGATTTGCATGTCATTTAAATAATTTTAAAGGTCCAGAAATCAGATTATAATCAGATTTTGGTGAGCATGTGAACACAGACATAAAGTAGCCTCCACCCAAAAGCATTTCTCCCCAGTGGATGGATAGGGTGATCAAAATATCAATACCCAAATACTAACTAATATACTGATACTGAAAAAAATGATGGACTATATCTGAAATACATATAAAAACACAACAGAAACTAGTATTTTGTGTTTAAAATTATACATTATATGGTCTGAAGAATTGTGCATTATTATTCTTGTACTGAAATAAATATAAAGTATCAAGCCTTTCCTTATTAACAAAATCAACAATGAAGTAGTATCATGACAACACTGAGTAACATGTTTACAGCTGTCATATTAGCATCAGTGCAGACAATCTTTATTTACAGCCATAAAGTATGAGACAAGTGAAGGGATATGGGCAAACGGTAATATAATTTACACTCAGCTTACAGGAGACTTGCATATACTCCCAGTAGGGGTGAACGATTTGGGAAATATGTGATGCTGTGATTTATGTTTTAATAGTAGAATTCTATTCAAAGTTTACATTTTAAACACATCCAGGATAATCAACAAAAAGACTAAATAGGTCTATGAACTTACAAATGAATACAAGAATCATGTATATTTCAGAACATTGTTTGTTTCGTTTTCAGAACATTTGATTGCAATTCCTCTGGCTTTACTATTGCTAGTCCACATAAACTAATACAAAAATCCCACTTCGCCACTGTCAAGAATCTATACTGTTGCCCTCGTTTCCAATCAATTCAGCTCATTAATGTATAGTGATTACTCGATAATCAGCCTCTTAGTTTGTTCAAGGTGAAATCTGACTTGAAGGAAACCAGAAGGGGTGGTATTGAACGGCCCATCCCTGCGCTTCTGGCTCTGTCCAACCACTAAATAACTGGACCGGCTGCAATATAAATATCCATATGGAAAGGCAACTCTCAGCATCTGATGTAACACACAGATCGACATCCCAGAGCAAGGGGTGGGCTGTCTGGCATGGTGGTACATTGTAGTATGTTGTCAGCAGCATCCCCCCCAAAAAGAGACCATCATCAATAGGGAGAGCACAAGAGGAGGCCCCCGGTTGGCAAGCTCCGGACCGGGTTACAAGGAGAGATTCAGCAAAGGATATCATTAAGCTGACCCCAGGAGATCAGGGCAAACCTGCAAACTCGCTTACTCGACAACACCTGATCAGACAGTGCAGTGTTAGGTAGCTCCCCATCAGAACTTTAGTGACTGTAGCAGGGGTCAGAGAGGGAGACACACCGAGAGGGAGGGAGACACACCGAGAGGGAGGGAGTCAGGGGGAGGGAAGGGAGAGCCCATGTGAACTCAACCGAAAAAGGACAACAGCATCGGGCGAATGGATAATAAAGAACTTAGCAATAAAATAGTGAGAAGTAGCTTTCAAAGTTTCACTAACCAAACACTGCAAATTACATCCCACTATTGCACAAGGGAATACCAGATTCTAGTAGATGAAACACAAGCAACGATCACATTTCTTCCTCCAAAGTCTGAACGCTGCTTCAAACTACATGCTTTTACTGTCAGAGAACAGATTGTGGATTCTCGCTTACAAAGACCCAAGCTGATCACGGATGATTAAATGACTCTTGATGAATGTACTCTACCTTGATTAACCCGATTAATGGTACAGCTTTAGTTCAATGGCAAAATATGAAATAAGGCATTGTTAAAGGTACACTGTGTAACTTTTTTGGTGCAGGGTCTGTCGCAGCTTCGCTCCATGGAGATGTTGCCTGGAATGCTCCACAGTATGTCATTACACTTATTTATCTGTATGGAGACAGCAGGGGACGCCATAGAGCCAAGTTGCATGTCAGATCTGTGGACAGGCAAGCCCACTCACATTAAGAATGCAAGTTTTTAAGTCAATAAAAACCCATGTTATTGAGTAAATGCAAGATGAATACATTTAAGACAAAGCAACAACATCTCCATGGAGCAGACCCTCCGCAAGAAAAGTTATACAGTGCACCTATAACAAGAAAGAATGCTGAAATAATTCAATTTAGTATAGTGTAAGAATGAGAGGGTGGTTCTTGCATCCCACCAAGAAGGTCCCTTATTCAACTCCCGGGCCTTTCTGTGTGGAGTTTGCATTTTCTTCCTGTGTATGACTGGGTTTCCTCCGGGTGCTCCGGTTTCCCCCATCAACTCAAAACATGCATAATAGGCAAAATCCACCAGCTAGGGTAGTCCTGACTGAGCAAGCCTAGCTCCAGATCTGGAGATGGGTCCCTGTGCGCTGCAGTGCGGCTGCACATTGCTCCTGCCAGGTCGCCCCAGCTGTGTTAAAGGATGGGTCAAATGCAGAGGATGAATTTCCTACTGGGATCAATAAAAGTATACAGTACAGTACAGTATACAGTAACCTTATGGTACTTGATGCAAAAAGAATTAATACTGATTTCAAATAACAAACTTTTTTTCTGATATGTATTGCCACACATAAATGGTTTATATATAAAGTAATTAATAAAACAACTTGCGAATTTGTGAAATGTCTTTTTGATTCGAAGTTTACATACCTCTACAAGAGACAATGAAACCAAAATGAAGGATCAAAACCACTAAAATTCAACATTATAAAACCTAAAAAACATGCACCAGGGACTACAGGTGGAAATTAGTTTTGGTGCTACAACCTGCACAATGCATCTCTCCTGTTAAGGTTAATGTAGATTGTGCACTGTCCTTGTCTCATAAATAATAATAATTAATAATTAAATTGAATTATTAAAAGCTCCGAAAACTGACGACAAAAAATATTGTGATAAGGTAGTCAGTCTACAGCAAAGTGAATGCAGATAGGAGGGAGATTAAGTAAAGGTGGGCGGGTGAATCAGTGTGTCGTGTAAAAGCTACATGTGGAGAAGAAGATGAAGCGCAGAAATCATGGGGTTGGATATTAACTGCCTCTGCACAGTGCTTCAGTGGAAACATTAAGCACTTTTTGAATTGTAAAACAGGTAGTCCGATGTTTAATACGATTCAAAATGGTTGTCTTATTAGTCGTGTGCTGCTGCTGTTGTTTTTGAGTGGGCGTGCAGCCTATGCGCCACTTCAAAATGTTTTAATTGGCATAATTGATGTGCAGCACCAAAGCTACAACTAGACCAGTATTTCTCAGAGAGAAAATGTCAATTTTATTTTTTTATTATAATTTTCTTTACACAGTGTGAATATGCATTTTGGTCAATATTTAAAAGGGCCCATATTACACTTTTTTTTCTTTTTTTTTTTTTTTTTTATCTTTGTAATGCTGTGATGTTGTGATGTCATGTGGAAGTACAGGAAGTAATTTACTGTGTTTTTAAATTCTATACACCATGGATAATTTCAATCCTGGAGTTGTCCATCTCTACTGAAATAAAGGTAGCTGTTAACTTGGAAACTACTACTACATGACATCACAAGGTGGAACAGAGCATTTTGAACTAATAATGCAGGACATGTGTGAATGAAACAAAACACTTCGGGTATGTTTTTGACGAGGTAGCAGCATTATAACATGACATAAAGCTCACAAGAATTAATTTAGTAAAATATGAGACCTTGAAAACAAGTAATAATGAATTTAAAGGGTGTTTACAAAGTTTGAGGCTCACAAGCTGTTAAATAACATCTACATTGGATGGCAGACAACAGAACTGCCCAACTGTCCAGCTGCTAAGAAATCAAAAAGAGTTGTGTTACATTTTTTTGGCTCTCTGTCAGTTACTTTGACCTCTCTGCTTTTATCTGTTAAATAGACTTAAGGAGTGCATTTTCTGATGGAAGCATTTTCAACCAGACATCAGACAATACATCGGAACATCTGGGCAGTTGAAGGTGCCCTGTCTGGTCAGCCATGTTAATTGTTTTTTCTCTATTCTAAACAAATCTAAACAAGGAACATAGCTGCTCCCTGACCAATCCAGTCTGATTTCCAAGGGGACAAACAATTTGGGGCAAAAAAAAACACCGCATTACCATTTGATCTCTCATCAGGCTAATTCTTTTCTGTACTGTATCTATCTTATAGTGGTACAGACTCAATTCAATTCAAGTTTATTTATATAGAGCATTTAAAACAACATCATATAACCAAAAACTCGTACATTATTAATATAAGTTGTAAAATAAAAAAATAATATTGTCTTTATTTGTGCTAAACTATACTACAATAACTTGCAATTCTGATCAAATCCTAACAAAACAAAAATTCCTCACTGTTCCGAATAGTACACTCTACTGTCCCACCTAAAAATGCAATATCTTTTAAACTTGGTACATGTCAAGTGTATTTCTCAACTCAATAATTTTGTGTTTTTCTGGTCATTTGCCTGTACAACTAACAAGACACACTCCCAAACTGCAGTAGTGTTTTTGCCAACGCTTGATTGCTTTTAAGGTCACTCCGCCACCAGGGATTTCCAGCTTTAACCCTTATTTCATCAGGAGCTTCTAAATATGTGGTACCAAGTGAGAGGGGTACAGCTGGTGAGCTCTTAATAGCATACAAGATGAGGACATAGATTACAACCACAGCCCAACATGACTTTGGCCGCTCTGAGTGAACTTTTATACACCCACCATTAGAAGGCCATAGTTCATTTATTTTTATTTTAATTTATCACACGGTGTCTTTGGGCTGCCAAATCTTCTTAAATGAAGTCACATTGGAGGACTTGTTTTTGTCAGAGATTAGATCTGATAATAAGTCAGAGGTGACAGAGTGTTGACAATGACCGTAAGTCTTAGTCTAAGTGGCTAAGCGAATGGAGGTGTGCACAATAAAACAACCCCCCTTTAACCAAGTGTCCCAAAGAGTGCACCTTAACCTCCTACACTATGTGGCTAAATTAAATATGTGGGTGGCTTTATTAAAGATGACAAGGACAAAGTGAAGCTGCGACAAGAGAGAGACAGAGGAAACACCAAGCGGCAGACATGTTGAGAGGACACAAATGTGAATTGGGGAAAGGGGGTGTTGGTGATGGGACATAGCAACAGAGAAGCTAGCGGCAATGTCAACCACAATGCATCTGTCTATTGGTCTAAAAAGGCTAGTGTTATGTGCTGTATTTAAGGTATGCATTTTCTGCAAGCAGCAGGCACTGAATATTTCTCCATGGTATTTCTTTTGCATGAAATTTGTATGAGATAGGTATTACTTTTGCTCATGTTTGAACACTGTATATGTTATGTATATTAAGGAGCCCATTTCCATCCACACATACATATTGTGCATATTTTGTTCTGGATTTCCAGTCACGCTGCTAATCTCTTCTGATTATTTCCTACTTCACAGTGAGAGGAAAAGCATATCAATCCTAGCCTAAATTTGAAAGTCTTTATTGTCCACACTCCAGTTCCTCTCATTGTTTGCCTGCCTCTGTGATCATCACTCGATCTGACTGCTCGGGACCCTTCTGGGAGAGCAAAGGCATTTTTGTGGTTGTTTGTTCTGCATATATTTATGTGGTTATTTGTGTTGTTGCTGGAGGGTCTGCATAAATAAGTCTTGTGCCTTGGTTCTTTTTCCATGTGGCCCTTATAAAGTGTATAATACATTATTGAAGAGAGGTGTGTCTCCTGTGTGGACTTGTCAGAGAGCTGCACCTGTCTAATGCTAATGAGAGACATACACAGTGTGTGTGTGTGTGTGTGTGTGTGTGTGTGTGTGTGTGTGTGTGTGTGTGTGTGTGTGTGTGTGTGTGTGGGTGTGTGTGTGTGCGTGCGTGCGTGTGCGTGTGTGTGCGTGCGTGCGTGTGCGTGTGCGTGTGTGTGTGTGTGTAGGTGTGTGTGTGTGTGTGTGTGTGTGTGTGTGTGTGTGGTGTCTGACATGTCAGCAGCATTAGTAAGCACAGGTAACACAGCAGCACTTTGTGCTCCGTGTCATTGTCATGTCTCAGTATTTATGAAGCATTGTAAGAGGGAAGTGTGAGGTCTGCCTCAGATTACACTATTTTCTCTGTAGATAGGTGGTTGTGTTCTTTTCTTACAGTAAGAACAGAGGTGGATTTCCCCTGACAATATAAATACAAAAGTAATGTTTGATATTATTAAATACACATTATTTTGTGATAGCGCTTAAAAATCTCATAATAACCTTTGTCTTTTTTTTCCTAAAAGATAATATTACACTTCCAACTTGCAGTAAAATCCCGTAGGATCTTTAAAAAAGTATACTGTAAGGCCATGAGTGAGCTCAAATAGATCCTTTGGGTTTAAAATGTACATTTTATATTTGATGGTCTCTGTTTCACATCATCAGTTTCATGAAATCTCTATTCTGTGCCTGAGCCTTTCTCTCCCTTGTCCTCTTGTTCTCTCTGTATCTTCCCACCAGGTTGATAATTACTAGCAGCTCTATGGAGCACATGGCCCAGTTTAGAGGAGGGAAAGGCAGGAAACTATGTTCTCCTTTTATTAGAAGTAGAATCAAGCTCCACACCAGAGACACTGCTCCTGTTCCATACACTATAGGCCTTACATGCATAGGTAGTAATGCAGTGAATGAGACATTTAGCCAAATTTAGCATTATATTTTAATAGACAAACATTGAATTTGTAATTGTATATATTTTGTAGGTCAATCATTTTGATTATTTTGGTTAATCAGGACTGTGAGAAAAAACTACTGATTCAGCAATTTATAACAACATTATAATGTAATTAGCGTTTGTCCCCCCATCCTCTCTTTACATTAATGGGGTGTATGCTATGGAGCAGTATGAGCATTTGGAGAGTCCTGGTAATATATAATCCTGGGAAAGCCCCTGTATTTCGGTCGGTCAGTGAAGAGGAGGAAGTGCCCTTGGCCGTGCACTGAAGCGGACCCCAGTAATTACCTTCACCCTTATCGAGAATAGGCCCAGTCACACAGTGGGCACAAATCAAGGCAGATCAGTATGAATGTAACGATAACCAACATCGTGCCACACACTCCACTGATTAGTGATAGAAAGCCCAAGTCTACTGCTTATTTTTCAGAGCAATTACATCGGCGGCGCAGAGTTTAAGTGTCCTTGATGGCACTGGTGATGCATGAAGCGATTACCTTAGGTTCTTATGTGCATTGACCTCATTTATTCCGAGACACATAATTGCAGTGTGCATGGCTGTAGGATTAGGCTCCAGTCTACCCCAGGTGATTTTCAAAGTGATTATCGGTGCTGAATGTAAATTGATGAGGGGCATCCCTGTGTAGAGTGTGCAGCGAGAGGAACAGAGCTGGGATTAGCATGGAGCCCAATTTAATAAACACAAATGCTGTGGTGATTGGACTGTTGACAAAACATGCCTTTACAGGCACATTTCTGCTTACAAGGGACATATAACAGTATTTTCAGCTATTCTTTGAAGAAAGGAAATGTATCAAAACCAAAACTCTTGCAAATACTGTTATTGTCAGTTCTGAAATAACAAGAAATTATAAATAGCAAACATGCCAGATCATAAATCTTTCATTGTGTTGTGTGCATAACAGAATGTAAAACAAAACACACAGCAATTCATATTTAAAACTCTCAAATCAACACGCGTGTCATCTAAGTCAAATTAAAAATTTATATTATCTTTTTTTTTTTTTTTTAACAATATAAGACAAAAAATGGCATTAAACAGTTTAAATTAACCACATTATCAAGATAAGGTGACAACATTATGCATCTTGTTTTCTGCTTCAACACTGCTATCTTACAGTATCTGTTATTCCCCTATTGGTCACAGTCCCATTGGTGTTGGTGTTGGTTTTTGAGTTTGCTCAGCTGGGCCGGGGCTGCTGAGTCACCCCTGAACACAAACTCTCTGTGACCCACACTCCAGTGACCTGCATCAGCCACTCAGGACCACTCATGTCCCCTCATGTCACCATGATGGCAGGCGTGGTCCCCCCACACTCTGTCGAAAACACCCTGGTGAATGGAGTGCCCTGTTGGGTGCTTCTGGTAATATCTAGTGACAGGAGGTTAGCCCTGTGAGAGAATCTGCAGTCACTGCAGATACACAAGTATATACAAATCTATTTACCTCTGGGAGGAAAACAGCTTTATAAAACACTACACGATCATTGAGACTACTGTACTGAACACAAATTAGATGCATTTATTAATAATACAGTCTGTCATTGCTACATCTCTCTCAGCTACAGACGCCAGACAAAAATATAATGTATGCAATAATAACCAAGGGGGAGAATTCTGCTTGGATGATAAAGCAATACAGCAAAAAATTGTCATATCAGTCATCTTGGCCACAGTCACTTAAACGCTGCCTATTGTCCAGCCCAGTAAGATGAGGGAAACTATGGATCTAGGTTTGGAGTCAAACCCCTGAATCTTAATAGAAAAACATGGCCATGAATATAAAAGACAAGCATATTTTAAACCAAACCTCAGAGTCCAAACCCAAACACACTATTACATGCATATGTCCCCAAATCTACTTACAGTATTAAACCACAGGATTATTCAGGCTATAAGCTCCTATTTGGTTCAAGGGAGGAGTTTGCCCCTAAATGCTGATGCATCATTTACTCTATGTGTTCAAAATGAAGCAATGTGAAACATTTGCTAACAGTAGATAACATGAGCTGGCAATATGAGCTGAGTTGACGCTTTTATACTGATTTTCTTTGTCAACCTACTCCAGTTTGGTCAAGACTCCTCACAAAATCCACTCTCGCTGTTCACACCAGGCACATTTCAATCATTCAGCCCTATTCATTCATATGGGTCTATAAAAACAACTGTGTATGCTTTGAAGTGGCTAATGCAGCAGTTCTGTATGTCTGTCAGTTAAATAGATGGGTTTAACTCCTGGTGAGATTTTGCTGTCACTTATAGATATTTATGGTTCACTCGGGAGTAAGCATTTAATGTAAAAGAGTGTGTAAACATTTGTTTTAATATTAGCTACATAACATGGTACATCAATCTTATCTGGGAGAAAAGCTCGTCTTTGTGAATACTGTTTTCCTTCCGAGGCAAATAGAAAACGACTCATGAAAAACGACTTCTAGTGAGCTCTTCTTTACATTTTGGCATAGTTTTGCAGGAACCCTTTCTGAAATGTTAAGGGATTGGGACTGAAAGCAATTTAAAATAGTTTATTGTATAATGTCATTGCAGACTATAACAGAAACTGTTTTGAATCCCAATAATTTAAAACTGAGCTGGAGGACAAGTCAGGATTATATGATGCTGTTATATGGGGGGTCTGTATTTATCATGTGTACATTTTCTTTGCAATACTGGGAATTTTTTTTGTTATATTTTTGCTATATGAAAAGATTTAAGTCGTAAAAGGTTGAATTAATTATTTCCATGACTCATTACAGATGCAAACTAAGTACGGAAGTGTTTCATTCTGATATGTTGAAGCTCATGATTTTTTAACAATACTGCACATTTAGAATAGTTTTTGTGGTCTAAATCTGTTCTTGGGTTTTTGTGTCAGTGGCATAAATTAGTTTCAATATTATCGTTTATCGCCTATATTTACTTATAATAAATAAATAATATATTGCATTTCAGAATTTGTTATCGTGACAGGCCTAGACGTGGTTTGTGGTTATTATCTCTGTAACTGCAGGGCCTATCCAAAAATGGACAAAGTTTAACATCTTCTTTGTCAGTATAAATAAACAAAAGTGATGATTATTTTATACAATATCTTCAGAAAGTGGTGGCATTATTCAACCCTTAAGATGTGATTGGTGTCAACTGAAAGGACTTTAAGCCATGAAATAACACGGCGGTCTCAAACAAATATCGATAAGATTCATCATTTATGGATCAAATATTTTCTCCCAAAAAACAGCATTTTTGTGATAGAGTTATATAGACTGCCCTCCATCTGAAAATAAGACATCATTGGATTCTAGACTTTATTTTATTGAGTGTTCAGTTGTCAGGACAAAATGTGACCTTAGCATTTTCATTGGCCAGTGTTTAGCCCGGTGGTGAGATACAGGCGCACACTGTGAGTCACACTAACACAGCCCCCTGTGCTCATGTAAACAGCTCTGCGTGCTCCTCTAATCCAGCAGAGGTAAACCGCTGTCACTGTTTGTCACTATCAGTCACTGCTCCTCCACGGCTTATGCAGCAACCAAATACACCAGCACCAGCTCCACATTTTGTACAGCCCAGAAATAGTAGATAAAATAACTAAAATAATTACAGCAGATTTTTAAGTAGAACGATACAAGCTGTGAGCACGCAAAGAAACATGTACAATGAAGAGTTAATGTTAATAATCTTCTTACTTGATTGCATAATTTTTGTAATCATTTTAAAATTTGATGAATTGCAATGCCCTCATACATAATAAAAAAAAACTCAGTGGGCAAAAGACTGACAAAAAAAATTGATGTAAAAGTTATCAGCACTGTTAAATTAGTCTAAAATTCTTACATTTGCAAAGAGCTCATCATGACAATCCAGCATCTAGTAGTAAAATAACCAGATTATCTTTTTTATGGTCCTAAATTTGCATTTTTAAAAACTAGTACAATAATCCAGCGATGTGTTATATTTCAATTAAAATGTAACGTTTTTTTAATTGTGTTTTCAAAGTCTTCTAATATTTTGCAATTAAGTTTGCACATCTTCCATTTGGCCTTCATTAATTTCATTTACTCCTAATTTCCCTACAACTCGTAACCTTCAAAAACCAATTTCAGTGTAGCGGCTTTGAGCAGGTGTGTTGCGTTCAGAATGAGTGCGTTCAATTCGTTCCTGTGTTATGATTAGCAGGCTGCATAACTCGCAGGCATGACAGAGTGTGACAGATTTGTATAGCAGCCCTGTGTGTTTTCAGCCCCAATGCCCAGACACTGCCATATTAAACACTGAGGCACAGATGCTGTCAATAGTTTTGGCACAATGCACTCAGGGAGCCAGAGCAACACAGCCATTTGATTTCACTCTGTTGTGATTATACACTGTTTGTTCATTTACATGTGATTAGGGCCAATTTGCTGAAAAAGTAACACACTTAAGTAGCTGTTATGTAGTTTACACTGAACAAGACAAGTACAAACTGCTAAAAAGATCCAACAAAAGTACAGAAATCATTACCTATTTTCTTTTGCCTTTCTGCAATAAAGTTACTGCACTAATTAATCATTTCTGCAGGTTATTTGCTGCCTCTAATGACTGAAGGCTTCAGTAGGCAGCACTGCTTTTTGCGCTACTGAGCAAAAATGTATTAATAACTTTTCAGTATATTAAAATTCATGCGTTGAAGCATTATTTTCCCCTGTTTACAGTCATTAAAATGTAGTTTGTGAACTTACATTGTAGTCACAAGTTAGGTGACATGTATTGTGGGAGATTTTAACTACTTTTCTGGCAATGTCTATTATCATTACATTACAAAATAGGAGCAAAATTTAACCAAGAAAGAATTAGCACTACAATAGATAAAAAAATCAAATCTCCAACCAGCACACTACAAAACCATGATGACAAAAATGAAAGTGATGAAATCCTGTTATCAGACAATCATAAAAGAAATGTAATGCCAGAAGCTTAAATGTGATTGATAACAATTTTAAATAGAAAATACAGTCAATAATTGAAATTTGTGATAAAAACTGGCCTGTGATAAGCCTCTATACATTTTCTATTGAATGAGTGCTTGCCAATCAGCAAAATAGTGGCCACTTAACAATGTCACTCAAACTCAAACTCAACAAGTTTAACATCAATGGACAGTTTTTCCAGTGAGAAAAAGTGTTCAGTCCATGGCCCCATTACAAATACCTGGACGTTAACTATCCGTGACATGCTATTACTGTCTGTTTATATTGTAATATTAACATAGTTATCACGTTTAAATGGAGGGGAGGTGTTGGACACAATTGCTTTTGTATCACTGTTGATGTTAGCAAACTGTGGTAATAGAGACATTCGTTTCTATACATGACAGTAAGCATGGGGAGATGTGATTGCTTCTGTATTGCATGAACAGTCTATTGAATTTCTAACCTAAACATGGTTTCTCTAGTGCACATCACCTGTCACTTTTAATGAAAAGACAAGACTTGGCGGTCCCCACATTTCCCATTGCTTCTTTCTCTCATCTCTCATCCCTGTGACTGTGTAATGAACAGCTTCCTCCTTTCTGATTGGATGATGTATGGAGTTATTAGGCGGGATGAAAGCGTACATAACTCAAGAGGAAGACAAAAGAAATGCAAAAGAAAGATGTTTTGACAAGCGTCTTTGAAAGTGGGGAAGATGAGAGCTTGTGTGGTACAATGGGAGTAGGACACTTTGACTGTTTCTGTCCCATGGGGTGTAGTCCTGCACATCTTACCTTTGTACTCCCCGTAGCAGTCTGTAGAGGACAGGGTGATAGCGCAGCGCTGTGTGTCCCACGTCAGGAAGTGATGAGAGGAAAGGGGTGGAGTTTAAACCAGGAAGGGGTGGGTGAGATGTTCCCAGGTGACTGATCTTTTTCCATGGTTCCTCTGCTCTACTGAAATGCACAAGGAAAGAATGATCTGGTTAGGGCGTTTAGTTTTAATTTTTTCAGATTTTGAGATCTGTGGACCTTCTTTAGTACTGGTTTAGTCTGGACTTGGAACGCATTTCTATTTCAGTTCTTATTTAAATTTAGTTTAGTCCATCTTTAATTATGGTTTAATATTTAGTTTTGTTTATTCATATAATCACAGACTTGTACCAGGTTGTAGCCATAGTGCCATTTTCCACTTGTAATTTCTGGGTAGGCGGATCATTTACTTCTTAAAAAATGTCAAGAAAAGAGGAATTACAATGATCAGACCATCATATTATTCCTGTGACACTGGTGTAATTTGGTCTGGTTTGTTTCATTCAAGAAAACTACTTTCTTTCTTAAATATAATCTGAACTGAGAGTTTGCTATGTTGGGACAACCCACCATCTCATAACCTCTTCATTATATATATTACATTTGGCTGAATGTTTCTCACTATACTTTGACCTCTGTTAACATGAGCTTTGCTAAAAATATCAGCTGGGAGCAGTAGATGACTAATGTGGGCCTACTGTACGGCTGTCCTTGTGACTCCTGAGCAGTGTCTGGACAATGCACATGTTTATTGTGCTGCCTATCAGCAACTTCTACTGTAATTTAAAGTGATTCTCTGGTGAATTACAGTTTGTGAGCTATACATACCTTAAAGTTTTAAGTCCATGTAAGTCAGTAAGTCAGTTCATGAGACAAATGTGTATCTATATTTTAGTAATTATAAATGTACAAATGTAAACATATAAGACTAAATATGCCATACAAATCATTTTAAAAAATATATATATACATTTATTACATACTTACTACATTTAAATGACTGACCATTTCCTCTCAAAGAATCTGAACTCAGTATTAATCTAACCTGCCTGAATCTGTTGTGCAATGTCTTTATTACACAGTTACTAAGAAGCTCTCCCCTGGTGTCTTTTGCAGAGCCTCAGCTGAAAGGCAT
Organism: Taenioides sp. WSHXM2023; assembly: GCA_029959045.1. Classification (NCBI taxonomy): domain Eukaryota; kingdom Metazoa; phylum Chordata; class Actinopteri; order Gobiiformes; family Gobiidae; genus Taenioides; species Taenioides sp. WSHXM2023. The sequence goes on along the minus strand of CM057098.1, from coordinate 17,462,382 downwards.
CGTGACACGTCTGTTCAGCCAGCATGGATACTATCTGCAGATGCAGCCTGATGGGACTGTGGACAGCACACGGGATGAAGGCAGTTCTTTCAGTAAGTTTTTATGCATTAAAGTCATACAATGCATATAATTACCAGGGATGGATGAGAACCATATTATCCTGTATTGTATAACAATTTAGATGATAATTATGAAGACATGTATTCAATTTTATTCAACTCAGCTCAATGTTTATGTTTTATGGTGATGTTATTCAGCACCCATTACACAGTGGCTATCTCCACACACACATTTCCATTAGATAAAGTATTATACCCTAATTAACAACGGGTTGACATATGTCTTCAAAATATAAACTCCAGCTAATTAACTGAAAAATAAACAACACATTAAAAACTCATAACATTATGCATCCTATGTCACTGTTACTTATATTAATGATTATTATTATTATTATGAATGTGAAATTCTCAGATTACATTGTACATATTTGGTAAACATGCATGTGACTGTACTGAGTCTCAAATGAAAAAAAAAAAGAGAAGTAAATCATCAGCATTTCTTTATTGATTTATAATAGTAAGGACCATTTTCACCCAAGTAAGTAAACCCAAAATGACTATCCAGGTAAAAGGAGTAGTAGAATCTGCTCGGAGCCACAGAGGTCGAGACGATGAGAATGTTCCTCCTGACCTTTCACAATCTAAATTTGGTTTGAGACCAGCAGCGATGCAGTGTCTGTCCTTTCTCCTCATCATTCCACTTTGTATTCACTTTTACCTCTGGCTAACCTGGTTAGAGTCTTTTTAATGCGTTAAATGTTTTATGATGTTTGTTGGACAGGGGAGTGCTATTTGCCGAGTAAAACATTTCAGTTACATCTAGCGAAGCAGAACATTGTCATTGTGGAGCAGATTTAGAGGCAGTGAAAAATAGAGAAGGTGACATGGCGTTGTGTTTGCTGCACCATAAACTAAGAGGTCACTTGGCTTGAGAAAGATGTAGCATGCGGCGGTGACACTGTGACCATTAAACCTCGCTACATAAAGCCTGTACTGCTTTCTTTGTAACTACTTCTCTCCCTCTTAACTTTTCATTCCAGCACAGTTCAACTTAATTCCAGTGGGACTGAGAATAGTGGCTATCCAGGGTGCGAAGACAGGGCTGTACCTGGCCATGAACAGCGAAGGCTACCTCTACACCTCTGTAAGTATGCCCCGTAGATTGCTAATGTACGTGTAAAGGAAATTCATTTGCACTTCATCAGAATTCCCAAGCAGTCTATTAAAAATCTGCTGTTTTAATGCAATTCAATATTCACTTTGGGAGATGAGGTCCATCACTTGACAGTCATCAAACAGATACTACTACACAAAAGCTATTAGCAGTCCAGGGGCACAATCAGGGACTTGTGCAAATAATATGCAAATACAACCTTAAATTGTAAAATAGGTCAGACAAGGTGAATACTATAAATGAAAAAAGGCAAATATCTTGTTCAGAAAAAGAATTTACACAGAAAACTACAAATTGACATGTTTAAAGGTGTACTATGTAATATTACTGGTTGAGGACCTGTCATCTGCTTGTCTCGTGAATATGTCTTGGATGAAATGTTCTACAACTTGATATTGCATGTGAATCTTGCATTTATTCAATCACAGGTGTTTTAATTGGTAAGAAAGACAATAATAATGCTTGTTTTTCGAGGTATGTGTGGTCACCTCTCCATAGCTCAGACTTGTTACTTTATCTTATGTATAGATACCATACTGTGGAAAAAATCATGAAAAGCCAAAACATCTCCATGTAGACAAGAAGGTGGCAGTCACTCTACTAAAAGTTACATAGTGCACCTATAAGTTGAGCGATTTTATGGTAATGGGTTGGCAACAGCTCTCAAATGAGTCTAAAATGGGACAGCAAACAACAATGTTTGTAGTAATTTGTCTTTAATTGCTGTCTGTGTCTTAATTGTGGATGCCCGGTAGCTTTGGTCTTTGCTCTTGTTTTCCTGGGTCATAAACGATCTCTGCAGAGATCAGTTACAGATGTTATTGGCACATCGTGTGACAAATGCATATTGTGAACGCAACAAAACTGTATGACGCCAGTGTACCTGTCTGTCCACTGTGCTGAAATATGGAGATAAAAGAAACAGTGCATGATGCATTCACTGCAATCTATCAAACTACTTTAGTATGTCCGGGTTATGGATTGTTTAGATGCAGGCAAATAAGAAGCAATTAGACATATTTATGGGGACACATTTCTATTAGATTGCAGTTAAGTACAATACAGCACATCTGAATCATGCCTTTGTTGTATAAAAATGACATTTCTTCTATGGGTAATGGAGTATCGACGAGAGCATCTGACAATTAGCGCTACAATCAGCATATGTTGCAATTCGATTAAGCAACATGAACGCAACATCTTCAGGATTAAACAGTGGGGCTGTATGTGAGAAAAAATTTGAATGGTGAACAGATTATACTGAGCACTTTTTAAAGGTCCTTTATTATGCAAAACTGTGAGCTTTCTGTCATATTATAATGCTGTTACCTGGAGTTGTGTTTTGTTTTATCACATGCTTGAGTAATCCTGAATTATTATTAATTATATTCTGCATTTTCAAAGCTCAAAATGCTCTGTTCCTCCTTGTGATGTCATGAAGCAGTAGTTTAAGTTAACAGCTCCTTTTAATTTTAGTTCGGTAGAGATTAGAAATTTCAGGTCTGAAATTATCCAAATAATTCTAGAGAAGGTATATGGAGTTAAAAAACACAGCGGAGCACTTCCTGTATTAGCACATTACATCACAACGAAGAAGGTATTTTCTGTTTGAGACAAGAATTCAGCCTAAATATGCAGTGTTTGTGTGTTAAACATGTGTGAATGAAACAAAACACAACTCCTAGTATGAGAAAAAAAACATTATAAAATAGAACAGAAAATAGAGTAATATGGGCCCTTTACATATAGTAAATGATGATGGTATTGCAATGTGATCCGCCACATATTGTGAGACCCTTAAAGGCATTGGTGCCAGATATTGATGCATCTATGGAGTCACTAGTTTATAAAGAACCACTTTGTATTTAAGAGGCTTTTTATAGTCGACACTTGGTTTTAGACTGGTAGCACAAACATTAATGATGGTCCAGCTCACTTTATTGTTGCACTGAGTGGACACTCCAAGTTGCGACACACACAGAGCTCAGGGTGCAGCGGCTATTGTTACTGTTATTAATTACACCTGTGTGTTTTCAGTCAGCCTGTCCACTGCGGATAAGACTCTTTGTTACTATTATTCATGGGGGATTCGTGGATGCATTGTGTAACTGGCTCTTCAGTCAAAGCCTGGGCTAGTTGGAAGGTTTCAGCACCATGGACAGCGGCACAAGCTTTCACAGTCCTGGTGCAACAGAAATACAATAGACCTAGAAGAATTACATAAAAGCAGACAGAACTGAAGTAGAATATGATAAAACTATTTTCAAAATAAAATGCTTGCGATTTCTCTGTATTTAATATTGTTCAATTTTATGAGCGTTGTCACAAAATTTTCATGGAGACAGATTACGATGAAAAAGATAGTATCTTTATACTGCCTCGAAGAGATAACCTACTGTTTCTTCTGACAGTTCACACTTCATTGCAGTTGGTTAAATCCACCTCTCATTGCTGAGGCTGACCAATAGGAGGCCTGAGTGGAAAGTTTGTTTGAGCATAGAGCTACCTTCAAGAGAAAATTTGTGAACAACAATATGACAATTTTATCAAAATTATATTATATTGTCACAAAACTGAGATCATGATTCAAAATTACAAAGCATGTAATTTTCTACACAAAATAATAGTAGTTTCTTTAATAATACTAATCAATTCAATGATCGGTTCTAATCAAGACTGATTAAAATCAGCATTGACACTTGTCAAATGGGTATCTCAATGCTAGTTTTGGTATTTATTAGTATCTGAGTATTGATTTTTTGACAATCTTAGTCAATGATGCTCATTATTTGTGTCTGAATAACTACATATTAACTAAATATACTTTTTTCTTCTTATATGGCTTATTCCTCCCGGGGGGCACCACTGCGTAACATCTGCTGTCAAGTATACACATATTTACATAGTAATTTGCAAGGTTTTATGTTAGATGCACTTTCTAATGCAACCCCAACTTTTGTTAAGTGCATTAAATGTGCATTAGATGTTAGCATGTGTTACTTTTGCTCTCATAGTTTAGATTTATATGAATTGTACTAAAATGGTTCAAAGATGCAGTAATGGACTGAAATGTTTTGATTGGACAGTCAATATATTTGTGATAATATAATCCTCTTTCTCCCATTTCGCATGTGGTTTGTTGGCTCCGAGCAGATGTGATTGAAGTCCTATTATGTTGAGAAGCTTTGAATGCCGGAGTGGTATTATGCAGATGAGGCATAGAAGGGAGAGCATCATTTCTGCATGTGAAAGTTAACTCTTGAATTATAGCAACTATGCCACCTCATATTATCTTGTGAGTCCCTGATTAGCATGCATTACTATGGTGCAGAGCTTGCGATAGCAGAGCAGAAGGGATTTCCTCAGCAGCAGTCAATAGCTGTATAGAAAGTCTACACTGACCTCTTTCAGGGACTTTCACATAAAGAATGGTACATGCGGTAAATGTATGAAATACCAGAACTGCCATCTACTATGTGTGTTATGTAGCATGCCTTGTTTTATGATCCTATATTATTCTCTTTGGCGTTTGTAATGAGCTAATTTGCTGATGCGAGAGGATGTGCAGGTGGCATGCTATGGCCCTTTATGCATTTCACTGGGCACTGTGTGGACGTGCAGATATGCCTTAAGATGTAAAAGCATGTGGCGGCAGTGCGTGACAATGCCAAGAAATGTTTTCATTTATCATAAATGCCGCCATCACTGTCACTCCAGAGAAGTTGTGGTGATTGACAGAGTGACTAGCAGCATGCCTCCAGCTCTTTCCTCTGCTCTCTGCATAAAAACGCTGTTTGTTGCCTCTTACAGAGCCTTATTATTTGGCTGTTTCTCTCCAATGTCCTGACAGACTGGCTGCACATATCCTTGTCCTCGCCTAACATGCTCAGTGGTCAGGCTGTTGTGCCAGAATGCATCACGAAAAGGGCCTTGTCTGGGCATAAATCTCAGCCTCACTACCTGTACCAGTGGCTGATCCTGATACAAAAATAGAGCGTGGCTCTTTCCTGGCCCATTTTATAATCTATGTGCTCCGGAAAACTCCCCCAGACATTAGAGCAAGTGAGAGAGCGCAGCATGAGTGAGGCTGCTGCTGAACCACAACAACATGATGTTAACAGGTAAACCAATGTAAGCCATGCAAATCATGGACTACTGCACAGGACTTCCACACACACTTCAACACTTTCACAGTAAAAATGATCTAATACATGAAAAACATGGTTTATAATAGCCTAAACACAATGGAAATTTGAATACTATAATGATTTGTTATAGGAAATGTAGTTAAAATGATACAACAAACATTCAAGATCTACTTCAGAAAATCAATGCCCCGGTGCAGTTTCAGCAAAGAATTGCATTGACATGCAGGACAGCACTGGCAGCCAGATTGCATCGCTCTCGACAGACAAGAGAAAATGGAGACAAAAATAACAGAAAGACTAATTGACCTGAGAATGATAAAGACAAACATTTGGCTGAGCACTTAGGAATGGTTATTCTTTCTGATTAACTAATTTTCCAAATTTATCCAAAGAATTCATTAGAGTTATTTCTTGGCAATGTTCATGTGGTTGCAAACCTTGGGAGAACGACGCACAGTTACACATTATATTTTGGCAGGACATTGCTAGAATCATTATTGTTTATTTACGCATAAACATTGAATCAAGTCACTTTTTTTCAAAACACCCAAGTATAAAATCATACACCAAATTTGCATATAAAGACCATCTTTACTTGTATTTTGCCTGTATGAATGCCAACACTAATGTTATTGCTGCCTATTGCAGTTTGACAGGGGCTTCCCAGCTGCCAGTCATCACACGCAGCCTTGAGTCCCCTCACATTATTCTCTGCCCTGCTGTTGTCGTGCCACTGTCTCTGGCCTATCATAAAGCATTAGACAGACCATACCAGTGTGGTGCTAGACAGTATTAACAGCTAGTCACATCCTCCCTAAGCCTATCTTAATAAGCACCCATGCCCTTTTGACTTACATAATACAGCTACAACATCCACGTTTGACTTCACTTGATCAGCGGCAACATGCCCCACTAGTGACTTTTTTTACACACAGATTATGTCCCATGTGGTGTATGGTAAAGTTATGAATGAACTCCATGTTATGTGGAAATACAGTTCTGGGGAAGCTTATAGATGGTGCAGCTACAAAGATTAACCTCTGAGGAGATATGACAATACAGTGGAAAAAGCTTGCATGGCACTCTGACCCCTGCTGTTTAAACCAGGCATTGCAGATTATCATTAAACAACCCATAATGTGTTTTGAATTCTAAGGCTATATTCTGCCTGCATTAGTTACTCTTACATTAAAGAAAACAAATTATTACAAATTTGTCATGCTTTTGCTATGATAATAATATAAACATTTTACTGTTCCAATTTGCAAGCCAAATGTTTTGCCCTTCTTTTACCACTTCAGTGCTCTAATGTGGTGGGTACGACTTATGAGCATTCCCAGTGCATGATGGGATGGAGAGTTAAGCGCCCTAAAGCAGGTAGAATAGATGTAATCAGACACGAGGGATGAAGAAGGAGGTAGTGTGTGTGGGCAGGAGGCGAAGGTTGGGTTGCTGCTCTGCATCATAAAAAGGTTTTTCCCAGGTTCGGGATTCTCAGCACGGATGCTATGTATTACCTTTCCATGTCTTTCATTTGAATTAATTTCCGTCTTGAGACGTATCACAATAATTCATGGTTTTTATTTCGTCTCTACCACTCTTCACTGAGGTGGAAATATCCTAAAATATACACTACACTTTTATGGTGACAGTCAGCAGCTGTAAATCTAGACTTTAAAGAAGGACTCAGAGTCCTTGGTGGTCGTTTGTGGTCAGGTCTGGAGGTCACCTCAAGGATGTGTTGAGGAGGAAAGGTTGATTTCCAGTGCACAGTTGTTTACCGCAACAGAAGATACTGACACACCAATATTTGCCCTCAAGAAATCAGACTGCAATAAAAAGAAAAAATATATAAACAGGAAACATAAATATTAAGTAATCAAATATGTTCTTTCATCCTGTTTTACAGAGATGGCCTTTCTAAAGTTAATGTTTCAAGTTGAATACTGTGGAAGAAAATAAAGGTGCATCAGATTACCAGTATATCATTCAGATTTTTCAATGAGAAGAAATAACTCTGCACACACAAGGTTACTTCTCAGTGATCTCTTTGAAGATAGTCACATTCTGACATGCTAATAATAAGGAGTCAGCATATGAAAGGTGCTTCACAGTGACACTGGAGGTGATCAGTGCAGACAGTCAGAGGTGGAGTTCAAGGGTATCGCGGTCAAGTCGTGGCTTCTCTTTCATGACGGCGGTGAGTGTCGCTGCATGGGGTGTGCAGATTAAAGTGCAGCACTCCGGCTTTAGTCCCAGAGGATAAAGCACTGGAGCTGGATCTACTCTATTAGCCACAATCTCTCCTCCTCTGCCCTCTCCCTCCTAGTGATCTTCTGCTACCTTTCCTCTCCTTCTGTCCCCTGCACTTCCTAACCCCTTTCTATCTGGCCTGATTAATAATGAATGAAGCGGATCATCTATCGATCCCATCCTCTTTGTGTTAGCACAGCAGAAGATATCAAACCTGTCAGAGGATCTTAAAATAGCTCAGTGATGTGATGTTATGGGAGAGTTTGTTAAAGGTAAGCCCTTGGTTTTGCAGTGCAAAGAGAGGTGTAAACTGCCCAGGACAATGGCAGGTCAATGACTCAAAAAGAAGTTTAAGTATTGCATTATAATCTGAGCCTAAAGAATGGCGCCTCCATGTGAAGGAGAAAGTTGATGATCTGTGTTTAAATGGAAAAGTGTCTTCTCAGTCTCCCTGTCTTTGTGTGTTTTGTATTAAAGTCAGCTAACTTATGATTCTTGAACAATCCTTCATCGTTTGTGGTGTCACAGAAATTCCTCGTCAGCCTTTTCTGCCCGGCTGCTCTCACTTAATCAATCCAAAAGATCGTCTTTGCTCTGAGACAGAGGAAGGACCCTGTCCAGACTGACAGGCTCACAGAGATGTATATCTGTCGCTACTAGTTAGCATCAGTGAGGAGCATTATGCAGGGTTCAGTAGTCCTTATGTTGAGGACAGACTGCTGGGCCAAATGCTGCTATGACGCAATAATTTACAACAAGCAGCTCAACTGCTAGATTTGATCCAGAGAGCCTAATTTGATTTGGTAATGTATATTCAGATGCACTCAGTCACAGACAATTGACATGTCATGAGAGCAGCTTGTTAAAGGGGATACATGTATGTAAAATCAACTTTTATGAGCTTTTAACCATGTTATAACAGCATTCCCTCATCATTAGCTTACTCAGAGTTGTATTTTGATTGATTCATTGTTCTGCATTTGAGGCTCAAGTGCTCAGACACTAGGAATGCAACAACAGAGTTTTCCAATGATTCAATATATATCTCAATACATGGATCACGATATTGATTCGATTTCGATACATTTTAAGACGCAAAAAAAAAAAAGATTATAATATAATAACACTATTATATTAATAAAACATTACATACATTACAGTACAACTACTGTACAGTTGTAGTTTATATGTGAAGTGTTTTAGTTCATTTGGTTCAGTGATTCACAGCTCAGAATTTTTATTCTGAGAATAGAGATTCTGTGAAAATAAGAATAGAGCTTTCTCAGGCAATTTTATATTTTATAATATATTTATATATATTTGATGATGATATTTCCTTTCCTCCTGAGTCCTCTCACTGGGTGCACACGCCTGTGTCTGTGCTGCTCTGCCCTCCTCCAGCAGCGACAGACAGTAGCTCCTCCCACACTGCACTGCCACTGAACACTCAAACTATGTTATGGGCGCGGATTCGCCGTAGGTTTTGGAGCGGACTTTTTTTGTGTTTTCCTCGTGTGGGTGGCATCAGCGCGTGCAGAGTTTGTGTGGTGAAGTCATGCGTGTGGTTTCTCTTTTGGACCAAAATAAATGACAACACATGGAGGGACACGTGCATATCAACCGAACACGTGTATCGAATCGTGAGATCAGTATTGAGCAATATATCGAATATCGTTTGCATCCCTACCAGATAAACTACTTGCAATTATTAAAAAAAAAAAAAAAAAATCACACCCTAGGCCATACATGTAGGGACATAATTTTGAATAATAAAAACAAGCAAGTGAAAATCCATTGCTTTCTACAATGAAATTCCACTGTGAAGAGGTGGGGCCTCTCAGTTCTACAGTTTTGAACAGGAAGTCAATGAACATGTTTCTATTATTAAGCTGCTTTAGAGCAATATTGCGGTTGACAATGAACACAATGTTAAATCACAATCTACGCATGTAACATAATACTAAAAGCAAAATGCATTCTTTAAAGAGATAATGATGGTCTTTATCCATGTCTAACTGTAAACAGTGTTTTAATACTCATCAGCATTAGCACTATACATGATTATACACAAGTTGAAGTATTATACATCATGGACACGTCACAGCACGGTAGCTGAGTGGCTAGCACTCGTGCTTCACAGCAAGAAGGTTCCGGGTTCGATCCCCGGGCCTTTCTGTGTGGAGTTTGCATGTTATTTCTGTGTCTGGGTGGGTTTCCTGTGGGCACACTGGTTTCCCCCATGAAACCTAAAAAAAAACATGCACCAGGGACTATGCACAATGCATCTCTTCTGTTAAGGTTAATGTAGATTGTACACTGTCCCTGTCTCATAAATAAATAAAAACTAATTTGAAAGAATGAAAAGCCAGTCATCTGTTGTGTTATTACATTCTTAACCCCCACTGACCGCTCATCCTGCCCCATAATCCACATTCACTCATATTCAAATATTTTTTTTCTCTCTCTCTTCTGTCCTATTGGAGTGTGTCAAACAGTCTTTACACTCAGTGGGCAGTGGAGGACACTGTAAACATTTTATTAGTTATAGCACTAAGGTGGGTTTCAATGCTGGATCCTTTCATCTTTCCTTCGGGGATGTGTTCTGTTTAGAAGATATGCTCTTGTAATTTCTTCACATGTGCATTCTTTTCTTAACATTCCCAAAGGATCAGAGCGTTCACACTTTCAAAGAATCTCCAGTCCAGATATAATTCTAGCCCTCCTTTCCCTCAGGGCAAAGTCACCTAATTAATATGTTGCAATGCTGATGTTTATGCTTTTTCTTGTGTCTCGAGGTCTAAAGTAATTTTTATATTTGTTTACTTATATTTTTTATGCTAATGTTTTCTTTTAGGAGCACTTTACTCCAGAGTGCAAGTTCAAGGAGAGTGTGTTTGAGAACTACTACGTGACATACTCCTCCATGCTGTACCGGCAGACCCAGTCAGGGCGATCCTGGTATATCGGTATCAATCGGGATGGTCAGATCATGAAGGGGAACAGGGTCAAGAAGAACAAGGGAGCAGCTCACTTTCTGCCTAAAGTTATAGAAGGTATTACTATAACACAAAACTTATTATAAGTGATGACTAAAAAGCCTGTTCAAATAATTAGAAGACAAAGATAAAATACACATATGTACTACATTCTCATCACTGAACTGCTGGCTTAAAAAGCATTAGCTGTATCAAACTCATCTACTTATTAAAAATGGCAATTACAGCCAGGGTTGCCATGAAATGAGGACACAATGCATCATATTATAGAGAGCATTTCTGGGTTATTGCAAAGCAGTTGGATCTGGCAACTCACCAGAAAGCACATTCTGCTTACTGATTGGATAATTTGACTAACTAAAAGGCAAAGTGTTAACATAAGCAACTTCTAAATCAAGTAAAATGCAATTGTGAATTACGTTACAACGGCCCTCAGTAAATTTAGTGAAACTTAGAAACAATATCTTAATGTAGTTTTTGAAATAACACCTTTAGTTAAATTAAAACAAACATTTTGATGATATATTGTGCAGCCCTAATGTTTACTTACAGAAAAAGTTATATTGTGTTTATCAAATGTTTTCCATAATCCTATAAAATCTGATTAACAAAACTGGCAAGTCCACCACCATTTAAAAATAACTCAATGTGTACCTTTTGTTCTACAGTTGCCATGTATAAAGAGCCATCACTACATGAGCTGGCCAATGAACCAGTAAGTCCTCCGAGGAAAACGGTCAAGACGTCTGATTCTCCGTCCCTCAAGAATGGGCGGAAAGAGGCTCCCAAAGCAGACGCCTCATAGCATAGGAGACTGCGGGTGGGACAAGAGAAGCAGTGATGCCGAGAACACAGCCACCCATTATGCTTTGCTGGTGGCTAAGGGAATACTTCACATGGGTCACTGAATTCCAGGGTGCACTACAAAAGCCGGAGGGGTCAAGAGGAGCCTATCAGGAGGCAAGAAGAGAAGTACACCAACCCCCTCACCTGAGAGAAACCAAGGCTAGCCCAGGGGCAAACCTCCACTCCTGCACCCCATTATGATATGCAGTCTCCTTTAAGTTCTCGGTCCCACCTGACAATCACAGCGTCATGATTCTTACAGATTTTCATCCATCTTCTGACAAGCTAAGCTAATCACCAAGGTCAACTAAAAACAATGTGGACATCACTTAAGATCCATCCGGCAAGGACAAAAAGGTTCAAAATAGGTTACTGAGGTTACTACTGCTGAAAGGAGGACTGGGCTCTTAGGTCAAAATGGACAGCAAAAATAGTTAAAAGTGCATTATGTAACTTTTCTGATGGTTTCATCACCTGCTTGTCTCCATGGAGATGTTATTGATTTTACTGGAATGGTCAACACTGTATTGTGTACTTACAGGTATATTTTACAGGTGTTTTTATTGCTCAGAAATACCTTGATAAACTCGTCCTCGTGATGACACCTACTTGTCTAGCGACAGATAAGTTTAATGACATACTGTGTGTTCCAGGAAAAGTAATAACATCTCCATGGAGGCGGACAGGTACGCCACCTACTCCATCAGAAAAGTTACATGGTTCACCTTTAATGTGTGAAAATTAATTATATTGTTGATTTTCCTACATACCTGCAATTTGGCTGTGGGTTGATGTTTTATCAACAATCCAATAAACAATCAAAGGAAAAAAAAAGATTTATGAATATTTAGATGTTCTCAATAAAATAAGAGAGTTGAGTGAAATGGCCTAAGAAAAAGGCAACAGAGAAGCATCCTAATAAACCAAAAGTGTATTTCCAGGCTCTCACTCCCACATGGTAACTTATTCCAACAGCTCATCCGAGGTAACACATTAACAACTGGGTCATACTGACGGCTGGGAAAGTGTCTGAACTCTGTCACCTGCAAAGCAAAGTGGTTGTAGTCTTCTTAGCAAGTACTTCACTTTCTGCATCTGCTGTCAGCACAAAGCAGGTTTGAAGTGCACATCAAAGCCAGGAAGAACCTCAGAACTAGAGTACTTGTTATTCGGAGGGTGTCAGGGAGCTTATCCCTTCGCTTTCTTTATCAAATCACCTTGGAAATATCAGCCTCACAAAATCACAGCTGTTTGAGTTAATGTGTTTCTGTGATTTCATTTCAGCCTCCCTGTGTCCAGGATGTATGCCCAGCGGGATTGTAGGTGTGTGAGTGAGGGGACAGAGATGGAGATAAAGAGGTTAACCTTTTCTGTCTTTTTCATAGCTTTCATCTGTGCAAAAATAAGGACTTGGAAGAGACGTCATGTCCAACTGTATTGTAAGTTTTGAAGTAGTATGTGGAAATACCAGACAGCTAAAAGTTCATTTCAGGCCTGATATGATATATGTAGCTACAGATGTGACAGCAAAAGGAAGTAAAAGGAGGCTACAGCATGTGAAAAAATGGCCTTTTGAATGTGTAGTATTTAAAGTTTGAAACCGTGAACTGAAAGAAAGTCGGCTAATGCAGGCGGTTCACAACAATGATGGATTAGCAGGTGTATTCTTGAGGAATGTTGATAAGGAATTTCCCTGGTAAAGTAAGCAAGATTCTTGGCAGGGTCTCGTGTAGCTCGTGGGTATGAGAATGAATGTGAGACAAAGTGGCATGTAAAGCACCGTGTGCTATTTATGAAAAAGGGGTCTAAGAAGGAAATTAGTTTCTAATTTTGTGAGCTTTTCCACTGGGAGAACCATTCACTCCTTGTCCAAATATGGAGATGTTGTCCTCAAACTGTGGGTGTAAAACACCATTATAGTTTACGGCAAAAAGGGCTGTGACTTTCGATCCCTATGTACACGATGGATGCTATATTTCTGATGGGCCTATGTACTGTATTACTAAAGATAGTTATTGTAAGTGTTTTGAGATTGTAATGGAGCAAGTGGACAAGGGTGTATAGTGAGGTCTAGTCAAAATGCTTTTTGAATGTGGTCACATTAGAAAGAATCAGAAAAGTTGAATTTACAGTGATTGTGATGTGAAATTAAGTTGGTTTAAGACATGTGTATGTCATAAGTGACTGTTAACTGACTATTGGTATGCTTTAAAAGCCATTGAGGAAGTAACAGATGTGATATAAAGTACATATATATAAAAAAAACCCGAAAGTTTTACGATATATTCATTATTTTCTTTGATGCCCAGACAACTCATTGCCAATGTAAATGTAAATCTTCTGCATGTGCATTTTAATCTGTCACGGTGAGCATGTGTGGTCAAAATATTTATACATTTGAGGGAAAAAAAATTTATGCCATTGTCATTTAGTAGCAATGAAGGTTATTATTGCAGCACTAAATTGACAGATACTGAACACAAAGGAAGCCAGACATACAGGTGTGTCCGTCTTTGGATAGGACAAGATTGAATGGGAGGACATAAGACAAAACAGTGATAGATTGATTCAATAAGGACAGAGAGTGGGTACAGCCATTGTTTGATAACGCTCAAAATTTCCCCAGGGGCCACAGCAGACAGCCAACTCTCCTGGCACGTAATGAACTCAGAGGGATCATGTAAGCAGAAACTCAACAACAACAGAAGAGTTTTTCCATCTCCAAAGGACCACTTTAACATTAGCAGCATAGCAATTCTGAGGAGTCAAGAGTACTACAGAGGCAGACTAAAACTACCTTAAGTGGTTCCCATTGCCATAAATAAAAACCCAGGGAAGCCCTCGACTTTATCAAAGTAGTGGGTGTAAAGGCAATATTAAATCTGGAGCCATATCATCTCAAACTTTAAAGGTGCACTATGTAACATTTGTGGTGGAAGGTCCAGTATCGCTTGTTTCCATAGAGATGGTATTGCTTTATCTGGAATGTTCCACAGTATGGCAATAAGCTCATCTTGTATTTATTCAATTAAAGGTGTTATTATTGCTGCAAAAATGCATCTTTCTGTAAGCTGTGTTGCCTCTCCACAGATGTGACTTGGCCAGGTGGCTGCTGGTTCCCTGCTCATCTCCATGGAGGTAGATAAGTTTAATGCCATGCTGTGGAATATTCTATCAATGAAAGGCAAAAACATCTCTATGGAAATGGAATGAAGGTGGCAAGCCCTCTTCCAGAAAAGTTACATGCACCTTAAACCGACAATGTTTTGGGAGCTTTTATTGCACTGTACAAGAGAAAAGAGCTTCTTTTTTTGGACCACATCAGTGTACAGAAACAATTACTAAGCAAACTTTATTTTTTTTTAGTTTGTCCAACATGCAGAGGAGAAAAGCAAATAACATGAGTGGCTGGTTACTACTTAACATTTTATTACTTTATTCATTTTATTACTTTATTATTTGACCAAACTGGCAGGGATACAACACAATGTACTGTCTTTTACGATGTGTCCCATGATTTTTTGTAATTGGAGGTTATGTTTATAAATCTATTATAACACTACAGCAGCAGATCCCTTAAACTATCATCTGTAATAAGACTGATCAGTGCCCTTAACATTTGCTTTTGAATTATTTATGTTTTCCAAGAATATGGCATACAATTTCTATTATTTTGCCGCTTCATTAGCTTTTAATGAACTTTCAATTTTCTATGAATTCAAGTCTCTTATCTGTACTGTAACATGTACTGTTAATACTTCTTATGATAACCTCCATTCAACTGTTCAACAGCAGGGTAACAGCCCCATCACGTAAAGCAATGACCTTGGTGACCTTGGTGAGCTACGGTCAAGCAAGTCTTCCAGAAAGTGTCCGTAGCCACTTTCTTCTTGTGTAAAATTCTATGGTCTTCCATTAAATAACAAACCCTTATCCTAACAAAAATAAGATTAACCAAAAAGCCATAAACTTTATAAGCCACAGAACAAATGCCGGAACCTTCAGACGCCTCTTCAGACTTACCAGGATCTCAGACAAATGTTGGACTCAAACATCAAGAGCCACAGGAAACAACTAAAGAGCCATGCAAGAATGAATACCAGTTTTATGCAATGAGCCTGCGTTTCAAGAAAGGGAACATTTTTGAACTAACACATAACAATCATGGACTGCAGGCTTCGAAGGCACTTGCTGTTCCGCAATACTAATTATATGTGAGAACTTTAAATGCAAAGCATGCATATGTCGTGTCACTGTTGTCCCACTCATTTGGGTGACTCTTTCTGTATGTACACTCACAATCCCTAAAAAAAAATATCACCCATCCTTCATGTTTGCCATTGGACCTGTGTAAATTTCTACAATTACTTACAAATGAATTTAAAGGAGATGTCTTATATTAAAATATTATTCAATAAATTACATATATTTGTATGATTGTAATCAGAGCGTCTGAGTAATTCATTTATGTAGATGAAATTTACTCTATCAGCTAAAAATATATACATAAAAAAGTGCAAAGTATGTCAGTAAATATAAAGTAGAGCAACGCCCAATAGTAGGGGGAACACGGTTAGAGGTCTGTTCAGATTGCCACTGGGCCATATGGCTTCTTTTGACCTGCCCTGAATCTTATCCATCCAAAGTGAATGTAAAATGTGGATACTGAATGCATTTTGGTATCAGACAGTGATTAGATCTTTATATTATATGGCATTTCCATATTTTCATGCCCTGTGCATTTTTTAATTCCATGTATAGCAGAAAATACCAGTAAATGGGGATTCTAAGAATTTCTAAGGAAAAAGCTGTATAACCTGAAATTCTTAGAAAGCCCTTAATAAATTGTAAAGCAACCATTTAAAGTGATAATTAATAGTTCCCAGGCTAATTAATGTTTGATAATGGGCTGCTTACCCAGTAGCTCTGTAAAGGTCTGTATTCCTCCCCCAACTCCTCAGCTCTGCAGCTACTACATAATGTTGGGCCATGAAGCGTGACAAGGTTCCAGCAGTGAAGAAGTCCATCCAGCCATGAGAAGAGGGGATCCACAGCAATGCAGAGCCCACCATCACAGTCTATGGAAAAATAAGAAATGCAGAAATGGCTCTGAAATGATATGTCAGAGGATGTATGTATAAAAAGAAAATGCTTAACTATAGTGTATTAGTTGAGTAGTCTTTAAGATTTCTACTTTACGGGTTGGGATTTAAAAGGGATCAGTTTTTGTATGTTTTATGAACTCGGATTATTTAACCAAAATGTCTCCAACGGATGAAAAGCAGCAATTACTTCTCCACCAGTCAATTAGATGATACATTCTTACTGTGATAACCATAGCAAATGGATGTTAGATCATGTCCCAGAGATTATGCTAATTAGGCTATGGCGCACTCCCCTGGAACAACTTAAATTGATCTGGCAGATTAGTGCATACTGCTTCTGCTCCTGATGAGGTGACCTCGGTCAGGGTCGCACTTGTTTACTTTTCTGATTCTCTCTGCTTTACTGGGACATCTCTAATCACATGCTGTGTGCATTTAACAATGATTATAATCACCAGTCTGCACTTTGACACCATGAATGTTTAGTTTTCTTAATTCAGCAAATACAGATTAAGTACTTACAGCAAATATAGCTTCTATTGCTTTGGGGATTGATGATATTTACTATAATACTGTTTCCGTAGTAGACATCACTCTACAGGCAATCATTATTTAGACAACTGTGAGATCTGGAAGTTGTAATACTTTTGTCTTACTTGAGAACTGTTTTAATCAATATATTAATCATCCACTTTATTTTTCTTCAAATTTGGTGTTTGACTGCCAGATTCAAAATACAACGATCCAAGAGGTATTTAGTCAAATGTGTAAAGTACTTTTTGAAGAAGCCAGCGGATGTCAATAGCATTACTTAACATGGTACTCCCCCTGAGCACTAGATGGTGATGTTGCACAAATTGGTTAGGAGCTAGTTTCTCTCAAAGATATGACTCATCCAGGTAAGGACAAAGAAGCTATTTGAAGCTGCATACTTTCAAGATCCAAATAATTTTAAGAATGTGTTCAGGTTTTATAATCAAATGGACTACATATTATATAGATATAAATACATAAATATATTTTTGTCATTTTTGGATTTATCTTGATTTTATCGAATCTGATGTCCCAGAATGACTCTCAAACTCGGGATGAGTCACCTGACCTTATGACAGGAAAACATTTACTAGTATCCATTCGTTGTGACTCACCTTAACATGACTATAAACAAATTTGTGTTGCGCAATACCATCGAAACCTTACAGCTACTAGTATTTTTAGATGACACCAGCTGGTAAAATTATGTTTTTCCTGAGAGGGAAAGGAGCGTGCTCGTGCTTGTGTCTCATCAGTTACTCTTGTTGAATATTGTGTCATGTTTTAAACTGCTTAGGGATAAATACAGTTCCTAAACCAGTTTGTCAGGTAAAAGAAATGTAAGGCTGAGAAATGCACAATAGCCTACATGAGACACTGTACTATATCACTCATCATCATAAACAGGGAAAAGTAGGTGTATTGAGAAACATGACCAGGACAAAGATGGCCTGGACAAACATCTTGTTCCGCTCTGACATGACATCACTTTATAGTCTGACAGTTACGCTGCTTCCGTTTTTATGGTAAAAACAAAAGGTTTAAAAAAAAAAAAACAGGAACATGGGTTGTTTTTGACGTTATGTAGCTAACTCTTTACAAACCTATGTAGATAATAATAAAATTTTGTAGCTTGTTCCAAGTTACAAATTGCTTTGTTTTAAGATATGAATTGGCCCATTTCAGAGACAAAAGGCAACACTGTCATGGAGAAGCCATAAAGTAAAGTCAGTAATATAGGGGAATATCCCAAAATAAACTACCTTATCGATATGCCAATGTTGTGAGAGGAAACTTCTTGAGTTTATGATTCTTCATGAAGGACGATCAAATAAACTGTGAGATTCTGTCACTGTCTAATTGTAATAGATCACCACTTGTGACAGCTTTATGAAATCAGATTTGATGAAGGTAATGACTATGACATGACCAGACAAATAGTACTTTAAATGACTTAAACATGTTGCTTCTGAAATTCTCACGATTATTTATTTATTTATTTATTTATTTTATTACGATTCTATGATTATTATTACAGACTGATTGATTGATTATTCCTGACAGCGTTATAATGAGATCTGTATTCTGGATCCCAGGCAACCATCCAATGGAGCTCAACAGAGACCGTAGTGATGTATCTGCTTAGCCTTCGCGATGTCTTTGAACTATTAATAGCCTATTTGAATTTTTCGAAATTTCTATGGGAAAAATAAATGTTACATTTACGTCCGGAACCGAAGCGAGCGGTCACTGTTGAGCTTTTATGCCTATGATTGATGCTCTTCATGTAGCCACGCTTGCGATCGTCAGCATGTGGCTCCACTTAATTCAACATTTTGGTTGATTGTTCGGGCCCATTTAATCGTATTTTTTTTTCTTAAAATCTTTCAGTGTCCATTAAGTTGAAATGTAACCTAGAAATGTGTGAAATGTGAAATCTTACGGCCTTTTTCCTCAAACACTTACATCATGAAACTGCAGGTGTCCGCTGCTGAGACAAACCCTGAGTCGAAACTGTGCGTGCGCGTCCCCGCCCCTGGCCTACGTAAACGTGCAGAAACCGCCTAAAAGCTCGACCCCGCGGCTTCCTCTTCATTCAAGGCGCGGCTCAGGAACAGGTGCGCGGATTCACCTTTTGTGTTCGCCAGTTCATAAGCTACAGAAGACTCGCCGGATAAAAAGCAGAGGACTTTATTTTAAGAGGCCTATCCGTATTTATTTTGTGGAGGAAACTTTCCTTTTCTGCAGGTGGACTCCGTCTTTTGTTGCTTGAGATTAGCTCAGATCAGTCGGAACAGGTGCAATGGCAAACTCGGGTCTTCAGATTTTAGGCTTTGCCCTGGCTCTTTTGGGCCTAATTGGACTCATCATTGGCACAATCCTGCCCCAGTGGAAGATGTCTGCTTATGTTGGAGACAACATCATTACTGCGGTGGCCATGTATGAAGGACTGTGGATGTCCTGCGCGTTTCAGAGCACAGGCCAGATCCAGTGCAAAGTCTACGACTCCATCCTACAGCTCAACAGTAAGTCACGTTTAAATCTGCTTTTGTCCTGGAACTTTATTATCTAGACCATCTCTGCGATGTTTTTATTTGTTTACACTTTTGTTCCATTAAAGGTAAATTAAAAAAAATTAAACTAGACCAGCTACTGGCACATTTGCCTAACAAAAATACAGACTATTTTGTTTCAGTATAAATATAATTTTACATTGTGAGTTGTCAAGCGGATCTTCAAAGCCCAGTTGTAGGCCAATAGAAACTGGCGCATTTTACAGGTTCATAGTTTGTCGTTCAACCAGTTTTGTCACTGATTAACGCTTCCCCCCACTCCCAGTTTTTTTGTTGACGGTTTTAGGGCCTTCACCAGTTTTATGGAGCTATCTGAGTATTTTCTTTATATATTCTTAAACCAAAATGTTCATTTATTACTCCACCTTCTTGCGCAAACCTCCACTTCTAACATTTACAACACCACAAAGACTTACAGGTTAAACAACACCTGTGTTGGGTCAACACAGGCAAACAGTCAGCAAACCTTACACCAGAAGATCAAATTCTTATCTATTTATATAAAATTTAAACCTTAGCCTTCTGTATTTTTCTTGCTTGGCTTTAGAAAATTCTCCATTCAATGAGCTGAAGGGCCTATATATATTTTCCATGAATCATTAACCAAACTTTGATGCTACATGAATAAGGTGCACCTGTATGTCTATCTGAAAACACTGGCTATATGGGTCAACTTTAGACATGGTTAAGACTCACCTAGTTTTCTTTCAGGCCATAAAACACTTGTATGTCACTTTTCATGTAGGCCTGTAAAGTCTTCCATGTTTGTTGTAATCCATCTTTTCATCATATTATCAAAATTTGATTCATCCCCAAGGGAAAATTCTAAATATTATATTCAAATGCATTTCCTGTAGATCTTTTTTTTTCTATTTGGGCCTTTTGTAACTCCATAATAACACTTGATAAAATATCCACTCCACAGTGCCTTATCGCATTTTCAAACATTGTTTGATAAACTCTGATAAGGGAGGTCAGATACCATAGGCCAGTAAACTTTCTGGACCTCGAGGAATTTGAATAATCTATGACTGAGCATTTTTGACTTTTTGACTTTTTGATTTTATTATTTTTTTCTTTTTTTTTTTCTTTTTTTTTTTACTTTAATTGAAAGTATAACTAAGCATAACAGGATAAATTTTCAGGTTATGAAAAATCCACCTGCTAGAAAGTGGTTGCTAGTAGGGGAAATTGGGAGTGTCTGCTTGTAAAGAAACCTGAAACCTGGTCAGACCTGTTCTGACTGTCACACACACAAGGCCCAACCCCCACAGTTTCTCGCTGCTTCTGCTTGGAGCCAGTTTCTGTGGAGCGTTGTCCCAGGGCGGGGCTACAGTCCACAGGAGAGACAAGGCACTCTGTTAAGACTCCCACAAGTGGTCCCTCCTAAGTGACTGCTTTAGTACACTTAATGTTGAAAATGAAAAAAAGTCAGGCACTTGCTACACCTGCTCTATTCAAACTATAAAATGGTGTCACTATTATGGATTGACTCTTACCTGTTCTTCCAGGTGCCCTCCAGGCAACCCGCGCCCTCATGATTGTGAGCATTATTGTAACGGTTGCTGGTTTGGGTGTAGCCTGCATGGGAATGAAGTGCACCACCTGTGGAGGAGATGACAAGGCAAAGAAATCCAAGATTGCAATGACTGGTGGAATTGTCCTGGTGATCGGATGTAAGATTCTGTTTAAACACTTGCTGTACTTTACATATTATGCAATAAAATTAAATGTCAAATTCTTCCAACAGCTTTGTGCTCAATTGTTGCCTGCTCTTGGTACGCTCATGACATTATCCAAGCCTTCTACAACCCCTTCACCCCTGTCAACACAAAGTGAGTGCAAAAATGAAACCACCTAATGATTATGGTCTCAACAAGTTGGAGTAATTTGTAATGTTTGTTTTCTTCTTTCACAAAGGTATGAATTTGGTTCTGCTATCTTCATTGCCTGGGCTGGAGCCTTCCTCGTCATCATTGGGGGTGGAATGCTGGCAGCGTCTTGTCCACGGGGCAAATCTGCATCTACACCCAGGTATCCCAGAGCTCCCAGCAGCAGCAAGGAGTATGTGTAAACAAGAGAGGACTGTGCTGCAAGGCTCAAGGAACACTTTGACATTCAAACTAGTCCACCTGACAATGACCAGTTGTATGGCAGGTAGAAGTTTATCGTCTCCTTAGCTTTTGAACTTTCAGGGTTACCCCGTGTTGTTACTGTAACTTTTTAACATTCACATTTTTAATACATGTTGACTTAATATTTTATCAGCTTTGTGTAGTAGCCCAGCGTTCACCTGAGTAGACCATCTAGCAGACTTCAAAATGCCACATAAAGCACTAAAGTGATGCACGTTACAGATCTCAGTATGGAAGGTTTTCATTCCTGTTCATCAACTTTGGAGAACTGTTTGAATGCACTGAATAAATCTCCATTTAGACAGTCCCTAAATGATTTGACACTGCAGCAGAGGTCATCTTGTCATGTTAAAACCATAAAAACGTGCCTTATTTATGCTCGGTACGGTTGACATTGTACTAAAGTTTTGTAAGGAGATCATGCTGGATTTGACATCATGTTGTGCCAAATAATTGTTTTGCCGATTGAGCTTCTATTAACATGTGAATAGGCAGTTTCTGCATTCCAAAAAATGCTTTTTTAAGTTTTTAATTTGTCATGTATTGTTGTGTATTAATAAAAAATATATTATACATGTTGTTCTTTGGATTTGTCAGACCAAACTGAGAATTTCAAAGGTATGCAAATACAATAAGTGTCTTTATGTAATCGGCCTGAAATAAGGGGGCAGACCTTTTCACCACCCCTGTAGACCCAGGCCAGGCTAGCCTTGAAGACAAGCTTCACCAATTAGATGGGTATCCTAATTTTACAATTTCATAGGTTACAATATTTGGATGCAATTAAATGAAATCTTATGGGAGCCATCTTGGACGAAAGCAAAGCTTCACTCATGCACCATCTTGTGGTGAAATGTAGCAACAACTCAAAACCATAAACTCAAACAATATTTTACTTTTATTGATAACTTGGAATGATCTTTCACAGGTCTCACACTTACTGTTAACCCTTATTTCTAAGGAACATTAACAATTTTCAACCAAAACAGCCTCAAACCATAGGCACGTTACTCAATGTCAATTGTACATTATCTGGTAAATTTTAACTACACATTTCAAACTGACATGCGGATTTCAAAACATTGCATATACAGAGTAGATGTACAATTTAATACCTGGCATTTTCCTTTCTGGACCATGTTTATATGACTTTGCTTATGCCTCATTTAAATGGTAAATCTACTGATCTGTTGTAATAAAGTTTTTATTTAATAAACTATTACAACAAACTGGGTTCAGTTTCTGGTACAACAGGGGCTAGACAAAACATTAATAAAAACCAAGACCAGTTTGTTATTTTGGATCCTTTACTGTTTGTCTCCATTTCCACAAATCAGCATAAATCTAGAAGGAAAAACATGGCTTAATGAAGATACTTTTAGAAGAGTTAGAACAGCAAAAAATTATTACCTTTTCATCTGCAACTTTGTAACTGTTCTTTACAAAATTATCAAACTTGGCCTGAATTTTGGGTAATGTTACTCCCTGTGGGGATAAAAGATTTAAATTAATATAAAAAATGTAAACATTAGAAAATATTGTGGTGGCACACAAACCTTCTTGATAGCTTCAAGCATTTTGTCTTTTGCTTGTTCAAATGTTAAAGGGGATTTGGGTGTGGTTGCAGTTTTGGGAGACTTCTCACCCTTGCCCTTTGGCGTCTTCACCTGAAAGTAGCAGAGGGAGTCTGTAATAATTCAGTCAAAAAAAAAAACAAAAAAAAAACATTAGTCTTTACCTCATTCTTGCCAGGAGTTTTCGGTTTGGGGCTTTTGCCGTTTTGAGCAGCTGCTTTTGGTTTTGTCGGCTCAGGCTTTGCTTTAACTGGTGTCATGTCCTCCTCATCTCTTAGGAACACATTGATTGTTCATTAAATTCAAGGTTTAATAAGAATTACAGTGACTTAATATCCAACTTAATTGATCGCAGTCTAAAACCTGTAGCCTTTTATTTGAAGAGGGGATATTGCACAAAAATCAAAAACATGAAGTGGTTTTATACGTCATCCATACATGTTGAGTAATCTTCCGACCCCTTTTATAATTAACAGTAAGAGCTTGTAAAATGCTCAGAGCATCAAAAACTAAACCAATTACACATTTTAATATACAATTTTTTATCTAAATATGTTACGTATAAGCAATCAATACCTCCTCTTCAACCCATATCCACTGAGGTTAGTTTTTCTCATTTTGATATTGTTAACTTGTATGCTATAGTTACCCATTCTGCTGAGTGCAAGTCCTACTTAAACATCTAACGGGAATGTTTTTTTTAATCAGGTTCTCATCACTGTCTTATCACTTACTCATCGTCATCATCGTCATCCTCGTCATCCTCATCCTCATCATCCACCTCTATCTTCATCTTCTTCTGGAAAAGAAAAAAGAAATTATATAAATATTACCAGACGTAATTTACTTGGCACCAAACATTTATAGACAAGCTGGTACTTACCTTTGACTTATCGGCAGGAGAAGTAGCAGGTCTTTTCTTTGACGTTTTTACCTCTTCTTCCTCCTCTTCATCCTCTTCTTCATCTTCATCAGCCTCCTCTTCCACTAAACTGTCATCAACTGCCACTAAAACAAGAAAGATATTTTAAGAGATACTGTTATAAAAAAAAAAAAAAAAAAAAAATTCTGGATGAGAAATACTCACTAACAAGATGTTGTCCACCAAGATGAACTGGACCAGAACCAGCCTTCAGGCGAAAAACCACCGGAGGGGACATGGTGAACCCACCAAGGCACACCTGTAGCACATAAAATAAAGACCTTTAACCGTCATTTACAGATACAAAGTTAAAATAATTTAATTTTATTTACTCACGCTCGGCTGCACCGAGGGCTTGAGTGAAACTAAAACAGCTTTGATTTTCTGACCCTCAACATCTTGTCCTTCCACCTCAACCACATGCAGCTCATCTTTTGTGCTGGAGTCCACACATGCCTGAAAATGTCATTAATATAGTTAAAAGCATTCATTTATGCACTTTACATTGAAATACATACCATTCTGAGGTCCAACTGATGCTCAAAGTCCTCATCCTCAGGGTTGAAAACAACATCTTTTCCAGATTCCAGTGCACACCCTAAATAGGAATATTAATTTGTTAAAGTTGTTACGAGCTCATGCAATGCACAAGTCTGCACACAAGAGGGAGCCACAAGTAAAATTAATTTTTTATTTTTTTTTTCCACAGAAATGAAACTCAGTAACTATGTTCATTTTGAATATTTTAAAAGTTTAGTTTAAGAATATTTTTCATTTTGTAATACAATGTTGATGGATGCCAATAGCTTTAAATGTGCATTCAGAGCTGATTCTTCCAACATTTTTTTTTCACCTTGCTTAACTCTTATTTTGGTCATAGTGTGCCCCCAAAAATAGATGAAATTATTCGAACAGAATAGTAAGAGGCATTTAATGGGGAGGACGCCTGAAAACTATTGACCGAGTGCCCTCAAAATGGGGTCATTTGAGGATTCCCATTTGGGGCATGCCAAGAAAGTGCATTAAAAACTACAAACCAACATTAATTCGGGGTAAAACTGTATAGATATTCTTTTATACGTAGTAGGCCAAGTATAGACTTGAAGGTAGGCCTTAAATGAAACATTTATAAACCAGCTTGAGTTCCATGTGATAAACCCACGTTGTGGCATCATGAAGTTCACAATAAGCTGTGAACTGATTTCAAAGAAACGCTGAACATTTCAGATGGACCAATAATGCCATAATGAAGTATAGTACAGTCTTATTCGTTTAATTTAAAATAAAAAAGACCTATTTTGACTGAATAAACTGTATTGTCGCTTTTCGCCAGCTAGTCGCCATATTGTGGAGAAACACGTGTGCAGCGCAGTCTTATGATACTCTTCATAGTGGTTTCAACATGTCAACCTAATTTAACACCAGCATTCAAATATATCATCTTTTATCTTGTAGCAGGCTCGGAGTTGAACACATTTAATAGACATTACTGTAATTTCAGGGCATGTCTTCCCTTTGCAAACTGCGTTAGCCGGAACTAACAAAAGCACGAGGTTAAAATGATGGCGTAGTAGCGTAAAACAAAACATTATTCTCACCATAAAGGAATGTTTGGGGGGCCATGGATTCTTCTTCTAAACCGTTCATTTTGGTGATCACTGAGCAGACCCGGTCACTGTGGAGAAATGCTGCAGACTTCCTACGACCACCGCTGTTTCCACCACTGATAAACGTGGTGGCGCCGCTCCGCCTCCTGCGTCTTTTTCTGCGTTTCACGGAGCTCTCACAGGCAAAATGAACAACACTGCCCTCTACTGTACCGTGCAATAACTGAATCAAAAGGAGTTCATTATTTAGGCCACTTGCATAATGAAATGTATTATTTTAACTTACAGACAACATGAAAGGTTTCAGCGTACACCACAGCAATTAACTATAGTTATTTTGCAGATTTCTATATTCTGGTAAAGGTAATGGACCAGTCAGCAGTGGTAGAACGTTACAAAGTAAAAATGTTAAGAATCTGTACTTTACTTAAGTACATTTTAAAGTGGATATTTTTTACTTTGACTTCATTAGCCTACATTTGAGACCAAGTATCTGTATACAAAAAATACAAATCAACTGAAGATGCAGCTTGGATGAGCTGCGAAACGTATTCGACCAAATAAACTTTTGTCCAGTTGACAAATTGAATTTCTCCTTTTGCCACAAATAAAAACAGTTAGGAAAAAAATATATTGTTTCTATTCATCACAAATCACTACATCTGAAGCTTTATTAGATCTCAAACACTGTGCAAAATACTTTTACTTTTTACTCTTTAAGTACATTCTTAAATGGTTGCTTTAATACTTTTACTTAAGCAAAAAATCCACTAATACAACTAGTATTTTTTGCTTTGGGATCTGTACTTTTACTTAAGTTACAACACTGGTACAAAACTGCCTATCAGTAATCAAGTAAATTATCCTCATAATTCGCATTTTGTCTGTTATCTTCCATAAAAATAGAAAATAAATTTAAACAAATACTGAAAGTATCTTCGGTCCCCCATCCCAAAGTGCAATATTGTCATATAATACTGTTATATGACGATACTATAATACGATACTTTTTTTAACAAAGACTTCAAACTCAATTTAATAACTTAAATATTTATTTATGGCTTCAAATAAATTCATGTTTGTGAGATACAATAGTCCAGTCTTCAACCTTGATATCTACAGTATATGATTATGAAAAACCAAAGCTGCGATGTCAAGCGGGTGTGTCATGGCTTATACAGCTAAGAGCAAGTCCTTCAGAAGAGCAAGTAAAACAGCAAAAAGAGTGGTGAATATTTCAGAGTTTGTGTGCCCATAGCCTGGTGAGGTTCTATTATGGTGGTGCTTTAAAACGCACCCTGCAACACAGTGAGCAGCAGAGAGCCAGCATGAGTCACTCATTTAGCTCAATACTGTGTCTGCACATCAGAGTGACATCACATCTTGGGTTTGGAAAGAGGAGGCAGAGCCAAATGTTGACACAAATGGAGTCCTCCTCAGTGCCATCAATATGACTTTCCAATAAAATTACATTCAGTGTATATCCTGCAAGATTTTATATTATATTCATACTAATTTTAATGTACATTTCATTTGCAGGATTACACCACTTCTCACATGTGCAGCTTTCTTTTAGAGTCATGTAGAACATTATTGGGCACTTCATTAAATGGGTACACTTTATTACATTACACATTTACAAAAAACTAAGCTGCAGAGAAGATATTAAAATATTATTAAAAACATATTTTTGAGTAGACATAATTGGATCTTCACCAGCCTTTAACATACAAGACACAAGACATAGATGTTCCAATGAGACAATAAACAGCAAGCTACAGCTGACTTAGCAATGCATCAAGGTCAATGTACAAGTACACCAATCCCTGTATGTCAATGGAAATATGTTAAGTCCCTTTATGGCCCTATTCCCTTAGAATTTTAACAAAAACTTGCAAAAGCATGCAGTTTATTTTTGGCAATAAAGAACATAGTTTGGCAAAGTAAATGAAATGGCTGGATGTGCATTAGCTCTTTTCTGGTATTGTGCAGCCTTATATGCACCATTCTTCTTGACTCTTAAGTCTTACCGGTCACTGCAGAGGCTGTAGCATTTTAATCTGAGGTCCAGTGAAATAAGTCCCTTTGTCCAGAGTCTAGGGACCAGATATGGTACCTATTGTCTACATTCACACTCATATTTAGATTTAGACACACACACACACACACACACACACACACACACACACACACACACACACACACACACACACACACACACACACACACACACACACACACACACACACATACTTAGACATATACACACGAAGCCCTCAGACTTTCTCTTTGATTTTGTTTTATGCTGCTCCTCTGCTCCTACATTACATTTTCAAACAGCTGCATGGATCTCATCATTGTCTCGTCCTGCAGGCAAACCCCCCCCCAAAAAAAAACAAACAGATTTATAATTTCAGTTACAAAAAAGCCTGAAGCATTGGTGACTCTCAACATACTGTTGATGTGCACTATGTAAATATGAGCAACTTTCTGGTTTATTTTGTCTATAAATAGCAAAGGTACTGCTTTTTTATCCGGTAAAAAAAACATGACATAACTTTTCTATATGTGTGTGTGTGTGTGTGTGTGTGTGTGTGTGTGTGTGTGTGTGTGTGTGTGTGTGTGTGTATACGAAGAATACTGACCTCTTGACACGCTATAATAAATTCATCCATTGTTACAACACCATCTTTGTTTTTGTCCATTTTCTAAAACACAAAAATCACACAGGCAATATGAATGATGTCAAGCCTTGGTGAGTTTAATGTAATAAGTCAGTGGTTTTCAATATGTATGTAAATGAATGTGACATACCTGGAAGAAGGCATCCACATGCTGCTGTGGGACGTCCCCCTTCAGGGCAGGATACGTGTACTTTCCCATCATGTCATAGATGGCTCTGACAATTTCAGTCATTTCCTGAAACATGAAAACATTGGCTGAAAAAATAATTTTCACTCTAAAGATTAAGCATTAAGCTTCACTTTTAAGACATTTTGATATTTAAATACATATTATAGTTTATGGGACCAGCAGCAAATATTTAAATCAAATTCTGGTTTATGAACAATAAAGTTTATCTAATGTAATTACTATTATTACTAGGTTTATTTGGTAGAAATTGGGCATGTTAAAGTGCATGATGTACATGGACATTACAGGCAATGTGAGTGAAGTGTCTTGCCCATGGACGCAACAACAGTAAGCTACTCTTGGAGCAGGAAAGTGCTCTTACTACTTAGCCACTGCTGTCCCACCATAGCACCTGTTATTCCCAGCGGTCTCCCATCCAGACCAGTACTAACCAAGCCTGACCCTACTCTGTGCAGAGATCAGACAAGATCAGGGACTTCTCACAGTGGTGTGGCCAAAACCAAAGATCTACCTGCATGCAACTGTACAGATCTTATACCTCTCTATTTATATATCCATCTCTGTTGATGTCATAAAGGTGAAATGTCCACTCCAGTTTTTCCTGCAGGGTTCCTCTAAGAAGTATGGACAAACCCATTACAAAGTCCTGTTGGGGTGAAAAATAAAACAAACATACATCAGTTCAAAACACATCACAAACTCTGGCAACTAGTCAACCTGTATGTTGTTGTCTAACTGAATATGTATTGTTTTTACCTGCTTTGGACAATGGATGAAATTTAACTATTGTTATAACTCTGGTACATTATTTTTATCATTATGTTGGAACTGATTGTAGACACATTGATTAATATGCTCTTAATTTAAATAAAAAATACAGAAACTTTAATGGGAAGAATTAAAGAAATGTCTACCTTAAACTTGATAGAGCCGTTGTTTGTTGTGTCAAATGCATTAAATAAATAATGAGCATACATGCTTGCATCTGAAAAAGGGATATTTAAAAAGGGTATTAAATGTTTTCCTGTGAAATTTACCAAAGTGACAGTTAGTGCTGATGTGACAGGGAATCAAATATTACCTCCGTGCGGGAAGAACTGAGCATAAATATGTTTAAAAGTCTCCTCATTCACCACACCACTCGGACATTCCTATTAAAACAAGATAGAGAAATCATGCTTGATTGCCCTTTTTTTTTTTTTTAGCTTTTTTAGGATTTCAGCTAATTATTTCAGTCAATCAATTTATTTTTATTCTTACATGTATCAGTCTTAGCAAAGTTTCCAGGAGCTCAGACAACAGCACAGTTTGAATACATGTCAGAATAAGTGCATGAAGTTGACTTATTAAATCTGCCCCATAACCCAAAAAAACACACTAAAAATAAACATTAGCCAACCATCTGTCACAGCAATTTTCAAACAAAATTACAAAACATGACTTTTTTTTCAGCATATCCATAATTTACATTTGTACAAATGTTTGTCCTTATGTTTGTACATTTCAACTGAATGACGAAAGGTACACAAAACTGTCCTTTCCTCTTGCTGTTGCTAGTTATTAGTTAAACTTTAGTATTTGTTTTTAAACACACACATGGAAAATGGAACACAAAATTATCACTACTTTCACTGCTACTCTCATTACTTCATACTTAGGCCTGTCACGATAACAAATTTTAAAGTTTGACACACTGCTGAAGAAAATATAGACTAATATTGAAACCAATTTATGCCACTAACACAATAATCCTTAGAATTATCCCCCAAAAAGTATTCTAAATGTATAATATGGTTAAAAACATGAACTGCAATAAATAAATAAATAGCAGAATGAGACACTTTAGTAGTAGTAGTTTGTTTATACAGTATAATGGGTCATAGAAGTTAATTATTCAACCCTCTGCAGCTCAAATCCTTTGTAGAACAGAAAAATAACTAAAATTTTCCCACTAATACAATAAAACGTTACCCTTGATAAATATTGACACTGAAAAATTATTGTTTCATCATACTCGATGTAGTAATTATTGTGACAGGCCTACTAAAACTGCTCCTCTCAACTTATTTGATTCAACCTTACAGCAAAACTACATAATTTAATGACGTTCAACTACTACTTTTCCTTTTGCCATGGATTCTACCTGGACGACTGAGGGATTCTGCACACATACTACTAGAATACCAAAGCAAATACATGTGCAAGGAAAGTGCAGTGAAATAACATTGACAAAAGCTGTTTGTTTGTCTCCTTACATTTTTAAATCCCCGATAGAGTATTTGCAGCTCCTGTTTGGTGAAATTAGTCTGCGCTTCTAATTGCTCCAGGCCTTCTGGTCTGTGACACACCATCGTCATTTCCAGTTCATCATCGGTTTTATCTAAGGAAATAGAAGAACATTTCATACATCAGCAAAGAAATTACATTTATGGTAATTATTTTTTTCAAATTAAACCGTAACTCATATCAAAGCTCTATTGAAGTGAAAATAATAGAAAAACGAATAGAAAATGAGTATTGGGGAGTGCTGTTTGACAAATGTTACCAAGCATGGGGAGCTAAGGGCTTTTATTAATGGTAACATAAAGATCGATGGCAGTTAATGGTGTGTTGAGTTGGGTTTGCTGCAGACTAATGTTTATCACTGAGACTACAGGGCTGTGGGCGAAACACAGCGCACACTTCAATAGTTCAGCGAGCAATACCAGTAAGAAAACCAGATTAGGAAAAGCCCGTGGTATTATTTAATGGGTGGAGAGGATTGCAGAGAGAAATGAGGTCATGATCACACTATATATTATTATAAGAAAGTGATATTGTTTGGAAAAGGGCAAACAAGGTTAAATGGAACCAGAAGAGAGGCACTGTGAAATAATACACGCATACTAACCCATATTAAGGTAAATAGTGTGATATATTATTACAATTACGTTTTTTTTTTTCTTATACGCCTAACAGGGTTGCATGGTGGGCCTGAGGTTAAAATAATAATATATAATTAATATATGATATGTTATATTTGAGTAGAAACACCATATAACCACCAGCAGTGACAATTTTGATTGATGTGACCAGCTTTATAAAATCAAATATTTAGAAATTGTCTGTAGATCTTAACAATTTCACTAGAAATTTGAGAAAGCACATTGTAGAAAATCAATCAGTTCAGTTAATTAGTACTGTAATCAATGTATTCACTGTAGAAACCTGCACAGAATAATTTTTAATATTTGTATGGACTGTAAGAAACACTGTATTGGAAATTAGGACATTTTATTGTATTTTACTGCTAATGTTAATGATGAACTAAGTTAGTCTTGGAATGAAATGTGTATTTTTAATGTATGTTCACCTGCCCAGGGACTGCAGATGGGAAGCAGCAGTAGCTAAACTTAACTTATTTGATTTATACATGGAAGGGAATGGAAAAGGCACTTTAATATGCTACTAAAATTCTCTCAAATAATATTTTTACTTCTTGATTATGATTATTAATTAATCACTTCATCTTTACACTCCTAGTCTCACATTCAACTATGACGCCAGTAACACCCATGATTCACTCTGTAACTGTAACATGTAGCAGTGGTTCAATAAATCAAGCATCCTTGAACTAAATTATCCCCTACTTTAACCCAGCCCCCTGTTGTTTCGCAAGACACAATACTGTATAGTGCCTCCAGGTTACTGAATGTTCCAATGCACAAGAGAAAGGAAAACAAACACTAAATACAATTATCAACACCCTATACTCCCGTCATATTGAATCCCATTAACCACAAGTCATTCTCCTAAGTATTTGTTATGCATCACACAGCACCCTGGAGCCAATCACTGTCTAAACATTCTTAGATCATTCCCAGCAGCACAAACAAGGTGCAATGGTAATTAACTCTGAGCGCCAGCCACTCATTAACTACACTTTTATGCTGTCCATAAATACTCCTTCCTTGACTTATACAGCATTTAACTGTTCATATGATTGTATAAAATGCCAAGTCTTTAATAATGATCACTGTTTCCATTTTGATAGATCTTAAAAAAGTATGTTATTATCAGGCATCAGTAATACTGATATTGATTGATTATTATTATTGATTTATTTTGTTTTATTAGTTTGGTTTATTTAAAGGGCCATATTACAATATTCTCTATTCTGTTATAATACCTGGAGTTGTGTTTTGTTTCATTCACACATGTTTAACACACAAACCCTGCATATTTAGGTTCTTCTCTCAAACAGAAAACTCTGTTCCACCTTGTGATGTCATGTGGTAATGTAGAATGCTCCACTGTGTTTTTAAACTCCATACACTTTCATTATAGAATCATTTGGATAATTTCAGACCTGGAATTTCCAATCTCAGCTGAACTAAAAGTAAAAGTTAACTTGAAAACTAAAGCTTCATGACATCACAAGGTGGAAGAGAGCGTTTTGAGCTTTGGAGATGCAGACAGAATAAAGGGTTACTCAAACATGTAAAAATGAAACAAAACACAGCTCGAGATATGTTGTTGAGGAGGAAACAGCATTATAACGTGGCTTAAAGCTCACAAGAGTCAATTTTGTGTAATATAGGATCTTTAACAGAGACATTAAGGAGAGGAAAGTGCACGTAAATCAACATTTCTGTAAATGTACCAGTGGAATTATACAAAACTGTGCCGTTAATGTGCATGTAAACATAGTGATTAACACTGAAATACATATCCAGTTAAATAGTTAATAAGCAGCTAAATTCTCCTCTTTGTTGTGATTAATTATGGTGATCTTTTGTATATAAACGCTTCTTCTTGTCCTGTTTATCTTGCCTCACTGAGGTTCATTATTAACTGTAGAGCTATGACGCATCACTGTGATTTGTTCACACGAGTGGGATGACCTTCTCTTTCCACTCCAAAGCAGAAAATTATAAATAAATTTATACAGCTACCCATGGACTACTGCCTCCCTACATTTGTACTTTAATCACACAGAGAAGTGTTGACTGCTTATGATGAAATGATCAGCTGTTATTCTCTGCTCCTTGCGCCCGCTCAGAGCTGGAGAAGAAAGCCTTTGTCCACTCAGCTTCTTTTGCTTGGAACATGTTGCAGAAAGACTAAATTGACTGAGCTCTTATCTATCTAAGATTTTTTTTTTTGTATTTGAATAAAATTAGTCTTGCCCCAGTGCATATATATTGGGGTCAAAATAAGTCCACTTTGCTGTTTGCATCTAATTATAGTTTTATTATTCAATCATCAGAAAGTGCACAGTTGCTAGTTGTTGTCTTTCTATATCTCCAAAGCTCAAATTGCTCTGTTCCACCTTGTGATGTCATGAAATGGTAGTTTTCAAGTTAACGGCAACCTTTTACCTTTAGTTCAGTAAACACTGGCAATTCCAGGTCTGAAATAATTCAAATGATTCCAGTAAAGGTGTATGGAGTTTAAAAACATAGTGGAGCATTTCCTGTATTACCACGTGACATCACAAGGTGTTTTCAGGTTGAGAGAAGACCTCAGCCTAAATATGCAGGGTGTGAATTAAACAAAATATATAGGCCCTTTAATGACTACCTCAAAATGTGCACTTGACTTAATTTGTAATTCATAAATTATTTTCTTGTTGTTTGTTTGTATGTTGTAACTATGTGATAAACTTAGCTGCTTCTTGACCAGGACTCCCGATGATGGTTAAATCATAAAGGTTAAATAAAAAATCCTATGTCTTTACTTTCCTAGGTCTTATCTAAAACAAATGACTTGAAATATGACAGATTACTTAAATGTGGCAATAGATAGTTTTGTAGTAATCAAAATGTGTCATATATGTTAATTATTCAACCAGCTGCTACTTAAATGTAATCATATAGGCCATAAAATAAAATAAAAAATCCCCACAGTGCAAAGACAAGCTACAAGCATTAATTACTCAGTAGTAGACAGTAGCCAAAATATGTTTTTCTATCATACATTGAGCGTAAGTTGATGTTATGACAGATATAATCATAGTCTCCATCTCACCTCCCTCTGTGCTGTATTGGCTCCACTTACAAGAACCCCAAGGAATCTGTTGTCATGGAGATAGACAGCCATGATAAATTTGTTTGAGCTATTGAAGTGTCAGCTGAATCCAAAAGGTATCAGCATGTCCATATATCTACAATACAAATATGGTCTATTTTCATACATGGGCTCTGACATATGATCCAACACTGAGCCGTTTTCGGTGGTATCTTCCATTTAACAGAAAGAGGTGCAAACACTAGAGGTGAGGCGTTGACTGGGGGAGAGGGGTGAAAAGTGTGATGTGTGAACAGAGATGACAGGAAGAAGAGGAGTGCACAGCATGTGTACACAGGGCAAATACAGTCTCTGATGTGAATAGATTTGGGTCATTTGTCTCTAACTGTGTGGTGCTTTTAATTGCCCCGGGGAGTTAAAGACTTGACTTATTGATTATAAATATTTTACCTGATAGCTGAAATGCTGTTTAACATTAATTCTAGTAATTAGAATTTGTCAAGTCTCAAAGATGGAAGAAATAAAAATAATAATAAAAAAAAAAGTTTACATAGCAACTGAACCAATATAGCTAAGGTGTATGATGTTTTCAGGTACAATTTTAGAATTTTATCTAATAATTTTTTTGACAATCTAGTCACATTATTATATTTTTTGGCATATGTTTAACACCCGTGCCTACAGCTCACACAAGACCTCTGATTTAAACTCTAGAAATAAGAAATATACAGGATAAAACTGGATTAATGAAAAGAATGGACAGCGATGTAAATTAGCTGAAGTAAGTAACCCTGAATCTGCTTGTATCTTTCACATGGCAGATGGCTGCTCCTGTCCAACTGTCTTGTGTTCTTGTACTGCCTTAATTAATTTAACATGTACTTTACTGACTGAATGAAATATTAAATAAAGTAACAAATGAATAAAAAATGAGACCAACAGTACTACAGTATTATCTGGGCATTTTCATTAAAGTGTGAAATTATTAATAATCTCAAGGGTAAAAGCTAATTTCACTTTCACTTTTTGTTGAATTTCCTTTAAATAAAATATCTCAGTTACTGTGTGGCAAGGAGTGAATGTTAAGGTCTGTGTTCCTCGGTCTTTAAACTGTCTACTGAAGCGTTGCTAACTGCTTATTTGGCAACATCTGGGGCAAAGTTCCGCCATGATGGAGGTTAAAGAAGTAAACCTAAAATTAACAGCAAAAATAGAAACAACACTGAGCGATACTTCCAACAAAATAGGAACATAACAATCTCTCATATATAGAAGTATGCCATATAAGCAAAACATAATTATTTGTAAATAAATAGAGAGAACTATTGCCTTTATGTGTAACATCTAATTGAGACTGGCTGCTTAAGTGCGTTGACAACATATTTGCTTTTTACGCTTGGCATCACTAAAGCTATATCTACCTGTTCTTATCTTAAAACCAGCCATTAAAGGCACTAATGGGACAGCAGGGAGTCCTCGGCGTGTTTTGGCTAACACGTATACAAATCCATCAGCCCTTGAGGAACAATATCACTGTCTTACTCATCCACTTGTCCCGTCCATTGTTCAGCGTCCCTCCTTTTTTTATTATGCCCCTTTCAACCCAGTCTCCATGACAACCTGATTCCCAAGCATACGACCGCGGAGAGATGTATGATATGTGAGCTGCGTGTTAATTCACACAGCCCCAACCTCCGATCCCCCTCTTCTCTCACTCTCAGCTACCACACAATAATAATGCAACAGTGCAGGCTAGTGATTTTAGCTGTTTTTAGTCTTACCCAAAGACAATCTACTTTATGGTCTGCTGTAATCTCTACATCATGTATTGGCCCATATTTGTAAATCTGGGACAGTTAGATCAGCCTTAATCCTGTGAAACATTTTTTGTCCTATCATTTGACACATATTTTGGAGTTCAAAGGCTCAGTCATTCTAGTTAAATAATTCATAAGTGTGGTAAAACGTAGCAAGCGTAATTACAGAACAACTCTTTGCATTTAAATTCAACTACTTTGCTAATGATTCATACTTTCCTACCTCGAGATGGTCTCCTCTGTTTGGTTTGCATGGTCAAAGTGCCCACCACTGCACCCATGTTGTCGCTGTGGAAACCAGCCTAAGCTAAACAACCCAGCGTGTAGTCCTTGTTGATCCCTCTTCCTTAAAAAGCATAAATGGCCTCTACTATTGCAATAACCAGTTCACTAGCATTTCTACACACACGAGACTGGCGCGCTCTCTGTTGCACATGCAGTATATAAAGCTCCCTCTCTGCGCCACTCCCTCCCCTCCACTCATCTGTCAGGGTGCTCTCTCACTCCCCTAGCCTGCCTTTTCAACATGTTTCACCATGTTTTTGGCACCACTGCAACTAACACATCTGAGAAAAGGTGAAGGGCAAATAGTCAAGAAACACAATTCAACTTCAACAGACAGATTACTACTTAGCGCTAACAAATCTGTAAAGTGCTCCCTAAGGTGTCATTTGAGGTGTAACGAGTAAGTGGGGAAATAACAGGACTAAGCAGGCATGCCCTCTTGTTGTGTATCAAGGGGTTTGGCATCTATTGAACAAAAGACAGTACTACTTGATAATGATTGATTCTGATGTATGATTGAGATGTATTTACTATGAACTACACATTGCCTGAACTACAGTCTCACTGTGTTCAGATATGGGCAGTTATGCAAGATCCTCGGTGAAGGTCTCTCCATAGCAAAGTACTCTGTCTTTTAGTCAGCAGCACCTTTTAATTTAAGCAGACTTGGGTCCAATTCTGAATACACTAGCTTGTTATTCACTGCATACTGTTTTAAATTAATATAGAGAATAAACCACATTTTTCCCCTTTTTCTTTTTGTTTACTTAATGTATTCAGTGAGTAAATTTCCAATGGATATTGAAATTCTGTCTTACTATACTAAAGTCTTATCTAAAAGTGATATGAAATATGACACTGAGCAAGCACTTGCATTATACTGATGCAAAAAGTTTATTATAACTTTAATTGCATATTCAATTCAAATGAAATCAGACTGCGCCTGCATTTGGAGGAGGAAAATGTCTACTTTTCTTAAGTTGTAGAATTAGCACAGCAATACTGAGGCTAAGTGAATACATGTGGAAGATTATAAAATGGTTTCCACGGTGCATGAGGTGATTGCAAAGTGAAAACCAGATCTGTAAATTCACGCCCCCTCCCCTCTTCTTCTTTGAGTGCTACAGAAAAACCTCTCAATGCTTAAAAAATTCATGACCAACAGTTTTTCAGCTTTCTAGTTTTCTTACAAGTCATATATTATTTGAGGCATAAACAAGAAAGAAAAAAAATCTGTTTAATTTACTACAGTTATATGGACTGTGGGTACTGTAAATATGTTTTCATTCATAAATACCTGTTTAATATTGCACAGGAGTTGCGTAAGGCCTGAAAACTTGCTCTATCATTGCTGATGGTGTTTGCTATTCTCCTTCCTTCACTTGGAGGTCATGGCTGGTAGTGGACAGGTGCTGTCGTGCAACTGGGTGAGCTGAGTTCACCCTTAATCAGATTAAGTTAGCATAAACTCAAAGTCATGCATAAAGTGGTGAATGTGCATTTCCATCACGATAAGTACTATGACACCTCGTATACCGTCAGGCACCTATACTTAGGTTCCCAATTATATAACAAGAAAACCCATTGTAATAATTCATGAGTTTGATCATATGCATTGAAATTTAAAGGGCCTGGATTACACTATTTTCTGATCTATGTTATAATCTTGTTTCCTCATCACAAACGCCCCGGAGTTGTGTTTTGTTTCATTCACACATGTTTAAGCACAAAAGCTGCATATTTAGGCTTCCTTCTCTCAAGCAGAAAACACTCAGTTCCACCTTGTGATGTCACGGGGTAATACAGGAAGTGTTTTACTGTTTTTTTAAGCTTCATACACCTTCACTAGAATCACTTGGATAATTTCAAGCCTGGAATCGCCAATCTCTACTGAACTAAAGGTAAAAGGGAGCTGTTAATTTGAAAACTCCTATTTCATGACATCACAAGGTGAAACAGAGTATTTTGAGCTTTGGAGATGTAGATAGACAAATAATAATGTTGTGAATGAAACAAAACACAACTCTGTGTAATAATTTTGCATAATATAGGACCTTTAAAATACAAGCTGAGAAAAAATAGTAACAGGGTTTAAAAGTAGTCCATTAACATCAGGCTTATAGTGTTAAATTAATTCAATTTACAAAAAATGTATTGCTTTCTTCTCTTTCTTCCCATTGTGGAAACTTAAAACTGCTTAAAGTTGCACTGCTTGACTTTTCTGGTGTATGGTCCGTCACCTGCTTATTTCTATGGATATGTCACTGCTCTGCCTGGAACGTTCCACAGTATTAAACAGCTCTACCTTGCATGTATTCAATTACAGATGGTTTTATAGCTCAAAAATACCTAGAAACAAGTATTCTGACTGTGAGCGGGGTTGCCTCTCCGCAGATCTGACCTGTAACTTGGTCTGGTTTGGTCTCCTTGAAGATAAAGGTTTAATGCCATACTGTGAAACATTCTAGATATTGCAATAACATCTCCTTAAAGAATTCACATTTGACAGACCCTCTACCAGAAAAGTTACACTAGGCATCTTTAAAATATTTCAATTTATTGGTGCAATTAATACTGACAAATAAAGGAATAGTGTTGTTTTTATGTAACACAGAAGCTGAAAGTACAACCAAACCTCACTCTGCAACAGCCTAAAGGTTTTCACACAGTGCGTAATAAAACTGAGCCAGTCATATTTTATATACTTTGTTTTACAGGAATGTACTTTTTCTATATTAAATCGCAG
Organism: Taenioides sp. WSHXM2023; assembly: GCA_029959045.1. Lineage (NCBI taxonomy): Eukaryota > Metazoa > Chordata > Actinopteri > Gobiiformes > Gobiidae > Taenioides > Taenioides sp. WSHXM2023. The sequence goes on along the minus strand of CM057098.1, from coordinate 17,422,722 downwards.
TTGTTTCTTATTGCTATTTCTTTCTCTGTACACTCAGAACAGTTTTATGAAGCTTCTTCTATAACTATAAACACATTATTGATAACTAAGACTCATTGAACTGAATTAATTTTCAGTCAATACCACACAACTATTTCATATTTATAAGAAATACTGAGCACTGCAAGAGAATTTAGATAAGGTAATTTCGCACAAATAATGATTGGTAATTTGTAGAAATTTACGTTGTTCGTATAACAACTAAAAGTTATCTAATTATGATATTTTATTAATATAGATATGGTGGATATAGGATATAATAAAGTAAAAACACATTTTACTTAGGTTAAAAAAAAAAGTTTGTATTATGTTCATGTACGAGTGGAATCAATCGAACTGTGTTACTTAGTACCAAGCTTTAAAAACGGTATTGTTTTGTGGCATTGCAATGTCCCTTACTGACCAAGAGATGGCAGCATACTACAGATGTACATAATACTTAGTAGCTGCAGTTGAATAACAACAGAGAACCCACAATTCTCAAGAGTGCATTTAGCTATAGACCGGCATAATGAAGAAATTCTTACTTTCTTACTTTCATACTTTTGCAATAGATTAATATGCCAGAACAGAATGGGCAATGCATTTTCTTACACAGAGTGCACCATAACTGACAAACCTATGACTATATGCATATACAACTACTTACACACAATAATGCTATACTTTATGCTAGGAAATGAAAAAGAGATAAAAACACTTCCAGATGAAAACCCTTACATAAATGCATGCATTGAGGTGATGTGAAAAACTAAAAACAGAGTTACATTGTCAGCTCCATGCAGAAGGAGAGCGGGTGAAGAGAGGTTTTGTAAGACAGGTCATAAACTGTGTGTGTTATTTTGAAATATTGCAGGAAAAGTTACACTGGATGGGGCTATAGATTTATGTCCATGTTGTGCTGTGTTGTTCCTGCAAGGTTATGCACCCAGAGGACACAGGTGAGGTGAATAAAATAAGACAGGTGTAGCATGAAAGAGTCTGGGCTGCACCTGCTCTGCCTCTGTGTTCTGCACGTCATACTGTAACTAAGAACTGCAGTATAAGACAAAATATGCAGAAAGTTTTTAAATGATTCCTGAAGTTTTACTGGACAATTGTGTATTTGAATAACTCTGACTCTTTTTGAGACATGTTTACTTTAAAACTACTACCACGGCAAGAGATAAGTCTCTATAATTCTATATATCCTCTGTTTGCATCTTCTTATCTTAACTGAGTTTATGATGCCTTTTATTGGCTTCATGGATTTCTTAGTTTGTTTGTTTTTTGTTTGTTTGTTTGTTTGTTTGTTTGTTTGTTTGTTTTTTTGTTTGTTTGTTTTTAGATTTTGTTTTTCTATGTCTATGATTGTTCATTATGTCCGTCGGTGCCTTAACAATAAAACTATTACCTCTAGCTGTATATTGTAACAATAAAGCACCTAACACATAGCACTATAAAATGATACTCTCTTAAGTATATAAAAACATGTAGTCTTAACTGGCCAGGCTACCTAATATGAGCTGTCTTAGATGTCTATATTTCTATCTATTATTTCCCTCCTCAATATTATCATTGCTTTAATCTGCCTAAGTCTCAAAGGCATTCAACAGAGGCTACAGATTTTCCTCTCTCCAGTGTCTAGTAGTACATGTTTCCTGGTGATCCAGCGGGTTTGTCTTAAGATTAGACATGTATCTTCTGTCTAGGTCAGGAGTATAAAAGTAACAAAGATGATTTCATAAGAGTAGTGTAAGATTTCAGTTCTCTTTTCTGTAGTGTGGCCCCTGAGGCCTAACCCACTCCCCTTCCACATGTCGTGCTCTGGGCTCAGTGTTTGAAGGTCTTAACATGAATCTATATGTGCTGCATTTGTGAGCACAGCCTTTCAGAGGTGACTGAGCAGAGGCTTCATGCTTCAGCTCACATAACGCTGTACACTGGCTCCTCAAGTCTCATATGTACAGGCAAGTGTGCAGAACAAATCAAATTACAGCAAGAATGAGGTAAGGGACCTGAATTTTTCAGTCTACCAAACATGCTTCCGTGGGTTTTGCAGCTTTTCATGTCTTCTACCATGCATAACATAGTAATGATAGTCGGTAAAATCTTGGAAAAAGGTATATTCAGTGTACAATATCACTGATTTATATGTTTCATCAAATCTCCTAAGAAATTAGTCTTCGTTGATAAAGGTTTCATATAAAACGCCCACCACCAGTGTATCAGACTGTGCCATCCACAGTGAAAAGCTAATGCACTAACCTGCAGCTCTCAGCCCACAGCACAGAAAATACAGCACATACTGTTTTATCTGAATCATCCTTGAATCTGGCCATGGAACTTATTTTCCCTGAACTGATATGCAACACAAGACATAGACAACATAGACCAAACTGTCAGACTCACTGCTTATAAGTAGCTGGCCTTGTTTAGGTGTACTTCAAAATATGATTATAATGTGATTTCTGGACCTTTAAGATAACTTAAATGACATGTAACTGCAAAATCTGATGTGAGTAATCAAAGGGACAATGATCAGAAAAAAAATTAGATTTGGCTTTTTGCATGTCATTTAAATAATCTTATATCAATCAGAGTTTGAGTATGCATGTAACCTAAAACTGTCTCTATTTCCCCATAATGTCATGAAAAAAGATGTACTCTTTGTCTATGTATGGAGAGACCTTGGGCTGTAACATTTAACTTTCACCAAACATAACCCAATTTTTCAGCCCCTTCCTATTTTTCATGCCTTACATATCTTCATCCATGGCAGCTGTCATGGTAACTATGAAAAACTTGCCACATTTTATTTCTCAGGTCAAGCTAACTTCCTTGTTTCCTTATTAGACAAATTACCACTGAGTGTTACTGGAGGCACTTCAATTAAATCAGTGACATTCAAAAATCAAGCTGTGTTCCCTGTGCTGCCCACAGCACAATAGTCTTAACCCATTTTGACAAAAGGTCAACTCAAAGCACAGGAAGCTCACATTTTCTCGCGCTTTCTGGGCTTTGGCAAATATAACAAATTCTGAAAGGTAAGTGGAAGGCTGGCACTAGTAAAGATATACTGGCTTGTGGGCCTGTGAATATATTGTGTACCTTAGAGTCAATACATTTTAAATATAAATGTGGTTTATCTGTAGTCAGCCTGATCTATTTAAGGCCTCTTGCTGACTGTGCTTATAAGCGTTTCTCCTCAAGATGCATGCAGACTGTGGAAACAAGACACATAAAATGCTTTAATACATTTCTATGTAGATTTGAAACTTCAGATTTGTAGCCTATTTTTACTTTTTTCAAGAGATGATAAATTGGCTAGTATATAGAATTAACAGTATACTATTGTAGAGCTCTCAAGGACATTGCGCTAGAACACACTTTTTATTAAGTCACTGCATTTAGTTCACTAGGGAACAGAGTTGCCTTTCATCACATTGTTCAATACGCCACTAACGTAGATTTTCAAATGACTAAAGAACTGATAGGCAAAAGAATCAATAATTGAGTTTGTATAATTAGTTGTTTGTGTGTTTTTTTAAGATATACTAAATTTAAATATTACGAATATGGATTTTAATAGATAAAATGCTGGGGCATTTTTGTGTCTAAAATTAACAGATGATGATTCTGACATTTCTCACAGAAATACTCAAGTAGAAAAAAGCTAATTTTTCCACTCATGTAAAACACATGCAAGTGCATTGAACGCAGTTAAGTTAATGTAAGTTAATGTTAATAAGTTATTGTTAATAATAATAATAATCACATTTTCTTGATTGCATCATTTTTGTAATTGATTAGAGTAATAATCATAATTGTAAAGCTGTAGACAATCCCTGTGCATCGATTAATTGACTAAAAGGGGGTGTGGCACCGGCAAAAGCTCTCAAATTTATTAGGATCTTATGCAAAAATAACCATGTATCCAAATAAGTACAACTGAACAGCATCATTATAAGTGAAAAGGCAAATTTAACTCACTCATGCATGCATTCTCCTTTTTACTTGTAAGACTACAAAATAATTATCCGACACTTGGTTAACTAGGACACCATCGACTGATGAATCATCTACATCCTTGAAACTGAAATTCGATTAATTTCAACTGTACTGACATAATATCGTTTGAATAACATTATCTGGATAATCCTTCATAAAACATAAAATTGTGTCAAATTTTGTACCAATGCTTTTTATTTATCATATCACCTAGAGAGGGAAAGATAAATAAGAGAGAAAACTTAAGTAAAACAGGGTACCTTTAGTGAGAGTCCCAAAGACTAGTCTCTGTAGTGACTGCATTAGTTTGGCGATGCCTTGTTTGCAGCGTGCCGTACAGCCAGCCATGCTGAGGTAGAGGAGGAGAGGGTCCACCAGAGGAAGGGTCTAACCACCAGAGTGTGTCAGCAAAGGGCACGACAGCATAGAGGATTCTGCTAATGAGGGGAGTGGTCCACTGGAGCAAAGGAACTTCAGAACAGATGAGCTGAAATCTGGAGGTCCTTCATTAAATAGAAAGAGCGATGATGGGGCGATTAGTTAAAAGGGCACAGAATATGTCATGTTGTGTGAAACTACAAGTTCTGCAGCTGTCCATAGAAAGACTTGTATTTCTTCTACTTATGAAAAAGTGTATGTAAAGTTAAGTCTTGTTTCTTATATTTCACAAATGTATTAATTGTAAACATTATGATTGGTATTTGATTCGTGCACACACATTACTCAAAAACATCTTGAAATACTTGTTTCCATGGAGATTGAGACGTTTTATGGCAGAAAAAAGTTACATAGTTTAAGGATAATTCTGTTGAGCCCTTATAGCAGAAACACTAGTATCATTAATACATGTCCTTACTTGAGAATGATAAGCTTTTAATAATTAATTATGTAAGATTAAATTTAGATGAAAAAGGAAAAAGAAAAATTCAAAACAAGTATATGAATGAAAGGAAGAATAAGTACTATACCAAATCCAGGAAGTTCTTTTAAGGCGTGCAAACTTGTCTTCCCCAGACCAGAAATGAGACAGAAGATAAATAATTGACTGAACTTCGGCATCCAAAGAGCGTAATGGAAGGAAGTTGGAACTTGTCTGAAGAGAAACCCCCTCCTCCACCTCTTACGTCTCAGGTCACTTTTCCTCTCCCCTCCTGCCCTCTGTGGTGGTCCGGCGCTCCCCCTGCACAGACATGTATTTGTGGTTTAAGGTGGTCACAGCGATCCTGCGGCTGTGGGCTGTGGAGGAGCTGAGTGCTCTGAGCAGCTCTGGACTGCAGCTAGCAGCCACTACTGACGCCAACACAAGGACCCCTCCTCCTCCCGTCTAACACTTTCTCACTCTTTGCTCTTAACTCAAGCTCTTCCTTAAGCCTTCGAGTCCCAAAAGCCTTAGTCAATAAAGTCTTGTTGAACTTGCTGGTCCAAATTAGGATGGGAATATTGTATGTATCAAAACACTGTGGCCAGTTAATAAGATGTGAAATTAATCAAGATTGAGGCCATTTCTCATAATCAGTGATCGACTTTTGTCATTTTAGTCTACAGCCAATCCTTTGTCAGTGAAAGTATGTAGTCTGGAGCTGAATTCAAAATTTGAATAAAGAAATAAGAATACTTTTGTGTTCAAATGCAGTGATTATCAGTATTGTTTATGTTCAGGAAATTAATTAAATTGTAATCAGTCAGTTTGATTGTTTCATATTTTGTCATAATGCCCAGCCCTTATTACGATTCTGAATACTTGAAATGAGATTCAAACTATTTGAAATTTGGCAGAGCAACACCTCAGCTGATATCAGACCCAATTCCCAATGTCAGTATTTGTATTTCTGCCACTCTGTATTTTACACAGATTTCCCATGGAAATTATTCGAAGAGTGGCCATAATCATTTGGAATTTTCGAATGGGGCTTGAGTCATTTCATCATTACTTCATTCATTTGACTGAAATACTGAAGATGTGATTATGTGAAGATGTGGCTCTGAATCACCACTACTGTGTCTACCATTCTCCAAATTCCCCCAAATTACAAATTAAATGGATTGCTACTATACAAGTTTTGTTTTTAAGGATAAGCTGAATTTTCTTTGGTATGTAGTATGTATCTAAAATATTGGTGCAGACATTGGGTTCATATGAACAAATCCTGCCAAACGTCACAACTCTGACATGGTCATTGACTCCTATATGTGCCAGTGCCCTTACATTATATTTGGTCACTATGAAGATGGGACCACCCAGCATATTGAATTATTAAGTAAATAGGTGACCAGTGAGGTAAAACTGTGAAGTCTTTGTAACAAAATAAAGTGACTAAAGGTTATGTAACATGCAGACTGCTGGTGAAGACTTTTAGGTTTTCTCCCTCCACTGAACGGGGGGAGCAGAGCATGACGCAGTGCCTCTGTCTGATCCTCTGTCTATATTTAATGCTCTGAGAATCTATTTATCCACTTCACAGTCGTGTGTGTTGCTGTAATATTTGGGAATGCTGTCTCTGTCCCACAGAGTGAAACAGTGCATGCAAAGCCTTGGCTTTTCGTGATGAGATTGTTCACAGAAGCCTGTCCCTTGAGAGAAGCACTGTGTGTGCCGTTAGGTCAGAAAAAACTACATACTGACACTGCTCTTTTTGTATATGTACTATTAATTAGCAACTAAAATTGGCAAATACTTGTTGCACTCATCACAGGTATTAACTAAGTTATAGCTTACAGTTGCTTAACAATCAGTCAACTGTCTGTAATCTATCAATATCTATCTAAATATCTCTTCTGTATTTTTGTTTTCGGGTGTAGCTTTAATGCATTTCTGTCTCTCATTTACACTTATGAGGTACTTTACTTTAACCCTAATATAACTGATAACAGCATTATCTTATAATAAACCAGCTAGCTACTGTAATACAGGCGTTTATAACAAAAGTTCCCATTGCAGAGATTTCAAAGTAAGAGTAAAAATGGCCATTAGATCTATGCATTTGGTCATCCAGTTGTCATTGCTCTTATTACTTGCATTATGATGGTTCATATTCTAATAAGACACATTTTTCTACATGAACTATGCTGATACGGGGGAGGATACACCACCCGCGCACTCAAGATGTAAATTTACTTTGGCACTTGTTCAGTCAATCATTTTGTGTTTGCATCAAAGATTCAGAAGGTGCCAATGAAGCTAGTTTTGCATTAGCCTTACTGTGTCCATAATTTCACTCTGAAAATAAGCCAGTACTTTGTTGCATCTGACCTGAGCAGCACTGCGTCTCCTCCTACACAGATTTAAGTCCTGTGGAGCCTCTCCACTGAGCACTTTGTAAGAGTCAGGAGTTTAATAACCGCTGCACATTGACTGATGGGGAATGACAGGAGCAGTGGGAGGTTGGGGACCACAGTGTCGGAACACAGGGGAAAGGTGCTTATCACAGTGAGCAGCAAACACTCAAATCTGACAGCCACAAAGTCATGGCTACAGCTTTAGTTGAGTGTTTGTGTGGGCGAGTGTGAATACAGTACAAATCAGATTTATACTAAAATATTCTGCTCTCCAATACCAAAATAACAGTTGGCAATCAGATTCACAAACACATAAGCTACACAATATTAGACATTCAGTTCTTGTGGTTTAAAGCTCAAAAAGCACAGTTTTCTTTAGGCAGTGATATGATACCTCCTAGCTGTCATCTTTATTCTCCCTGGTCTGACTTTATGCAAAATGATGGTGATGATTATATTATTAGCTTAGTTTTCCCTTAAGTAAGTGCTGAATACATACCTTAGAGGTACTAACTCCCTGAAAACTACAAACTAAAAACATATATTAAACTGAATGTGATCCGTTTTGACTGACAGGCTTGACCAGCAGGGCACCCCTCACATAGTTCACTTCTGGTGCACTCTGCGTTACAGGTCTGTTACATTATATGTGACTTGGACTGTCCGGTTTATGCATTAATGTAGAGCTGTAAGACTTTTCACAGCTTCCTTACAGACTTTAAATTGAATTTATGAAGATTTAAGCGAGTAAGATGAAGAACTGGGAGTGAGTTTATTGTGAGTTCAAGCTCCCTTTTTACATGAAGGAATTCTAACTACTAGCCTTTTTCTACATGTGCCAACTAGTAGTTTTTTTTTAGTCACTCACTGCACAGGGAATGATACGGTCAAAGTGTCCTAAGACAGTCATTTTCTCAATGGATGCTCACTTTATCTGCAAAATTTCTGTTTTACACCATCCACCTCACCACCCACAGAGTTACATAATACAGCCATGATACTTAAACAACAATTTTACACCTATAATAATACATATACAGTCTCACAAACAAAATGGAGACAATAACACTTCCTACATTTTACCATTCCTGTTAAATCAAATGTCGTAATAGTATACACATTGCGCACGTCTACATACGCACTGTTAATGGGAAGAAAGTAATTACGTGTGTTTCTATTCCCTAATTCTCAAATCTAGTTAAACTGGGGTCACATTAAATGCCCTATTTCACTACTTCAATATAAATTAAATAATAATGGTCAGCAAAATAGGCTTCAAATCAGCTTCAGCTACAAGTCTAGCAATTTGAATAGACAATATAGATTTGGGATAACTTTGTCTGATCTGAACAATATGAGCATTTTAGAGCAAAACATCAACGTACTGGCATGAAATATAATAGTATACAGCATTTTCAAAGCATTCAGCATCAAACCATCTCTATCTGATTAACATTATTAACTAAAGTTCCAGTTTGGTGGACTGAGCTGTAAACCTATAAGGCCAAGACATAAAAATGAAATATGTAGTCTGCTGTCTCTGGTGAGGTCTCTGTTTACAGACACTTATGAATTGTTGCACATTTTAATAAGTTCTGTCAATCTCAGTTATATTGCCACTGCAGCTACAGCAGCACTATAGGAGGAGAAGGCAAACATATGTAGGGTAATGTACAAACACTAAACTCACTTTTACTTCAAGTCTGTGTGCAATATTTATCAAAATACTAAATAATCTTAAAAAACATGTCTATGAGCTATAGATATAGGTAATTAGTACTAGCAATATGTATTTTCCATCACGCAATGTTGATGGAACCCATATTATATAAGCTTGTTCAGCTTCTTTAGGTGTCCATGTTTTTTTCACAGTATTTCACAGTTTTCACATACTGGCATACGTAATATGTTAAATGCATGTACATAATTACGTATAAGTGTGTGTCTATTGTGGGATTATAATTTAAAATTGTGGAAAAAAAAATAAAATTGAATTTAAAAATTGAATTTAAAAATAGTGCTGGGCGATAGGACAATAAAAAATAAATCTTGATCTGATAACTGGATTTTCGTGATATTCAGAGCATAAAAAGTAATCAAGTACTTCGGGTTCTTCTCATCAAGACATCAAATTTCTTTGTATTGTGTGTTAACTTGTAAAAAAAATTGAAAAAATATACAAACTTATAATACACAAATGCTGAAACTTTTTATTATTTGGTAGAAAATGGCTCCAATAACGATGCTAAGTATAGGTTTAAGTCATTTCAGCTGACAGCAATCACATCTTTGGTGTTGAATTAATGGCAATTATTTCCCAGTAGGTAAAAAAAAATTAAAAAAATCTGACAGTTAAACAAAACAGTTTAGGGATTCATGTTATGAGTGTGAGTGACAAGTGGATTAAACCAATCACAGTGAAGTACCAACTCTTGTAAGAAGCAGATAGTTTGTTTTAGTTTGCCTTTACTTTGCCAACATTTGAGCAGAGCAGAGAGCACAGAAAATACTCATGAGAAAAATTTACAAACTCTTATAGGCTACACTATTTTGTATGGGTGTAATGTTTGAACTAGACCATTCTAAGAGCTGCCTATGAACATATCTTTGTGGCATAGGTACCTAAGTTAATCCTGCAGCTCAATCAGCCATCACGGCCTATGGTCCACTGGAAACAATGAGTATAGAGCTCAGATTTTATTTCACTGACAAGAACAAGCTGTGTAAATGATATAATGTGCACTATGTAACTTCTCTGGGGAATAGCCCTTACCTGCTTGTTCCCTGGATTCTTTGCCTAGAATGTTTAACTTGCCTATCTCCATCTCTATCCAGCCAATTTACGGGTAAACTCTGTGGAGCTGGAGATGGGACCTGCTCTCTGTAAGAGTATGTTTTTACATTAAAAACACCCCTAATTAAATAATGCAGGATAGATCCAAGTTTAATGCCATATTATAACATTCCAGGCATAACATCCCCATACAGAAGGTAGGCTACACACTCTGCAACTTAATTATAATAAATAAATACATATTCGTATCATTCTTACTACAGGGTCTTTCACGGTCTTCTCTATTTCCCCACTCGGTTCCCGCAGGTTGTTATTGTCGACATCACTCACAATAGGCCTACATTATTTACACTGAGCCACTGATAAGATTAGTTAAGATTTTTAACACTGACGTTTTAGAGTTAATTAAAAAAAAAAAAAAAAAAAAAAAAAAAAGTAGAACACATTGCAACCGCGCCCATGTGAAATAAACAACAAAAAGACCTACATTTAGAAGTTTAGTATTTTTAGCTGGGCTCATTTTACTTTCACTGACGCTTACACGAGGTAAAAGCCCCCAGAGTCCACTTTGTGAAAATGGATATCTGTTGCCCTCTGGTGGCGATTAGTTTTATGGCAACTAGTATTAGGCCTTGTAAGTGTAATGTAGCAGTAGATCTTATTTTATATACGCTGCATGTGTATAATTAAAGACCACAGTGAAGATATTTTACTATGGCCTATATTAGACTAGAGAGTGAACAGTGGACATTTTCACTCAACGCCACATTTACTGAAAAATATTGTTTAAGAAACTAAATATTAGAGCCTGACCTATTTATTATTTGAAGGTGCTATATCATGTTCATAAATGTTCAGTACAATCAGAAAGATAAAGATAAATAAAAATTACATTTATTATCACTAAATGCAGCATAGTGGAGTACAAAAGCCTCGCAGCAGCTAGAGGGGTACCTACATTATTCACTGGGGTTTCTGCACACTCAGCGCTAATGCTCCACTGAACCCTCTTCATCCCAGCCAGCCCCTGTGCCTCCTGACCTGGAGCACTTTTAATACAATCTCCCTTTTCACTGCCACGCTTCATGGGCCTATGAGACTGTTATACTATACTTAACACTATCTTTGTCACCTTATATGCTGTTAGCCAAAGCAGGAACTGAAAAAAATAAAAATGGGTATGAAGCAAATGCTACACGTTTTAAAATATGTACAATTTCAATTCTTAAGTCTGTTTCTAATTTTGGGTTAATATGTCACATTTACAGGATCTAAAGTTGTTGTCTCCATCCCTTTGTCATTTATTGACTTGAGTATTTTTTTTTTTTTTTTTTTTCAGAAGGATTGTGAAAAGAAACAATTTACTAATGTACTAACCACATGTGTCCCTGCCTGCAGTAAAATTACTTGGTCATCTATTCAGTCGAGTGGAGTTGCAAAGGTCTCGGGCCCCCAGGCATACAGTACATTCACAACACTATTATCTTGTACTTTACTCAAAATAATACAATAAATTACTGCTATTGTAGTTTTTCATAATCAAATATTAAAAATGTAGTCTTCTCAGTGCTTAAGAACAATTGTACGTAATATAATTCCACAAATAGTTTATCAATATCATATAACACAACAACAAACCATTTGGTCAACCTTAAAGTCTCAGTGTAATTTGCATTATAGTTTAGTCTGGATTCTCACATTGCACATTCACATTTCTTTGGTCCTGGATTGAGCCAAGTTTAATCCTGATGTAGACTTGGTTTGCTCATGTTCTAAACCTTGTTTAGTACTGGCCTTACCCATTTTTGATATGGTGAGTGTGAAAGTATGAATGCGCAAATTTACATAATTATTAACACTTTCTATATAATAGAAGACAAGATTTTAAATACTTACTTACCTACTTACTTACAATTACTATTTAGAATATTCAGTAAAGAAGCCACAATATGTAAATGTCAATAATGTCTTCAGGTTTTTTTCAATCTCTTTGGGACATTTATCTATAGAAAATGTACATTTGAAAAACAGCTCAGTTTTAGTTATCCAAACAAAATTTCATCTCAGTAAAATGCAGTTTTACCATCAAAACTCTCAGATTGTGATCATGTGTTTTTCTGTGCTCTTTCATTCATTTGACAGTGCAGCTCAGAAGCCTTAGTCCTGCTTAGTATTTATTTTGTACAGAACACACCAAATAAAAATAAAAAAGCCAACCAGCCTTGTATTCTTGTGAGGTCCTAAGCAATAATGAAAATGTATTTTATTAACATAACATATGAAAATTATCCCATTGTCAGTGGATGTCAAATTAATAAGCATGTCAGCACCTATGCTTTTAAACAAAAGCAGCCGCATACAGCAGCTAAAGAGTCCAAAGTCCAGAGCTAAACTGCTGGTCCATGGCATTTCTTCTTATGAGCTTAGACTCACGTACCGTTTGCCTCATATGGCTCTGTATTCTCTTTAATCGTTTGTTCCTCATTGTGTGACTGTTGTGAAATATTGGAGCCGTTGGTTAAGCGTTTATGCACAGAAATATTTGAAAGGTGTAGCTTCTTTTGAGATGGTCTCCGACAGTGAAGCAGTTCCCTGTATGCACTCTGGAAGTCCTTGTTAAAGGCTGGGTACAGGATGGGGTTCAGTGCTGAGTTGAAGTACCCCAGCCACAGTGCGATGGAGTGGTATGTGTTAGGATAGATGACCCTGCCTCTCATGCCCATAAAGGTGAAGTAGGTGAAGTATGGAAACCAGCAGATGATGAAGCCTCCAAGAACAGCAGCCAGAGTCACTGTAGCCTTGTGCTCTTTGGATATGGCGGCAGTGGAGGCAGTGCGAGCAAATGATGGTGTAGCTGCTCGAATCCGACGCACCTGTGACAGAAAGAGAAACATCAAATGTATTTATGAAAATGAGTCACTGAGCCATAATAGACAATAAACAGAGATGAATTTGTGCCACTGACTTCAGGCACCATTCTACAGATCAACTGGCATGTTTGGGTGCACCATTCCCCAAATGTGTCTTAAATGCAACCAGAAGTTTAAAGGTCTTATACTAAACAAAACTGACTCTTGTGAGCTTTAAGCAATGTTATAATGTTGTTACCTCAAAACACAAAACATCATGTGAGTTGTGTTTTGTTTTATTCACACAAAATCCTGAATTATTCTCTCCAAAGTCCAAAATGCTCTGTTCCACCCAGGAGCGGTCCTAGGCATGGGCCGTCAGGCATTTCATGGGGGGGCGGCATGAGCGTATAAAAAGCAAAAAGCCCCCTCCTGGATGTAGGTGGGGGGTAGTTTTCAAGTTAACAGCTACCTTTACCTTTTGTGTTGTTCAGACTGGCAATTTGAGGAAATTATCCAATTCTATTTATTTATTATTTTATTTAAAACAAGGACAGTGCACAGAATCATTAATCTCAAAGAGAAAAGATGCTCTGCACCAGATTTAGCTACAAGCTACTTTCCATCTGCAGTCCTCGGGCACGTACAAAATACATAAAAAAAACCTGTTTACATTAGACCAACTCTAACAACATTTCATCAGTAACAGTGTCTCCTTAAAATAACCACAATCCAATTCATCATTAAACATTTAAAACAATCAAAATTCATTCATTCTAATTTCCATAAATACAAGATTTCAAATTTGTGTGTTAAACATGTGTGATTGAAACAAAACACAACTCCAGGTGCGTTTGTGATGAGGAAACAACACCAGAAAACAGCTTAACATGGTCCCTTTAAATAACATAAATTTGTGAACGTTAAAAACATACCTGTTCTCGAGCCACTCTGAATATACACAGGTACATCCCCGTCATGAGCAGCAGGGGCAGATAAAATGTTCCAGAGGCATACACAATCACATAGCTGTTATTCCATTCATACAGGCAATATCTGCCCTCCTGGTCCTCATCTCCTATGGTCCAGTCCAAGTGCTGCACATTGTAATCTGCTGTGTTCCAGCCCATGTGCACAGGAAGAAAGGCCACAGCCAGTGAGCAGGTCCATATAGCCACAGTGGCCACTGTGACTCTGACAGTGGTCACTCTGCGGGAGTAGCTGAGAGGGGCGGTGATGGCCAGATACCGGTCCACACTAATGGCCATAAGAGTTAGAATAGAGGATGTACACAACATTACATCTATGGAGATGTATAGATTACACAGGATGCCCCCTAGAGACCACTGGCCCCGGCGCAACTCTACACTGGCAGACATGGGCAGCACCAGCAGGCCCAGGAGAAGGTCTGTGATGGCCAGAGACACCACAAAACAGTTACTGATGCGCCACAGTCTCCGGCTCAGCCCAACGGCCAAACACACCAGAACATTTCCGCCAATGGTGATGATGATATGGGAGATGAGGGCCAACCAAAGAAGTGCCGTGGCAATCATAGTGGACCACTTTTTCAGATCCTCTCTGAGCTCAGGGTGAAAGGCTCAGAAAAGCTGGGGGAGAGTTCTGGACCATGGTACACCAAACTATCTTCCTCTTTGTTAGGGTCATTCTATGTCAGAGTGCATTAAGTGTGGTCACTCAGCTGAGCATATGCCTGCAAAAAAAAAAAAAAAAAATCATTGTGCAGTTCTATTGCAGTTTAACTTTACTTTTATGAAACGTTTTTTGTGTTTTTGCCACACAAACCCCAAATTTAAGGCACATAGCAATTAATTACAATTCGACTATTTTCAAACTTCAAACTTTTCTGTATTTGGTGTGTACTTTTGCTCCAGATGCTTACGATACCTTGCCATACTGCATATTAAAGTAAAGTATTGAACATGTAGCTAATAAATGTTCTTTTATGCATTTAAGATCTGCTAGTATAAAGATAATACCAATAATTTTACAGTATTTCCTAAAAAGTCTATATGCAGTCTTTCTCCAGTCCGTAGCAAGGAAATAATTTACAGTTAACACACTGCTAATATAAACAGAACAGGATTGTAAAAGTTAACAGTGGCAGGGCTCGGAAGGACAAGGACAAGAGATTCAAAACACCATGAAGCACAAATATTACATCTGAATGAATTAGTGTCCCCTGCACTAAAAATAAAATATGTAGGTAATAAAAGTGTTGTAATTCCATATAAGGCAAACAGGATATTGCTATCTAGCTTTTATCAACTTTTCACAGATACGACACTCATAAAAAATATAACATATGGCACAGAAAAATTAAAACTTATATTAGGTCAGCTGCTGTAAAATAAATTACTTAACAATCTCAATATACCGATTCAATACTGACTCAATTCTAAACACAACTGAGCAATAAAAACTCAGTGATCATAGTTTAATATACACACACACACATAATAAATAAACACACCGTCACTCACTAATTACAATATTATTCTTACATTAACCAGGTAATAATGTGGGCTTTTCCCAGACTTCATCACAACCCTTTTAATGGCACACGTATGTTTACCATTCTGTGTGATAAGATAGAAGTATCACTGAAGCACACTTATGTTAGATTAAATTCAGCACTGGTTCATGTCGTAATAGTAAGTGCTCCGACTACATGGCAAGGCACATTACTGATAGTCAACTAAACCAGTGTTTCTCAAACTTTCCATGCAAGGACCACCAAAGATTTTTTCAGAGTATCACCAGATCTAAACCTGGACTATATCAGGTATAAAGTGTATAAAATGAGACTGAACCAGGTTTAAATAAGACTCTGGATAAGGTTCTAAATAATAATTAACCAAAAGGAGGGTAAAAACACAAATACAATTGTCTCTAAATAAAAAGAAATATTCAGACTGCAGAGGGCATCACATAGCATCAAAAACAGCCCACGTACCACCAGTGGCACGTACCCCACAGTTTGAAAAACACTGACTGTAGCCTATATACAGTGTAGCATGTTTGTAAACCTTACTTTGCACTTCTGAATAATACAACAGCTCAGTCAACAAATGCTATTAGCCTATCTGACATGTCTGTATAGATAGATCTGTTTAGTGTAAATTGTATCATGTTCGCCATAGCTGCTCCTCCATAGATACGGTCTCTATGGCGACACAGGTCATTTACTAACTCACTTTAGATGGTACAGTCTCCCAGTACCCGGAGCACTTAGGAAACATAAACCTCTCAACAATTCCTATAGGTCTGCATACATGTTACACAACTTTATATCATTGTGCGTGCATTGCAGTGTCTCATGAAACATAACACGCTAGCTCTATAAAGACACTATGCATAATTTATTGGGCTCCTAAAAATAATACCACAAATAGATTCTGGGTCTTTGGAAAGTTTTGGCCCTGTAATGTATTGAATGAATTTATTATCATTATTATTATTTTCTTTTTGAATAATATTCATTGTTTCGGCGAAGTTCTCTATGCCAAAGAGTGCTGAAGCATTTAAATCCATCTGGGAAATAATGAAAAATGTCCACTAAAATAGGTTAGACAGCAATGGATGAGCCAATGTTTGACTCACATGAATAATACATCTTGGAAACACTATGATTTGTAACCCTGGTGCCCCCACACTGGCCTTCTAAATAAGATTATTATGGCAATTATTTTTTAATTCTATCAATACCATTCAACGCAGTCTTTGAGGAACAAATTTGCTTCCTCATAATTGTGTAGTCAACTAAAAGCTACGTAATAACAATTTAGATTATTATTGTAATTATATTATGACAATAAATGAACAATTATAAAATTTGATCAAAAATGTACACACAATGCACAAAATGTACATTTACAATACTTACAATACTCCAATCTGGATGTTGAAATAAGCAAAAAAGTAACACACCATTCACCATTATCCATCTTGTGCAACATTAAGTTCCTCTAAGCTAATCACATAAGGAGAAACTCAAAGTAAAAATACTATTATGTAATCTAAAATAATGTTATAATATTGTAAACTGTAAATATGAAGCCAATCATGGTAAGTATTAGTATCATAAAGTAATAAATACACACTGAGGATATTATTATGAAATCCTTACAGAACGTACCTCACATGGTTGCATTAAAGTCCTTATAACCCAGATATAGCGTTCAAATACTTTCTTGTTCCAGCTTGTATGTGACGGTCCTCGTGTAGCACCAGAGCTCTGTATATCTCCTCCCTCCTTCACTGCTGTCTCCACTCACTGAAACACACACACACACACACACACACACACACACACACACACACCTACACACACACACACACACACACACACACACACACACGCACACACACACACACGCACACATACTGCAATGGTCAACAATGTTTTCTCATAAATAACTTCCTACAATAATAATACAAGTCAATATCAGTCAGGTAAAGATACAGTTTGCTTTCTAATGAATTTTACTTAAGTGCCAGAACAACAGGATATGTTATAGGAAACATACAAGAAAATAACTCATTTCACTAGAAAGTAAAAGTCATGGAAATAGTGGTTATATAACAATATTTATTTTTGTTTAGTTTGATTTTCTCGTACTGCCCCACGTGAATGGTTAACAATTTGGGTTAACATATTGGTTTAGGAGGTTTCAGTGGATTAAACAATAACAGCTAAAGTTATTTAATGAATAGGCCTATTTGGAAGTGGAAACAAAAACACACAAGGCTATTTTCTTCCTGATAATTCACCAACATTATGTTCAGCCCCAGAATGAATTTAAGCAAGGGAAAGGGAGGACCACTACTGTAAACCAAAATACACACAGTGAGTACATCGATTCGGGCCATTTGTGACAGAACAAGATAACGAGCTCTGAACCTACTGTACATGTATCCATGTATTTATGTCCCAAGAAAGACCTGGAAAAATTTTTTATTGTAGTAACCTGCCTCTGGCAATTTGTTGAACGTTTGGCTCCCTCTCGTGGGCAAAATCGTTACTGAGCGTGAACTGATGGAGAGCCAAGGAGAAGGTGCGTAGTAACACACAAGAAAGGTTTCTTGGCTCACGGCAAACAAAGTGTAGGCTAATGTCTCGAAGGCCATCCTAAAAGTGCCATAAGCACTGATTTGTAATCACTGATTAAAAACTCTTAGATATTGGCTAAATTGTTACGGTAATACGGTGTGCAGTAGGGTTAGCATACTACAACAAACGTGCACATGGCGTGTCGCCTACATACTCTGGAGCTAATTTGTATCTTCTAAAATGTGATACATGTCTTACAGTAAAAGACGCCATTTTGTGTTTTGTTCTGTTTTTGGTTCAGATATTAATATATTCATCTCAATGCCCTGATCATTTTGATCTAATTAAGTCCCCCCCAAATTCAGTCTGAACTCCAGTGGCAGCTGCATTAAACCAGAGAGCAGGACTAAGGCTTCTGAGCTGCAGTGTCAAACGAATGAAAGTACAGTCTGAGAGTTTTGATAGTAAAACTACCTTTTGCTGAGATGAACTCTAAATATAGTCATTGGGTAAAAAAAAAAATCATCAGATCAATTCTATGTAAAAAGTTAATTTTGTTTTTTCAAGACAGGCCTACAAGTAGTCTTCATTTATACAGTGTTATTTTTACACTGCAAGACTAGCTTTCTTATTGAATCTCTTCAATGGAGAGTTATGTGGAGATGTGTGTCCATCAGCTCCTGGTCTACAGAGTGCAAAAGGGTGCATTGCTCCTTCATTTAAGTGTTTGCATCCTCATTTGAGGAGAGTGAAATACACCGCTTTCCAAATTATTATGCAAATTGCTGCCATTACAAAGCAGCAAACGGGTATTGAAGCTGCTGGTGCGTTTGGAGTCCCGCGAACATCAAGGTCTAGGATCCATCAGAGGCTTGCAGTGATGCATAAACCTTCTATTCAGCCACCCTTAAACAATGCTCACAAGCAGAAATGTTTCCAGTGGGCCCAGAAATACATGAAGACTCATTTTCAAACAGTTTTGTTCACCTGGATGGTCCAGATGGATGGAGTGGTGGATGGTTGGTGGAAGGCCACCATGTCCCAACAAGGCTGTGACGTCAGCATGGAGGTGGTGGAGTCATGTTTTGGGCTGGAATCATGGGGAGAGAGCTGGTCAGGCCCTTTAGGGTCTCTGAAGGTGTGAAAATGACCTCTGTAAAGTATGTGGAGTTTTTGACTGACCACTTTTTTACATGGTACAAAAAAAAGAACTGTGCTTTCCATAGCAAAATCATCTTCATGCATGACAATGCTACATTTCATGCTGCAAGGAATACCTCTGCATCATTGGCTGCTATGGACATAAAAGAAGAGAAACTCATGGTGAGGCCCCCATCCTCCCCTGACCTCAACCCTGTTGAGAACCTTTGGAGCTCCTCAAGTGAAAGATCTATGTGGGCGGGAGACAGTTCATATCCAAACAGCAGCTCTGGGAGGATATTCTGACATCCTGCAAAGAAATTCAAGCAGAAACTCTCCACAAACTCAAAAGTTCAATGGATGCAAGAATTGTGTAGCTCCGATCAAATAAGGGGTCCTATGTTCAAATGTAACTTGACCTGTTAAGATGTTTTGATTGAAATAGCTTTTGATTTCAGTGATATGCTAATGCTTCTAAATGAAAAATGAACAAATGGTCATTTTCAGTTCTTTGCAATAACATGATTTGAAACTCTGCAGTGCACAATAATTTGGAACAGTGCATTTTAAGTTTTTATTTTTGAAAAAATACTGTTATCATTGGGAGGTGTGTTCAATAACATTCGAACTGTACTCTTGGTTGATGACTTAAACTATATTGACAATTTGGCAGAATCAGAGAAAATATAACATTGAGGATACTGGCTTGTCTTCTGTACCATTCACTTTTCTCCCAACAAAAACTCCCTGACAGTTTTATTCTCTATTTGAGTAGGAAAGAATCTCACACGTCTGTATTGTGCCTGCACAGTTTGCTGCTGCATATGATAAATAACAAGCCCAGCCAACTGTTTGATAATCTTTACAGGCCAAAAAAATAATGTGAGTCTCCCAGAGCAAATAATAAAAGGCCCAGGAGCCGTGTTGTCTGCAGGATGAGAGTAAATTTGATAGCTTTCACTAATGAGCATTTTCTCCTCTGTTTTAAAGGGCACCAGTCTGACCCACTTTGTAAGCTATGCAGTCTGATTCAACCTTTCTTCCATCATCAAAGCTGTTGTCCAAATCAAATAAAGGAAAGGGAAAAATAACATTCTCCTATTTCCAGCCGCTCAGTAATATGCAAGGTGATGTTTTTTAATGCAGCTGAAATGAGCTGCCAATGAAAATGGATGGCATAACAAAACAAGTCATTTTGCATATTTACTGTATCATATCTCCATAATCTTACTAATATAGTTGTTAGGGAGCAATGTTTCTCATGCTGGTATGATTACCACAGATGGAACTAGTCACTTTCCTCTGCAGTTCTGGTGTTTGCTTATTTCAGAACTGCTGTAGTGTACTATTTTAGCCTAGGTTTAGCCTTAGATTAGACCTAAAATAGGCCTAACTTTAACTTTTAATTTTGATGGCTGCTAGTTGGAAGAATCACACTGCTTTACTATATTTATAATAATGACTTATTGGTTCTGCTGGTTCTGTATTGGCTTCCCTTGGAATTGCTTAAGGCCCATAGTCGCTGGGAAAGATTTAAACCACCCACTGCCTCCTATAAGCACAAAATGACTGATTTAGTTGAAGTTAAGTATGGGAAACTTTCAATAAATACTCCCAACTGAAACTAGCTGCAAGAGTTATAGCCGTCCTCACGTCTAGTGGGAGGAAGCACTTGTGTTTACAGGGAGATAATAAATTATACCTTAAGGACTTGGACTTAATGGAGACGGGAAGTCTATTTTTGATGCAGTAATAATGTGAGGTTATCTAAAAGTTAGTGACGCAAATGATGCAAAACAATGCAGGCTGTATTCTGATTCTGTTTTCTCTGGGGCTGCCATTAATCATCCTCTCACCTTTTATGTTAAATGGTTCAGTTAGAGCAAGTCTTTGCAGATAAGTACAGATTCACTATGACTTTTCAGTGCCAATCTAGATCAGATCTTTAGGAAACTATTTTAAGTGAAATGTTAAGATAAGAAAAGAAAGAATACAAAACAGTAGTTCAAGTTAGTTGATACAAGCAATCTTGAACCTGAACCTCAAAGTTTATGTTTTGTTATTAAATATTTTTGTTAAGTCTTGACTTTCTTTTTATTGTAGTAGTTATTATAAAAGCTATTTTAGTGTTTTTCATTAGGAGTTCTCACAGCAAACGTGTTAGGCTGGGTGCCTTTCCTGGAGTAAGCAGCCATGTTACTGTGAGTAGAATGAAGAACAGAGGGAAGTGCCTTGAGACACTGTATCTATATAATTTAGATACTTTATATATTATGTATTCTATTTGTATTTTAGTTTGCATTGATGCTATTGCAAAATGTTTATTGGTTAATTTGTTTATTTATTATGTATTTTTGCTTATTCTTTGATTTAAACCATGTTGAAAAGTGTGATCTGTATCCTCATTATCTGGCCGTCATCATTATCAAGAGTTATTCAGTTCCAGGTGCTAGTCTACCACTCTGTCTATGTCACAGCGGATTATTGCACCATATTACCACTAGTCCAGGGCCATGCCATCACCAGAGGCTGTTATCGTGTGCGCAGTGAAGATACTCTCCTTCATTTTCACTTCGTATTGCATTTCTGTTCAGGAAGAGGCCAATCTCTCCCATCACATGGATTAGTGGCCCTGTAAACTCTCTCTAGAGGACACATCACTGCGGGACAAGGAGCATGACATAAGCCCAGGCCGTCCTTCTCTGCTCTTTTCCACCCCCTGTTTGTCCCTGAGGAGCACCAGCAGTCTACACGTCCAAGTGACTCATTTAACTGCATCTGTGAATCAAACCAACAACAAGGCCAGAAATAGAACAGGAAAATGTATATAGGGGAACATTAGTGTGTTTAGGAGCTGAAATAACAGTTTTTAATGTTAAGAGAAAATAGGTTTGGGAATACAGTCATCTGCATAATTTACAACTTGGTTTCTACCTGTAAAGTGCTTAAGAGGTTTGTTCATATACAGTAATCTGAAAGAAAACATCAGTTTGTTTATTCAGCCATGTACTTTACACCATGATGCTGTTTCTGTAAGCTAAAGTCAAAACAATTCACATGGTTGCTTTCTGCCATGCAAGAGACCTGTGCAGCAGTGACCTCAGACTTTCCAATAGTTTTATATGTAAAAGTTTATCCAGCAGTCTTGTTTATTTATGAGCATATGTAGAGCATAAACTTTTAAAGGTCCTACTGTATATTACACAAAACTGAGTCTTTTGAGCTTTAAGTCATGTGATAATGTTGTTACCACCTCAAAAACATACCTGGAGTTGGGTTTTGTTTTTGTTGCATTCACACATGTTTGAATAATCTTTTCTTATTATTCTGTCTACATCTCCAAAGCTCAAAATGCTCTGTTCCACTTTGTGCAGTCATGTAGTGGTAGTTTTCAAGTTAACATCTACCTTTTACCTTTTTATTCAGTGGAGATTGTCAATTCCAGGTCTGAAATCATCCATATGATTCTAGTGTTGTATGGAGTTTAAAAATATAGCAGGGTAGACTTGGAATACACTTTGTTTTTGTTTGTTTTTGAGGGAGGAAAACAACCTAAATATGCAGGGTCTGTGTGTTAAACGTGTGAATGAAACAAAACACAACTCTAGGTATGTTTTTGATGTGGAAACATTGTGTAATATAGGCCCTTTGACTGATACATTATGCAACACACTAAAAATACATTAGAACTGACTACAGTACTTGTGTTTTAATCTGTTTTGTGACTTGCTTGAAACATAGTTGTTTGTGACTGGTGAGAACTGCAGTCTTATCAAGTATTTGGCTCCAGGATGTTCTGTTCTATTAATACAGTTGCGGGAACGTCATCCTCTCACAGCCTCTTTTGGCAATGTTAAAACCTGTGCACTGGTTGGTCAAACCTGTCTCTGGGTGCAGTTTGCGATGCATTTTATCTTGGCTTCAAACAATGTGGCCACCAAACCTGACTGAGCTTATCCCTTGCAATTTCTTATAGTTGACTGGCTTAGAAACAAATGTCTCTCATTAAGAATAGTTATGTAGTGCTTGGATGCAGTGACTGGAGAGTGGAAAAGTTGATACACTCTCTCATACATAACTGATGAATACATAGAAATTGAAAGTCAGTTTTGCTAGTCAAGTTTTAGCATTAAACTTCACATTTTCAAGTATTTCTTGTCTTGTCCTTAATAGACCAATTAACATGATGGGTGTGAGAGTGACTTTTTCTGTTTAATCGTGCTGATGGCGACAATGTCAGGGCTGCTCTATGGGACAAGACTCTGGCTCTAATCATTTAAAATGATAATGAATATGAAAAGCTGTTAAACTGACACAAGAAGAAAACTGAAAATGTGCTTTGTATGCAGACTCTCAGAGTTAGGTTTGAAACAATTCATTATAGAGTTTTAACTTTTAATGTGCCTTTGACTAAAATTGCATAAAATGTTCAAATATTTCTTCAGACAAATAAAGTTTAACTTGTCTACCATGAGCTTCGGAAAAAACATAAAAAATGATTTATAGTTTGTACTAACCCATATAAGTTTAATATTTCATAGCATTGCGCTGCTTTGTGAGGTATTGTGTTGTCCTTTCCTTTTTATTCCTGAATCATGAATTTCTCTTGAAAATTCCTCTTCTTACCATTTACATAATCCCAGCCTATCATGCATCAGCTAATCTTTCATTTGTATAAAAGTAGATCCAGGACTTATCTGACCTCTAAAGCTGTGTACTCATTTTAATTTTCTAAACAAAGTGACTAGCACTTAGAAGTCCCCTTGGGTAAAGTATCATCTCTGTACTTGTTTAGAATGGCAGCCAGCACTTGTGAATGATTAGTATTCATGTGAGAGGATTAGACTACTGTGCATTGCTCTTCCCACATACATATCATAGAAATGCTGACATCATCCACAAAACAGCATTCCTGTTCTTTATTTAGATAACTGTTGGGCTGCATACAAACCAAAATCGCAATTTGAATGGTCATCCTTAGTAGAATACAAACTGCAATTATTTAGTCATTTAACACAATATCCTGTCTTGTTATCTAAAAAAAATGCATGGAATACTTGGATTCATTTAGCAATTCATATTTAAGTCTTCTCTGTAATGTGAATGCTTCTGGACATGTTTAAAATATGCACTTTGAACAGTATCCAACTATCAAAACATTAATCACAAATCTAACACGATCAGGAAAATTGTAATTAAATATTTTGCCAAAATCATTATAATTTACTGCATTCTGTACACCTCTTGAGTGCTGTACATCCTTTGGTGTTGTAGGGGAGCTTGCTTGTGCTTTGGCAGCTGACCATATAAGATTTTATTGCTGGGCCTGCTGAAGGTTACCGGACCCGAACCAGACGGACCAGTGAACCAAAATAATGAGCTGAAATAGGCTGAGGGCAGCACTGAGCTGAGGTGTTACTTCTCCACTGCACTGCCACTGCTGCTGGTCTCTTCACCTTAGCGCAAACTTAGTACAAGCTTAATGCAGGCCGACATGTCAATTTGTTTTGACTGTAGCAAATAAAAGAGTTGCTTTGAGTGACTAAAATATGTCTCTCTCCCCAAAAAAGAGAATAATAAATGTTCAATTGATTTTTAGTCTTAGGTGTTTTTTATCTTCTCCATTGAGCTTTTCACATTCAGGAGCTGACACAGCAAGCATGCTCACACAATATAACCCTATTTTCTTCTTTCAAACTTCAGGTCCAAGCCTTTTTTGCAGCTCTGTCAGCATCCTTTTCCCTGTATACTCCTCTCTAGGGATACAACAATTCTCGGTATAATGTCAAATCATTCAATATGTGCCTCACATAATACATTGTATGTCACTCGTGCATCATTAAGGCCCAGGTCTTCTGTATTCATCCAGAGAAGAAATGGTGATATTGAATAAAATGTAAAAAAAAAAAAAAAAAAAAAGATTTATTTATTACCATTAAAAACTAGGGCTGCACGATTATACGAACGAAAATATCTAATTGTGCTTTTTCTGACAGGTTTTGCAATTCCAATTTATATTTTCATAATAGCATTCTGTTCACATTTTAAACATGTTCAGGGGGAATTGACAAAAAGACTAAAATAGGCCTATGAATTAACAAACTACTGATATTAATCACATGTATTTCAGAACATGTTTGTACAGATCTAAACTACGGGGTAGCCATTTTTATGCAGAATAAGATGTGGAGGAAATATGGTACTTGGAAAATTGCAGCTTTTGTGATTTGCTACTTGCGTCCATTCTTGCAGCCCTAGTAATAATAGAGAAAACATTTGTTTTTGTTCTTCTGATTCTTCAAACATACAAAAAAAAAAACCAAAAAAAAAAACCTACACTCTACAGATTATTACATTGTGAACTACCAATTCTCTCCTATATCTATTTATAGAAGTTGTCCCAGATCACTTATTTCTAACCCTGGCTGTCCTTGTCACTCCCAGTTTACCCCTCACCATCCTCAGCTGCTCTGTCTGATGTTTTGTACATTTAAACGATAAACATACTAACCTCTTATAAATGTCTCTTTGGTGAAGTAGGCTACTGAGTCCAACAAACTTTACTTTTTATTTAATTGGAGAGAGTTAAATGGTCTGCACTGTGACTACTGCAGGCGATTAGGGCTCTCATTTGTGTTGTGAAGAAGACTGGCATGCTATGATCCGTTAATTCTCACCCACTATGTGCCTCTAGCAATATAGTTAAGACATTTGAAACACACACTGTTTTTGTGATTACATAAGTGAGATACTGGCAATCAATTAAACAGATAGTTGCGCAAAGTCAGGGAAAGTCTGCAGAGTGAAATTTCTCTCGAAAAGTTGTCATTTATTACATAAGTATTCACACTAAATGAAATATTGTTATTCCATTGTTTGCAGTGAAGCGGTTGGCAACAGTAGCCTATGTTAAAGGGAGAATTGTTACATGTAATATGCAATGTACGGTGTGTATATCTCTAAAACCAGTTATTGGATTTTAATAACCTTGGTCATTAACATTTTGTGTTTTATGTGTAAATTTACGTCAACTAAACAATTCATCATGCATGGATTGTCTTTTGTACGGCAACATTAGAAAGAAGAACCCCCATGGAAAAGTAGCAGCTGAGTGGAACTTAATATAATGTGTCACTGATCAGCAGCTTTTAGCCTTGTTTACAATAGTTGTTGATACACAGTCCAAGTCAGTTATAATTCTACAAAACAAGTGAAAGTCATTTTATTCTTCCTTTCCTGGTTAAACATTTGTGTTTGGTTTCATACCAGTGGCACACCACGATATCAGCTCTCACTTGTGCTTCATTGTGGCCCTTTGTCATGTCATTATTTCACCCTCAAGCTTTTATGAACTTCACTTAGGCTTCAGATTGTTTGGGGATTTTGAGACCAGCAGCACAATTGATACAGGCATAATGAATGTTTGTTATTTTTCCTTTCTCCATGGCAGGTGTGTGACAAAATGCAGACGCTGTTCGTCAGGAGGATTTCTGTCGGTTTGAGTCTGTCGGGTTTGGATGGGACCATACTGTGACAGAAAAGGGATTTGACGATGAATCACAGTGAGTCAACCCAGTTTATTTTGCATTTCCAAAATTTCCAAAAGCAGTATTAGAGGAAGCATTAGTAAGACAAGCTTGGAGGTGTTGAAAGGTATAAAGTGCACACAAGTGTAAAAGTACAGCCAAAGACAACATTTGAATACTCAGTACAAAATGTATAAGATTTACAGAGCACTGGTGCATCTCCAAAAATCTGACATTTACAGTATACTTAACACTGACAAGCCTTCATAATGACCATGAAAAGGTGAAATCAGTAAAATGGAAGTTAGTTAGTTGGTTGGTTGGGAAGAGCTACACAATATTGTACATGTTACCTCTTTATTTAAGAAGGTACAAGTATTTCTGGAAGTACATATTTTTTCCTCTTGTGATACCAGTGTTTGTTGTCCTCACTATAGAAAGTGACTAGAATTCGCAACAGAAACACAAGGAACAAAAACTGCTGGATTTGCTCAAAACATAATCCTTTATTGAATTTTTGCTTATAGTCGAACTAATTCTTCAATGTTGTCACGGTAGATTCAGTAAAAAAAGATTAAATTACCAATAACTAGCTTCATAACTCCTATGCTTTTATTCGGTGTTCCAAGTTTGTAGCGAATATTTTCATAAAAGAAATTATAGTGCTGATGCAAATTGAGAGAAAGGTTGATCCGCATGTCTGTAGTAATACGCATTTTGAAAATGAATAATAGTGGAAACATTTTAACGAGGTTCTGTCAGAGTAGTGTAGTTCATTATTGCATTGGAGATGTGCTCACATTATTATGCATAATGTTTGTACAGTTTTTGAGATGCACCAATACATTAGATTTGGTGTGAGGCTCAGAGCTGCTTTTTCCTAGGCAGCCATTTGAATAGCGTTTTGCAGAGCTTTTTGCGTTTCACCTTTGATACACTCAGGTTCTTAATGATGCCGTCTCTGAGCAGGCTGAAGTTGACAGTCTGAGGCGAATGCGTGGTGCAGAAGGCATTTTTTTCGGTCGCTGTGTGATTCAGAACCTCCATGAAGCGCCTTTCCTGTTGCCTAAAGTCGTACTCCACGCTGGACACACACAGACACACACAGTAATTCACAACCAAATGTCAAATCATGAACAATGTGTAAAATTCAGCTCCCACCAAATGCAAATGAGCTCTTAGATGTTGCTCTATCTCTGTAGTTAACTTTTCTGCCAGAAATTCAAAGCGTCACTAGTCCACTTGTCCTCCTGCAGTGGTTTTGTTCTGTGAAAGTGCTCTCTCCATTATATCTTTATCTGGCCTTTCAGGACCAGGAGCCGATGCTTGGCACATTATGCAACCTCTTTTTGTCATGCAAAGATGAAGAAAAAATTTGAAAATAAGTCGATTAAGAAGGAAAGTTTTGCATATTTCAAGATAAGGATTGCTACACAAAGTTTGTTCATTGTAGAGCACTGGGTGAATTGCTAAATGATGAATTTTGATACCTCAGCCATCTTTAGCCTCATTTGTGGCTCAATTGTTGCGAGTTTCATTGTTCCCCTTTCACCTGATGCAACGTCTAAGCTCATGGGTGCAAAGTTACCTGCGGGTTTCATACACGACATATTCAACAAAAGTGGGACAGTTTATATCAGGAAAATGTGTACTGACTAAGATATTGCATTTTTGTATGCATTTCACATTTTGAATATCTTGTGTCAAAAAGTTGTTTGTTGATATTCTGTCTTGATCAGTGCGCATCTTTTGCGGGCATCATAAATCTGCTGTGTGAAGACTTTGTGGCACACACAGTAAGCACTTAAACTGTCAGATTTGTTGATTTATGAAAGATTGATGGCTTACTCGCCAGAAGAAAATGTAATCGTCCTATGTATTCTCAGCAAGAAACAAATGAGGGCTTCAGAGCTTCTGTTTTGGGAAGCAGCCCGTTCTACCAAGGCATTAATTCACAGAAGAACTACTTTGGCAGCTTGGCAAAAAGGTACGGTCCTGAAATGTCTATCACAAACACATTAGGTCAAAGTGAACAGGGTCATTTTATACTCTTACCTTTTATAATGCCTCATTATTTATTATGTCTTTTTGGTCTGCCATGGTAACCACCAGATATAATTAAAATGCATTTTGGTAGCTATCAAGTTTATATTGAGTTGGCACACACAAAAATGCGAAATCCAGGTTGAAAAATTACAAATATTACATTGTATTACATCACGTTTAGATTTTTCTGGCCAGCTAATCGCAGATAATTGCAAAAACATACAGTGACAGACTACATTTAATTCTCATGTTCCACTTGTATGCATTTATGCTGGGGGCTGTGAATTTAATTGAAATGTGTGCTTATGTACCATATGATTACTAAAATCACAAAGTAGTGTTTATATGTGCACACACCTGTTTCAGCGCATAAAAGCCCATTTAATATGCTACCTCTTCTACTTTCATTTTATCTTTTCATTCTTATAATATAATTTAAGTGAAAAATCCTTTAAATGATCCAGATTTCAGTTATTATTACAATAATAATATTTTAGATTATTGCTTTCCATTATTGAGCAGTCCTCTTTATTTATGCATGTTTTTGCATTGAAGAAATGACTGTAATACCAAACTAAACTTGAATCATACCTGTACACAATGCATGCCGTTTTCTGGCAGATCTTGCAGTTTTTCAGATCTTGTCCTGTTGTTTTGGTGCTGGATTGGCTGAAATAAAACAATAAAAAAATCTATGAGTCTGAATGACCTTTTTAAAGCGGCCAAAACTCCCCCCATCCCCTCGTCTCCTGTTATAAATGACTCTTGTTGGCAGTAATGAGAACATGCATTAAGTCAGAGCATCAGTGGCTTATTAGGAGCTGTTATTCTGAAACGCCGCTCCTCAGACAGTCACATCTGATTAGGCCAAGCACAGTGGATGAGCTTGATTGACACAGACACCAGAAGGCCGTGGTAATTCCAGTCATTTGTCCCACAAGACTTTTACAGCTAAATAAAACTGTCCGACATGCCCTCTCTCTTCAAGTGCCCACTTCCTGTCTGCTCACAACAGCTGATGTGTTTGCAAACTTGTCCTCTCAGATTCAGTGACAAATATGTTTCTGTGACATTTGGGTGTAGTGTTTTACTTTGGCAGCAATTTTGTAATGCAAGGTAACTGCATGAGGGTACAGTGTGTATAGCAGAGCAGCTTTTAACATAATTCACATAATTTAATTTACTATAATTGTGGATTTCACTGAAGGCAAGGTACACTTAGACAGATTGCGTTTTTGTGCAATTCCTCTGGGTAAGAGGAATACTAAAAGTTAGTAGTGGAGGAACAAGACTAAAATATCTATATATTGATACTGACTGAGGTATTTTCTCAAAAATCTAATTGCAATTAGTTTTTTTTTTTTTTAATACATTGTTTCATTCATTTTTTGTAATATGTTTTCATTTATATGCACATATAGTACATTTTTAGATCAGTTGAAGCTGGGAAACAGCAAATTTAATGATGGCCTCTCTCTATGCTAAGAAAAATGTTAATAGAAAACTCATTGGTATATTGTCCTTGGATCTGTATTCTAATACTCACCATAGTATTGTTATGGTAATGATAACACCCATCACTAGGCCTGTCATGATAACAAATTTTGAAGCACGACATATGGCTAGAGAGATATACTGCGATATAAACAATATTATTGAAAGTACTTTATGCCACAGGTACAAAATAATAATGCAAGACAGTCCAGTAAACCATTTTTAAATAGACGTTATCATTAAAAAGCATGAGCTGCAACAAATAACAAAACGTACCAATAATTTGCCATAGAAGTCACTTATTCAACCATTTACATCTTAAATGTTATTGTATTGTAACAAAAATCTTGTACACAAGATAAATATTGAGCTCCAAAATATTTTGTTCAAGCTTTCATATATTGAACGATAAGGCGATATGGCAATTACCGTGACAGGCCTATCCATCACTAGTAAAAGTAATGGCATGGATTTCTTTCTTGGTTATAACTGTGTATATCATTTGCATTCATTATAATTCTGCACCGTCTGTACCTTTAATCTATGGATGAGGATTCTCAATATTTGTTAGAATTTTCCCATTAATTAAATACCTTTGTTTTCTATCAGAAATGTCTGCTCACGTATTACACCAAAATGAATGGAACGTTAAATAAAGTTGCTGAAAATATCTCCTTTTTACCCGTGTGAAAGATCACACTTTATGCTTCCTTTTGATTTAAGTTGGCGTTTTTGTCAGTTTTCTTGTTAAAGATGATGTACTCAGTAATTACATTTTCAACCTTCAAAACAACTATTTTGATCTGATCTTGTAGACGATCCATCACCCATCTCCAATCAGCCCTTGGTGATTTGTGGCCCTCGGCTGGACTCTGGAGCTGCTGTTTAATTTAACTGCGACACAGTCTAACAGATTTTCTGCAGTCGTTGATCTAAGGTTGTAAATTCTTGACACATAAATCCAACCACAAGCTACAAGTAGCCTAGACCTTTCACAATATTTCTGCCCTCACAATCATAGGATGCACATGATGGCTCTTAAAACTATAAGAAAATAATTAGAAAAGTAATAATCCAAATTTCACAATACACATATTCATAGTTTTAATTTCATGATGGTTTTTTTCCCCACGGGCAAAACAAAAAAAAAAAGAGCCATTGTCCGCGTGAATGGTCATGTAAATTATCATGTAAGCGTCTTCAAACTTAAAACTTAAACGCAATTTTGGACTCTTATTAGACTTAGAGGTGAATCTCTTCTGCACCATTTCAAACAAAGCAATGCATCATATAAATTGTTGTTCTCTCTGTTTATCATTCCACTAAAGCAAATAATGGATTTTGGTAGGGCTGTGCTATTAATCATATTTCACCTGAGATAAAGAGTCAGTATAGTATTGACATTGGCTTATCATTTTTGTTGGCTGGATCTTTTTAATCAAGAGGTCTACTGCCAATCCACTTTCAGTAAGAGCATGTGGTTTGAAGCAGAGGTCACACTTTGGATGAATATATTTTACTAATATATTTTGTGTTAAATGGCAAAGATTGAAAGTCATTTTTATTTGACTTGAGACAATGAGACAAAACATAATTAAATAAAAAACTGTCAATCAATAAAAAATCAAATATGCTGGGGACAAAAGAGTGTGTGTATGTTGTTTTTTGTTGTTTTTGTTAAACTGCCCAGCCCTACCTTTGAGCCAACTTTTATTATAATATCATATAGGCTATATCATTATAACCTATTTTGCAGCTAACAATGAAACATCTGTTCTATATCCATTGTATACAGTACATTGCAGCTCTGACTAACACAGACATGCTCGTACCCGGAGGAAGGCGCGTGGCTCGTCTCCAGGTCATGGATGATGTTGAGTAGGGTGGTAATCCGGTCTTTATTGGCTGCCAGGCTGGCCTCCACAGTTTCTAGTCTCTGCTGCAGCGCCTCTGATCCACCACTGTGAGGGGAGCCCGGGAGCAGCACCACAGACGCTTGGACTGGGTGAGAGTGCGCCAGACCCCCTTTCTCTGGGCGCTGCTGGGGGGCTAGTGTATAAAGCAAAGGAAGAGGAGGAGGAGCTGGGGTAAACCGTGAATCCTCTACTGCTATCTCCTCCGCCGGGCCAGGTTGGAGGCGAGGAACAGATGCCAGGCGTATTGTTGGCGATGACAATAAGGAAGTGCATTTGAGGTCTTGCGACTGTTCTGAGCTGTCGAATGAAGCTAGTTGTGTGTTTTCCTGACCTGAATGTGAGAGCGAGTGAGATATTGAGCTGTTTCTATTATTTGTTGTTGCATTTATATTGTCTTTTTGAAAAGCTGAAATGCAGGTGTTGCCTTCAGTGCCAGATTCAAAATTAATACATTTATCTACTGCCGCTACGCCTGAGGCAAGATGTTGAGCTTTTGAATCTCTGTGTGTGTCTGGTACCAGTGGGCATGTAGTGCTGCTTTGTCCTTCTAGTTGTGCGTATCCTTGATCATATTTAAGCCACTGTTTAGTGTTGACGCGACCCTGCGGATAAGAGCTGCTTGATTTAATTAGGGAAATGTAACTCTGAAGGTTAGTGACCTGTGAGCTGCCTGAGCCTACACTGTCTCCTCTTTGCCTTATAACTGATTCATGGATTAAATTACCATTACATTTACCCTCATTTGTAGTATTTTTTAATTTGGGTGACGTGGTGGTTTTGTGAGTAGAAGTGGGTTCTGACATATTCGCTACATCAACATTTCTTTGCACATGTTTAGACTTATTTGAAGCATCTTGAGTTGTTTGTTGGTCAGTTTGCTCATGTTTGGTTTTGCATTCAAGTTCTTGATTTTGTTTTGCATTTTGGGTTGGGCATTGAACCAAGTTTGCCAAGGTAGTGTTGCATGTAGTAATGAAATTAACAGCTGTATTGGGGGAAGCTTTCACAGAATTGACTAGTGCTGGAGAATCAAGTTTGGAGAAGGTTTCGGATTTTTGAGTCACAACCTCTTTAGTACAAAAGTATTCTGTGCTTGCATCAGTACATAGTTTGTTACGAAGTGCAGTGGGGCATGATAACTTTGGAGTTTCAGAGTCACAGTCAGGAGAAGTTGGGCTCGAGGACTTGGTTGGAACTTTTGAGTTTTTAATTTCTTGTGCTGAACACTCTGTACTGGGTAATGTACTGATAGAATTCTCTTTGGAAGACCTTGTATCTGGTTTATTATCAGATGTGTCTATTGCATTGGTTTCTTCTGTAATGCTACTTTTTATTTGATGTATATTTGAGAGTAGCTTGGGGGTTTCACATAATTCCTTCTTCAGATTTGCAAAATTGGTATTATTGCTCGTATTTGAATGTTCATTTTTAGCTTTACATTCCTCTTTTATTGACAAACTGTTTGAAAGGCATGCATTTATCTGTACATAATTTTGTGTATTTGAAGTCTCCGAAGAGGCGTGTTGTTTTGTAGTATTTTGCTGTGACGTTTTAAACTGTATAGGAAATGTGATCACTGGTGGGTTGTTGCTTTTTGTTGCTGTAGCCATGAGTGGGGTTAGTGGAAGACTAGTTGGTCTGGGAATTGTTCCAGATTGCTTGGTTTCAATTGTAGCTTTAGTAACAGTGACAGATTTTGAATTTAAAACAGTGGTTGGAGAAGTGAAATTGGCATGATTTGAGCTTCTTAAATTGGTGCAATAGCTTCTGTTTAGTGAATGCACTGGACATGCTGGGTGTGGTATGTTTTGGTACATCCTATCTTCATTAGATGACAGTATATGTGGATTTACAATGGGCTCTCTTGGACAAGTTAAATTCTGGGTCTTTATGTTGTGTAGTGCCTTTCCTGAGCAAACCATATGTGCAGTGCTGTCAGGTTGTCGCCCTCCACAATGTCTGTATATTTTTTGTGGAAAAGGTCGAGTTGCCGATAATGCTGTCTTCATCACAGGCTGCTCTGCATAATGACCCTGTCTGTTTAGGTCCATTCCTCCAGAGCCCGGCTCTGATTCACCATTATCAATGCTAATTCCACCGATCGCCTCCGAGTCAACCACGCTGCCGTTAGCATACCGGCTAATAGATTTTAATTTAGGCCTGACATTGGCAGAGTTCCCGGCCAATTGCGGGTTGGTCTTGATCGCCCTGGCATAGCAATAAGTCCCACTCCTCCAGCTTGAGGCCACGTCCTTGGAGGGTTCACCTGTTTTGAAAGTCACTTCTTTTTTGGTCTTTGGCTCACCACTTTTCTGCTTTAAAATAGCCCTTTTTTCCTTGTCATTTTTCGTTAGCAGTGATGTCTCCTTATAGTCCGATTCCACGCTTAAATAACCATTGAATGTTTCAGAGTGGCAGGGTTCGGGTAGCTTTGTGCAGTGTGTTGTTGGTGCTCTGTAAAACCCGGGAGATGTTTGGACACCCACACTGCACTGAATACCACAGGTCTGCAGAAGAACCCCCCCGTCGCTCCTGTCACCCCCCGTGGTCTTCAAGCCACGCACCCCAACCAGAGCCGGGACCCCCAGCACAGACACAGGGGTGGTCAGGTCTGCCGCACGTCTCCCCATCTCACCAAGTTAAGAGTATTCACACAGAGCCAGAGGGTTTCCACTCCATTTTGTCCATCTATGAGAAAGAGAGAGAAATGTATTGAGTACAGCACTGCGCAGGTTAAGTGACAATGAAAGGTGAATCAATAAAAATTACAATCTTAAATAAGACAGTAAGTTAATAAGTGCAGGAATTAAGTAATAATTAAATAGGCCTTTTTCCCTATCCAGTAAGCCCTGAAGTGCCTATTTTTGATGAAGATCCAGTCAAACTAATGATAGATTTTAAATCTATACATGGTCCATATTTATCTAATCTTACTTAAAAATGTAATAATAAAAACTATTGACAGTGGCCTTGCACACCAAAGATTACTTATTGGACCTTTAAGACATGTAAACTGAAAAATCTGATATAATCATGGGGTCATGATCAGAAAGAAATCAGATGATTTGCCTTTACATGCCATTTAAACAATCTTAACTCCAAAAATGTTATATTAATCAGATATTGAATGTGCCTGTAGCCACAGCCAGTGTCATGAAAAAGCATTTTCACTTTTCACCTTTTTGCAGTTGTGCGTTTGAATTCATTAGTAGGCAGCACCTGTCCAAAACAACAAGAGACAAAGGGGCGTGAATGCTGCAGATCAGTGCACCTGTCCGTAGTTGGCTGCAGTATTTAAAATGTAAGTATTATGTGTCTTCAGACTTGTTCAGCTCTATCTGACAACCCTTGAACGCCGGTCCGTTAATGTGCATAACAAGATGGTGATGTGCTGCCAAAACAACTGTTCTATATTGTATTAGCATTTCAAACATTGTGCTCGGGTACTCGCTCATACGTGTGACAGCAGAGGGAATAATTTATTTCAGAACTTGGAAGTGACAAATCAAAACTCCTGCAGTGAACTATTTTTCACCAGTTAGTGCTTCACCAGCTGTAGGTGCTGTCCTCTGCATTCATCTCACCTTGGACACAAGCCATAATGCATACACTGGTGCATATAGGTGCTTGCTTTGCTTGCTTTGTGTGCATTTCACTTGTAAAGAGCTTACAGTTTGTGCATGCGTAGGTGTGGTGAGCCTTGAAGTGATAGTTTACTGTTGTGCATGAGTGTTTTGATACAGAAAAGTGGTTTAATATTCAGATTTGGGATACTATTATAACAATATCCTGTAGGGATTAGTGATGTGGATTGTGATTGTTATGTTCTAATGACCAAAATATCATGCAAACACATCTTGACAATTCCCCAGCTTGCTCTTGCCTGTCTGTCCTTAAAATTATCAGCACAAAATTTATCACCGACACTTAAGAACTCCTTTTACTTAACCGAGCGACCTTTTGTCATTAGTCTCTGTGTAATCTAAAGTGACAACTACCTCAACTACCTAACTACCTACCTCAGTTGTTGCCAACCTACTCAGCTGTAAATCTGACCTGTCCTCTTTGGGTTCAAAGCTCACTTCCATTCTCCCCCTAACTGCCCTCGAACTGGTTTAGAGTTGCCTTTTAATTTCATACCTCAGCAGCGTAGTGCAACTCCAGGGGTGCTCAGGCTGTCGACTCCGCAAAGCAACGCTCCTCCTGTTTTCCAGTGCTGTGATGCCGAACTGATCGATCCTGTATTGATCCAGGAGATGCTATGTGGTCACTGTATCCCTTCTCTCCGTGTTTTGGTCTCTGTGTCTCATGCCCACTCCTCACTCACAAAAACAGAGCAGTGTGCTAAACCGTGCACTGCTCTCTAATGCTCCCTGTCCTACTATGTCTTGCCTTTTTGCCTCCTCCTACTTCTTCTCCTCCTCTCCCTCTCCTTTCCTCTCTCTCTTCCCCTTGTGTATCTGTCCTCATCCTCCCTTCCAGCGACCATGCATCCTGATGTACAGCAGGGTGGAGAAGGAGAGCTTCGGAGTGAGGCAGACAGAGGAAGTGACTTGCATCAGCGTTAGGGAGCGTCTGTGAATTCCCGTTCAAGTTAAAAAAGCACAAAATGTTACAGCTACTTCCAAACATGGTACATACCTCTCACTGGCGTGCATATGAGTTGTAATAAATTTTACATCAGACGCTGAATGTAGGACATGGGAAAAGTGTTCGTGGGAATCTGTTCCGCAGAGAAATAAAGTTAGAGCCAACCATTTAATCTAATGAAATGCTTAAGTGCATCCTGCTTTATACATTATAGATCATGGACAGTGGATCTGTTTTTGATATGCCTGTATAGAAATAACGGCTTACTTTTTTTTCTTCTAGGTCTAAGTTTTTAGTGTTATAGTGGTTATTTTGTCCATATATATATTTATACCATATCAAAGTATATTTCATTTATAATGGATAATTTACTTTTAGCGTTTTGTTTTATCATAGTTAATTTTTTTATGATTAGTACTCTTTATCTTGCATCATGTCACTGAAGCACATTCCTTTAGTTTGTGAATTTTGTTTACTGATGAGAGCAATAAAACAGATTACAATGGATGTCTCAAAGTTTTCTCTGTATAATAGAGGCCAACACTGGACAATGAAAGCACAGCAAGGGTGGCCTTTTATATACTTATACTATATAATCAGCCATCTCCACATGTTAGGAAATTCCATAGAAATCAATCTTTTTCATCAGTGCGTGGCCAATCCTATAAAGTATTGTATATTGCTTTGCAGAATATAAACTGAAAAATGCTTTATTATTGTGTGCTCACATTTGGGTGCGGGCATATTCTGCTCCAGGGCCACATCATATTTTCTGCTGGCACTGATTCAAATTAACTAGAGTCTTGTCTGGCTTGAAGACTAATTAACCTCTTTATTTCGTTACCCCAGAATAGAAAATGGGGCTGCAAGAATAAGCAGAAGACCATGTGGAACGAAGGAAAGAAACCTTGCATGATCTTACACCACATTTCATATTTGTGCAGTGGCAGCCTGGTGTTTTACTGCATGTTGTAGTATGTATGAGTGATTAATCATATTTAATAGTAGTTCTATTTGACTGTAATGGCTGCACTGCTGAGTGTGCTGTGCTCAGTATATTGCCCTCATATTCCATCACTGTGGCTCATGGGAAACATGAGGCTCACTTTGTGAATAGGATATCACCACAGAGTCTCAAGGTGATTACATAAGGCTTTACAGAGAAATGCTTACTGTGCTTTAATTCTTGATAACAACAATTATACTGCCCCTGTAATGGTTTAATGGAGCTCAAATTAATAAACCCCATGGTGGCGTTTTGTCTCATGGGAAGTCCAATGTTTTTTATGACCTTTTTAAGTTAGAGCAGTGACAAGAAGCTACTGAAGAGAGTCATACAGCCCATTCCCAAGCCACTAATGGCGAGATTGTGTATAGGTGACAAAGTACACTGGTTTACAGTGTACTTTACTTTTATAATAATGAGCTTTTCATAAAAGTGTAAACATTTGTGTTATAGAAAACTGTGTTGTTTGTACAGTTGCATTGCATTGTGGGATTTTATAAATATAAACAAACATGCATCCTGGTAGAGTATCATGACAAATCTTCAAATTTTTGGAATATATAGTTACAAACAGAGTTTAGGTTTCACCAGGCTATAGTAGCCTCATAAATGTACGTAATACTCAGACTATTATTTTATATGTATACACATTTAATCGAATGAGTCATATTTGGTGACTAGAACAGAACACTTTTAAATTTTATTTTGGGATCTTAATGTAGACCACCAGAGGGCGCAGCTGTAGCACTGATGAAAGCTGCAGAAATGAATGGGCGTGTAAACTGATGACTCCAGTCTACAGACAGATGGAGCCTGTGGCACAGATTCAAGCAGACGGTTTACTACGAGACAACACAAGCATGAGCCATGAAGTCATTGTCTGGATAGGAGGAAACAGCAAAGGATTATCTGACTGTCTTTAATAATGTCAAAACATTGGCCATAACCCAAGGAGTCCATTAGGGCCACAGAAACCTTGTGTTCATCTGAACTTTAGAGATTGAGATTTATTCCTTTAGATTTGTTCAAGGTGCTCAGTTGTTTATTTTGTTCAGTTCATATTGCGATGATAGAATTATCATTATTATCATTATCATTTTGTCTTGTATTTAAACAATTTAAACAAGGTAACATTTTGAGCTCATCACTCATGCTAACATAAAGAAGGGTTTATCTAGCACTATCTACTATAAACTATATCAATGATTGCCATAGATATTAAATACTTTAAACTTGTAATTTCTTTAACATAAAACTTTTTTTTACACAGTTGACCCCTACATTTCAGAGTTTAGATTCCCCCCAGAATGCACAGACACTTGAGCCACTGTGAGATATTTAAGAAAAAAAAAAAAGAAAAACTTTATTTGTGACTTATTAACAAAACACATTACCAGTTGAGTAAATCAAAAAGAACCACTATTATCACCTTTACACTGATGAGCAGGTGTACAAAAGATGATGTTTTGGACAGATCTGCACTGTCACTGTCGAATGGGACGTGCCACTCACAGACACACCCAATGACTGAGGAACATTCACTATACACAAGCAGAGAATACACAAACAGCATTTTTTAAAAGCATTTTATACATTTTGAGTTTTTTTTTTCTTCTTTTGCAGCTTACATAATCTACTGGGTAAGGGGAGAGATATGGAGGGTAAGTAAGTGATTTGATTTCACAATACCATTTGTTCCATCATTTCAAAGCGTAACACAAGGTTAATGGAATTGGGATTGTTCGAAATCATAAAACAGAAGCAAAGTTTTTCATAGCATAACACAATATTGTATATCTAGAAGTTTTATTTTCAACAGGATGGAAAATGTGTTTTTTAGTTTTATTCCACAATTTACTGTATATATGTATGCATGGATCAGTTTGTACAATGGTTCTGTGTTGTATTTGAGAATTGGTATTAGAGGTATATGTAATTCCAATACGCATTTCCCAGTTGAAAAAAAAGAACATATCTATGTATATATATATATATTATCTATATAGTATTCGGTTTCCTTTGCTTTAAGAACATGCAAACAGCCACTTGGTGATGTGACAGCACAGAAGTTAAGTTACACCTGGGCAGGGACCGTCGTGACCGCTGACATTAATGGCACCAAGAAAGCAAGGAACACAGAAGGGAAAGAAGATTGGACACTTTCTACCATGCCACTCCCTATAACATAACATACACTCCATACTGGAATTCACTATTGCAATACAGTCAATTTTCCATATAGACAACATTTTCCTGCTTTTTAGATGGTTTTCTTTCCCAAAACAGAAACCTCACTCAAGACTGATTCACATTTCTTTTTGTATTCCCCATTTATAGAGAGATCCTACCACTCTTCTTTTGTCTTGTCTCTCTGCATCCACCAAAGCTTTGCTAACCTGTCACATGTCCTCACAACATCACCCACAGAGACGCCACAACTGTCATCGGTGTGCGTGTAAAGCAAAGAAGAGCTCATTGCCAAGAGTGACTTTTCTTTCTATATATTTTACGTCTTTCAGAAACTGTTGATGTGAAGAAACAGGAGGACATCCTACAAGTACTGAAGCGGTCAATATGAATGGTGCAGGAATTTGAAGAACAACTATAACATTCAGAGACAGAAGTATATCTGGGGATCAGGCTCCAACAGAAACATTTTTCAGCCATTTTGTACACTCCTGTAGTAAGAATGGTGCCAGGCTGCAGTCTTTCTCATTGTGTTGTATGGTTGTATTGTGTGTAATGGGTTGTTCATGTACAAGCCAGAAGCAGGTGTTTGTATGTGTTTTGCTGATACACAGTAGGTTCGTAACCCTGTGCCCTCTCGACTCTCCCAGTAGGGGGCAAAGGTCGCGGGCCGGTTGCATCAGCTGCATGTTTAGGTTCCCTAAGTTTAAATTCCAGTCCCTACTGCATGTAATCGAATCACGCATTGCTAAAGCACAAGCATAGCAACACGAACGCAACCTTAAGTAACAACTAAATATTTAAGCAAGCAAAAGCGAGTGCAAATGATACAGTCACACAATTGTAATCACTAACCATAAAGCAGATTTTTTTTTTCAATTTTTTTCTCTTTTAGGGTATATTTGTTGAATATTTAAACTTATAGAACCACAAAAGTGATTTTTGAAGTTTTGTACAAATTACATATACTTTATATAATTGCTAACCATTTCCGGTGGAATATTAATACACTATTTTTTATCAAAGTTTGCATTTTATACATTTTGGTGTTTATAATGCTGGTTAGCTAAAAAGTATATTGATGAAGGACTTCAGCGTGCATGCTCATTTAGTCCTTGAAAATAGAGTTGTATTTAGTCCAATAGCAACATTTCCAATAAAATTAGTAATATTTCCAATTCCAACAATTTAAATCACAAGTTGTTGTGGCTTCTACCCATTAGCACAGTGTTGCACTGAATTGGCTACGTTTCCTATTGTTATCTAACTATATTTTTGTAGCATTACTTTTTACTAGTGTTTAAAGTTGTAACTCATTAACCTCCATTGAAGCCACTACTTGTCACCCTAACCTGGGAACAAACTTGCTCATAGTTGGTGCAACCCTGACCTGAGCCTCTGCAATGTGCTATGTTACACTGAAACAGAGCTTGTTGAATACGTGGTCCTGTACTGTTCCTCTCATTAGAATCAAAGGTGCTAATCTTGTGATGCACTTTTTACAGTTTTTTCTTGTTTTTATAAAAAAGACCACTTTTCTGAATTTCTACAAGGCCTCCGAAATGTTGAAGACAAAAGCATCTGTTTCATAATTTTTACATTGTTCTTTTGCAGTGCAAAAGGAGGGGGCTGCATAAAGACAGAGATGCCAACATCAACAGCTTGTAGTGCTCTCAATACAAATATGACACCTCTGTAGGTGTGGCATTATACAAAGGGGCAGCACAATCACAGAAAGGCTCTTCTCATCCAATAATATCCTTTCTGTTTGAATTTGGTCCAACCATTTTATATAGTTTACCTGAAAACATTTGAGGGGCAAAGACGGGGCCAAATGAGCCGAGTAGGATTTGTTCGCAGTGTGGGGAGCCAAACTTGGTCGAATGAGGGTTTGGCCACTGTACAGTGTCTATGCAAAATTCAGGTGCGAAGAGGCTCCCATACTTTAGATAGTTTGCATTTGGCTTGGGTCTGGCTCAGTAATTGGGACGGGAGTTTGTTGGTAGCTCTGTATTTGTTTGTTTATTTTTAACCCCTAGTCGTCCCCCCCGTCATCCTTGCCCTTATCCTTCTTGTCCTTCTTGTCTTTCTTCTTCTTCTTTTTCTTCTTGGCCTCATCTTTCTTGCCAAAGCTGATGAAGTCTCCCTTGTCGTCCACTGGTCCGGCGTCATGGCGAATGGAGATGATGGCAGGCGATCCCGGGATAATGAACGCTTCTGGGGGGATCTCTCCAGGCTTCAGGGGCTGGGGAGCAGGCACGTAGCCTTGGCCCGACGCTCCATATCTGAAGTGCCAGCTGTTGCTGTTCACTCCAGCGCCCACTGGGGGAGACAGCTCTCCACCGCCCTCTCCATCTACACAGACACAAAAAAAGAGGCCGCAAGACAAGTGTAAGTACTGGATCAAGTCCATAATAAGCTACAAGGGTACAATTTATGGATTAATATTGTATGTGGAAATAATTGGAAGATGAGGAGTTATTGTACCTAACTCGTAATATTGTCTGACATTATCAGAGTATAATTAATTTTATATTTAACCCTAACCCAAGAATTTTATATAGAGGAAATTACTGAGCTTATTTAAGCTATATTGATTATGCTAAATAATATATACTCTAAGTATGTTTTAGTTAATTTTGGTTTGATGGCCAGTGTTTTTAGCATAGGTTCAAACTGTGGGTAACTTACCCACAATTTGATCCTATGTCTACTAGGTCAACTCAATACCATCTAATATTGTATACATGACTGTCTAAAAATATTATATGCCTTTACTAAAATCTGATTATACAAAATACACAAAACATGATGTTACAACAAGAAAAAAGTAAAGAAGAGGAGATAGAGGTGACACTAGGGGAAAAGTCTTACAAAAAGTAAGAAAAAGCAAAATGTCAGAACAAAAATATAATTACAGCAAAAAATTATAAATTGAACAGCTTTAAAAAAAAACAGTCTTTAAAAGAAAGGGTAAATAATTTTTATATACATATTTTTACATCAGCTACATCAGCCATCCTTTATCTAATCAAGTAGCAGGTATACTGATGACACCTTGAATGTCTGTCAATATGAGAGCGCCGTTGCCGCCAACCCATTCAGTGCTAAATGCCTCCCTGCCCCACACATCTGCGTCTCTTCATTAACTTGCTCTTCCCCCTTTTTCTCATTTCTGTTTCCTCAGGAACACGATGTGCTTCAGAGCTGCAGCGCTCATCAGGTGAGCCATTCCCAAACTGCCAGTGCCTGCAAATAATCTCCATCATCATCTTGTCTTCTATTCATATTCTAATCAATAATTAATGTCTGCACAGATTTGAGGTGCTGTAATAGTTTGTCTTGTGTTTTGTTCCCAGGAGGACACATCTCATTCAGTGGAGTGGAGATTCTGTGTTTGAACTGGGGTAGAAGCCTGAGAGAGCGGATATTTTGAGGACAACAATTCATCTGGGACTACAAATTCACAAACAACACTGAGGGGTAGTAACCTTAAAATCACATAGGAGCTGAACTTGATACAGTATGCATTTCTATTTGACTGCCACTACTTTAAATCCCCTATGAAATTTTGTAACAGCTTATGGCATAAATGAAATAAAGACAACAAAAGACAATAGTCAAAGAACAATAATAATGTCATGAAGGAGCTATTCATAGACAGACGATTACGTAAAGAGAAAAGAGTTATTAAGGTCAAAAGGTGAAAGTTGTCAGAACAGGAGCGGAGGGAGGATGCTGGATGTGGCGTAGAGAGAGATGGTGATGAGGGAGGATGGGGAGAGCTGGGCGGGTTTTCACAGACATACCAGTTCCCTCTGCGCTGACCTACTTTTACTACAGATTTTATTTAGATCAAACATGGGCCTTTGAGTCGTCTTTGCAGG
This sequence comes from Taenioides sp. WSHXM2023, assembly GCA_029959045.1. Classification (NCBI taxonomy): domain Eukaryota; kingdom Metazoa; phylum Chordata; class Actinopteri; order Gobiiformes; family Gobiidae; genus Taenioides; species Taenioides sp. WSHXM2023. The sequence continues at coordinate 17,378,908 of CM057098.1, read as the reverse complement.
CTATTAATGACAGAGCTGCAGCTTGGTCCCAGTGGGAAACGCACTATTTTAAAATCTACTCACTGTCCTCAGACTTATTAAAACATTAAAATAAAAACTATCCAATGGGCATATTCTGTTTGGCTAAGCGCTACTAGAAAGAGTTGATGATGAGCCATAGAAAATTCATTTAATGCAAATATAACTCAGTGTTCAGTGTAGGCATAAATAATGTCTGTGGAAATATGGCACTGGCATATAATGCTAAAATATAAATACAGATATAAATTATGTGTTGCTCACCTCTAAAATAGAAATACTCATTTGCTTTATATAAAAAATATGTGTATACATGCCCATGATGTCTTGATACCTGAATGGAACATAATATAGTGTTGGTCAACTGTGTGTCTACAAGTTGGTATATTTATATTTCAGCAAACAATATAAAGCTAATTAGCTACTACAATATATACTTCAACATGGGTTTAAACAGAATACAAGAGTACGCTACAACCCCCATTATTATTTGCATAATTGCAAACAGAGGGCAACTATTTGAACAATAATAATGGAACTATTACATTGTTTATTTCAACACTACCGTCCGGCTGTCATCTGAGAATTCATAGAATCATAGTTACATTCTTAACTTTAATACTCTGACCCAATCTTAACCTAAAATGTGCGAGTTTTTGCCAGTAGATCAAGCTTATTTAATGATTAAAAGGCATTATCATCTTATGCTTTCATTAGTGGTGTTAAGTGTTAATGCTACTTTACTTGGATTAAAACATGCCTTTATCTGTGTGTGGTCTTTATGTGATATGAGCAGGGTATGAACCCAAGCATGAGGGGCTGTTATTTTAAATATGCCACATGGCTATACTGTATGTACATGAGTGGGTCTGAAATACTGTGTCCATCTTGGAGGACAAGAAAATGTCATTGCTGCTGGGCTGTATGTGCATGAGATCATTTGAACTGGTAAGGCGTATATACATAAATATCAATTGCTTGTTGGAAACAGTAATTATGATATAGAATTTGTTCAATAAATAATAGTTGGAACAATATTTTTTGGAGTTCTTAATTTATCATGTGTTTTGGACTAGTGGGGAATATTCTGCTACCTTTTAATTTTTAAGGAAGAAAAAAAGGGATTTTTTTTTTGTTTTTGCTTTAGATTTTCTTGTGTCAGTGGCATAGAGTAGCTTCAGTCAAGATTATTGTTTATCAAGGTATTTTTCTGTAACCATACATCACACTTCAAAATGTGCTATTGTGACAGGCCTACTTGTTGGGTTTATTTGACTCTAAGATGAAGGCATGCAGTGATTTTATGGTCTGTCTTGATGAATTACTGTGTTGAGGTAATCTAGTAAATGTAATTGATGGAGTCATCCTCACACCGATCAACCAAGCCAAAATGTCAAGTCCCTGTTTGATGTCCAAGTAATTACGAACTGTCAGTGTATCTCTTGATATCCATTTGCTTCCTTCACAGACTGTGGCCAATTGAAATCCATGTTAATTACGACTGCAGCTCAGGTGTTAATTATATTCATGTACAAAATAACTACCATTACAAGCAGGTCGTGTTTTGGGTATAACATCACATACACAAGGAGCCTGGCTATGCTGCTGTTGCGCTTCTAATATAGAGGAATATCCTCTGCCACCACTTCATATTAGCCCATATTTCACAGCAAACAACCGTCTGAAATGGATTATAGCAGTTTCACAGCTAAGCAGGTCACTCTAGCTCCTTATGAGTAGGTTGCCATGACACCTGCAGAGATGTGGGTGTCTTAAATCCTTGTTTCCTTTGCCCTGGTGTCCCACATTTTAAGTAGGATATCTTTTTATATATACTCCATAATACACTTCTATTTAAATGTGTCACTAGTGGCTTGTAGATCACGCACAAACCCACAGGGCATGTGTAAATTCTCTGCAGTACAGTACGTGCTTTGTGAATGAGACTGTCTTCATATGCACTCATTTCGATTTGAATGCCTCCTAAAATACTATCTGACCTCCTTTTTATCTGCTACCTACCCTTGTCAAGTCCCCTTCCCTCTCCTGTCCTGTCTCTAATGCTCCCCATTCAGAGACATTACATGTTTCCATGGAAACTGGCTTGCCCACTCCCTGCTGATGGAGGGAACTGATGGTGGGTGCTGTTGGAGGGAGCTGTGGAAAATGTTACTTATGGTTCAAGCCACTGAAGTGTACCAAGAGGTGGCAGAGGTACCAGGTGGGGGTGTACAAGTATGAGGGGATGGAGGAACAAGGTGGAGGCAGCTGATTGAGTGTGCGCCCAAGGGTGCATAGAGGGTGCTACAGGGAGAAGCAGATTGAAGAGGCTGTTGTTGGAGGGTGCGGACTGGGGTGACAGTCAGAGGGGACTGTGGGTGCAGGTGGAAGGAGCTGGTGTACAAAGCTAAGGGAGGGAGCAGACAGAGGGTGTTGATGGAGGATGCTGTGGAGGGTGCGGCTGCTGCTGCAGTCTCTCAGTGAGACAGTGTTGCTAGGCAACAAGTCACATGGCGTTCCCTAGCAACAACAGTACTGCAGGAACCTGCCAATCCTCTTAACCTTTCTCTTCCTCCATCCCCCCAACACCTCCATGCTGTTCCCTCTATCCCTAGTGCGTCTCTTCTCGTCTTCCTCACCCAAATCGCTTTAATGTTTTGAGCTTTTCTGTGTTGCTCTTTTACTGCTGACCATGGGTCACTTACATAAACACCATTTTAGCAGTGTGGATGCAGCACAGGCTGTCAGGCAATAACAGCACCCTGTTATTGTATTGTAAAGTGATATAGTGTACATCCCCACCATTATGCTTTGGATTGAATTATTCCCCATCATACACTGGGCCGCAGTGGAAATGGCCCTTTGATTTCAGGCTCCATCTGACCACATAAATGAGACATGAGTGGTGTGCTCTAAAATACAGTAAATGCCAAAACATGTATATTGAACACATTTCTCAGTGTTGACAGTCCCCAGAGATGATTGCTATCAGGCATGTTTGCATCCCTAACAGACAAATATAACTTGGCACAGGGCAGCTGAGTGACGCCGCACTTCAGCTTTCATCCTGTACCTGTGTTAAAAGTTCTGATGCTTGACAGAAAATCAAAGAACAAAAGTGGGGCAAAACAACTGACTGGGGCCTTCACCTTCAACCTTAGTGAGACAGGATGCGATATCAGGTCCATGAGAATGAGTAAATAATTTATAATTAATAAATTCACAATTTTAGCCACACAATTTCTTATTTATTTAAATGTTAATCTTTATTGTAGTTGTAGCACTGCTTTATGGCTAGATCATTCTTCACACGTATGCCCAATCCTGTAATTATTGTCTCATCTCTAATAAGTATCAGAAATGAATCCAGTATTGTGGGGAATGATGACATGTTGTTTAGGCAGATCTAATAGATGTTTTCATAGATCAAATCAAATGTTTTGGCTGGCTTTATATCAACGCTCCACATACTTCATTCTGCAGCACTATTTGTATTAAACCACATAAATTAGAACTTTGATATCACGCTATGAATCCAGTGAATCAAAGTCTCATCACTCTGGCTATGTTGCTAAATTGCTTGAGTTGATATTTCATCTACAATGCAGCATTAGTGAGCAGAAAGGAAGTAACCATGGCAACTTGAACAGTCCATTTTAGCAGTCGGTTAACATGTACTGGTGGTTCTTGTCTGAGCTGCAGAGATGAACTGGGTCCACTTTTGGTCCAGCAGTTCTCTATTATATTTTCTTTGTCTCAAGCTTTATTACATAACTGTCTTGAGTTTGAACCCAGTGAACTGTCTGCAGTGACACAGCTACAACATCTAAGGGGGGGGTGAATATTACTGTGCACTGTTATTTTTTGTGACATTTACCTAAATGGATGGGCACCAAGCAAGATTACAAATTTGATTTGATCAAGATTCATGTAAACTTTGTATGTTTATAGTTCCTTGAAGATGTCATCTACTTGTTCTGACAGTTCAGATTTAATTTCAGTTGGTTGAATCCATCTGTCACTCACTCAGGATAATGCTGAGACAGACCAATAGGAGGTGTGGGTGGGAAAAAGTTTGAGCATAGAGCTACAGTCAAGAGAAAATTAGTGGATCACAATATGGCGATTTGACCAAAATATCAATGTCACTAGAATGAGATCACAACTTGATTTTTATCACCATATTGCCCAGTCCTACCTAAATGACTTTTGCTGTCATCAACAACCCAACTTATTTTTATGGCCTAACTTTATTACAGCTTCTGACCTGAATGCAGACTCTCATTAATCAAATTGTTCAGTGGCTAATACCTTTTTGCTTGACACAAGAAAGTACCCTAATTAAATTCACCCACAGATACTAATTATAACATGCTCTACTACTCTACTTTGTTATAACTAAAACATAATACATATGTTACTTTAAATACTGTACTGCAAACCACTCATGCCACTGATATTAAGAATTTGTTTGTATAATGCGACTGACATTTTTCAGTCTTGTACACATGTAAGATCTTTTTAAAATGAGCCTGCATTTAAAAAGACCAGTATACAGAGTGTTCTCTTTGCTGTGTCCGTAGGAATGTTTCTTCCACTACACTTGCACTTGAGGACTTGCACTAACCTGCAGCACTGGAGACAGTGGGCCAGTTCTGGACCAGCATCCCCTGGGCTCCCTGCATCACTGCTCCCGACTCCTCCATGTGGACTGAGCTGGAAGTAAGAGCATCAGACAAAAGCATCAATACATCAAGTTTAGGCTAATTACTTTTACTACAAAGCACTGTGAAGTAGATACTTGTAACTAAACATTGTTAAGAGGAAATCAAATCATGCAAGGCCAGTATTTGCAGTGGTAAAATGAGAGTAGTCTTATGTTTATTTTGTGTATTTTAGAGAGCTGGCACAAAGTTTGTGTATGCTTATGAAGAAGGAGGTGGCAGGAGAAAAAGTAGTACACTTTCACCACGTTTCATGTATTTATTAATTATTTAAAGTTCATACATCAACCAAGGCACGACATAGATTCCTGTTTTCTTTGAATGAGCATCTTCCTTTTATTTAAATTAACAATAGGCAGTTGATTAAAGGATGCGTTACAACTACACCCATATCAAACAGATAACGTTTTACTATGTTTTCTTGCATTAAAAAAACAAACAAAAAACAAACATACATTACATAAAAATCACATCCAGCAAAGCTGCAGCCTTGCAAACTCACATGATGTCATTTTTATTGCTCTACTTGAATGCCCTTTCTAACACTGGGAATCACTACTCATAAATTCATAATGAGTATACAGTGGATCTTATAGTGGGACCTCCACTTACTGGGGCATCTGCAATGCAGCACATCTACATCTATCTGAGTCCAAGGTGCAATACTTATGTGAAACTATTGCAAAAGGGGCAGAAAAGTGTATTCTTAGCAGTGTGAAGGAACAAAAGTATACTAGTAGGTGTGGTTTTGAAGTGTGGCAAAGACAGGAATACGAGCAAGCAACTGAGTGTGCCAAGGATGTGGGTCAGTGCAGCTCGTGCCAGAGCTTTAACTCTGTTGAGTTTTACAAAGCAGTTGAGGAAAATGTATAGATGCTCAAGGTCTTGTCTTATTTGAATACATTTATCCATGCTAACTCGAGGTTTCCTTCAAAGCCTTGAGTTAGGTTTGTATGTGTGAGTATTTAAGTATAAGAACGACACAGTGAACAGAATAGTTTAGAGGGAGGTAAGGAAATTCAAATGACAAGAAAGTCCAAATTACATCAGTAGACAATTGTACTAGCAATGCTGTCTTACATGTTGCAATAAAAACATTAACTTGTTTATTTCTCATTCTAGGAGTAGTTGTAGAGTATTAATAGTTGCTACTTGTTGTATCAACAATGATCATGTAATAATAGTGGAGAAAGTGGCAAAAATAAGTAGTTCATTTCACACTTTGAGGTATAGTGAAATTACATGACTTCAGTTTTGATAACTTCTTTAAATACAGTTTATATTCTGAATGTTGGTGGTTTCCTTCATGTTGTTGCTCATTGGAACTTGATGGCAGTGGTAAATTGCGTTGATGCCTTATGTTAATCCATGTCATGTCACAGGGGTCTTGATGACATGATGCAGATTAAGATCCCTCTCCACACCATAAAAATGAACACTAATATCTAATTAGTCGAGTCAGACGAAGCCAGAGAGTCACCACTGTAGCCCACATTGTTAGCATGAAATTAGGGAAATTCAGTACAAAGAATCAGGAAGGGAAGCAAAAACTCATTAGGTCTCTATAATACAGATGTCCGCACATCAAAGCCCCTTCATTAAACTCCATAATGCTACTTCAGGATACAGATCATCACATTAAAATGACTGATGACCCCATTGTTCATTAGTCAGATTTTGGGTGCAGTGTTATTTGGAAGCTATGCAGTATCATTGGTTGTCATTAAGAACTGCATTGCTCACATCACACTCAAAGTTCTACTGAACATTAGGACATGTTCTGATCTGGCTTGGTTTTGTCACTTTTTTATTCTGATAAAATACCAAAATACTACCTGAGAGCTGTTATTTTGTTTCTAAAATGCAATGCAAGTTAACAATCACTGTGTCACATTAATCCTGGATTGCTATTTTGAATTTGGTTGGGTAATTTTAGTTTCTGATATAGAGCTAAAATGTGGGTATGGCTAAAATGGTAGAAAGGCAATTTCTTTTATTTCTGTTGTGCCTTGATGGAGGTCTACTGTTATTTTGGGATTAATTATCATGTTTCAGTGCCTGTATTACTTCCAAACCCTGGCTAGACATGACTCCAAATGTCCAAAAGCTTCTGCCTATTTCTCCACTGCAGTATAATGGAAGAATTTGGCCTGCCTTTTTGTATGCTATAAACAACCTTTCTGATTAGGACATTTTGGGAAATATCAAATCCTAAATGATGTACTGCTGCTTTTACCAAATGAGTTCTCAAGTTAAAACGCCTCTTGGCTTCCATTTCACAGTCTTGAATCCATTAATACTCACTGCAAGAATAATCTGTGTATGCACTTACCAAATTGAAATTTCTTTTCTGACAGTATACTCTACACCTCCAGACTGGACATGCGAGCAGGACACCCTTTGCATCACAATGAACAAGTGTAGGTGTTGAGGATGACGTGAGCTGTTACCATGAGCATGTAAAAGTGCTTATTTATGTTGCTGTAGCGACGTGTGTGGACTGGGATGTATGCGTGCATCTGATGATCTGAGAAAGGTCATAGTCAGCTTGTTTGTCCTTCATGCTTCCTGCTTAGAGACTGGAGCTGGGGGAAGAAGTACTCTGAATGTAGATGACCTATATAGTGTTACACTGCAGTGAAGGAGAGCCGCTATGTGCGGATGGGAGGTGTGCCTGGTCATTCTCCCATAGAAGGTTACGGCTGTGATTTTGACAGATGGTAAAATGGCTCTAGTCGTTTTATATCAATACCTCCACAACGGTCTGTTTGCTTGTTAATGATATTGGTCTACATATCAAATTCAAACCATATGTTAGAATAGGGGTTTGATAGGCCTAGAAATGATTTATGTACATATGGAACATGGTGAGGATTTTATGATTTCCAGGTTGTCATTGCAAATGAGAAGGTGTTCTCAATTGACTTACCTGGTAAAATATTGAATTTAAAAAAAAAAAAAATCATAGAAGCCCAGGCGGTCCAACTAATTGTTATGATGTTTAGTCTTGATGGTGATGGTGACCCTTTCAGGCTTCATACAGTCTTAAAATTGACACACAGTTAGAGTGGCAATTACCTTTTGTTTCAAAATATTTGGTAAAATGAACTTTGACTACAGTGACTTGCAGTTTAAGAGTTCTATTATTGTTTTTTTGAAAGGCACTGAACCAGCAAAACTCAATTTAGCGCTAGGTCTCATTTTTTGCATGAAATAAGTTGTATGACACTGTAAATTCTTCAAAACTTCAACTTGAAGTTAAAACAGACATTATACATAGTAATGTTGTGTCTCCGTGTGCACGTACCAAGATTAGTATGTGATTATTTTTAGATTAAAACGAGTTACAAATGTGTGTGACGTGCTTACCTAGTCTGCACCCCTGCTCTCAAAGACGCAGAATATCGCCAGTCAGCATTGGGTGCTTTTGGCTGAACATGCCCGAGGTGAAGAGACAGCAGCAGAGGAGCATGGGAGAGAGGGAGGAAAGAGGGAGGAGAGAGGTTAGTTTGATTTCATACAGTGCAGAGGGGCTAGGCCATGATCTCATCAATTAATCATGACAAACATCCCAGCTGAATGTGATAGGAGCACTGCAGCTGTGTTCCCCATACACACACTGACACACATGTTTAGAGAGGCCCACCAGGGTTTTAAAAGGATCATACAGATAACGTTTTGGACACAGTTACTAATATTGTTTCAGCAGGATAGAATTTGTCGCACAGAAAATACTAAAATTGCAGTTTATAAAAATCTGTGTATACATTTGCATTTGTCAGCATAAAAAGGGTTGTTGTTTGGAGTATCTAGAGGACATCTTGTAATTTATGGCTTTCACATATCCAGTCGCCATGAGCCTCTGTCACCAGGGCAACCACATTCTCCATGCATGTCTCGTCGCCTGTGTTAGACCAGTGGGAGGTGTTTGCTTCATCAGCCCAGAATATGCTAATTATACTATTTTTAAAGCTAATATAGCACAATTACATGTATCGTACAATAAATCTTTGCAAAATGTGGTGCGGTGCATGCAACAATTTTCTGTAATGCTAGTCCGAGACTGTTAATTTGATTGACAGCTAATATAAAAAAGAAGACAAGGAAAACTCCCCAAATGGGAATCAGAGTTATGTAAACAACACTAAGGAAGTTATGTTGAAAGCCACAATCTGCTATAGCTATAGCAGGTGTCCCAAAATAAAATGGCACATTATGTTCTCCCATTCAATTCAGTGGGGAGTATTTTCTGCCGCTATGGCCAGCTTCTTTGTGTAAATTTAATTTGTGGGGCTGAGGAACAGAAGCAGGAGGTTAATCTCATTTCCATTGCTTCAAATTGTCTCAGTGTATAACTAATGTACCAGTGTCTGGCAACTGACAACTTATGACTGTCGACCTCAAGATCTTTTGTTTACTTAATCTGATATTGTAAATGCCATTAGCTAGCTGGACTGAACTCTGTAAATCTGAAATACATTAAAATGCAGCCATTGTATTTCTAACCACAGAAAATAAAAAAGCCAAATATTTCTGTGTTGTACATATGGACTCTGCAGTACAGACAAGAGAATACCAGAACTGTCACATTCTCCCAACACCTGCTACTGCTTACTGTGTCTACACCCACCAGGCATAATACAACTGTCTGTTGTAGGTGATCTTGTTGTAAGGTGTTAGGGCCACCTGTAGTGATGTGTAGCTTTATATGATACAAACTGGCTGACATATTCCTGTCAGAACTACCAGGAATGACAATGTCTCTGTTTCATATTACGCTTACAAACCAATGTCTCAAAGGCAAATTGCGTGAGTAAGATTTGAACCATCAACCTACTTGTTAAAGGTGACTACTCTTATTCTTTCCACCATCACAGTTACTTCTCTGGTGATACGTCTTGTCAGTTTACTATTTTTCAAATCTTGGACCACTTTGGATTAGCATAGACCATCCCTGTAGACATGTTGATGTTCTGACCAAATCATAAAAATGTCCCTTTGCCAAATTTGTATTTTTTTTTCATTTTTTCTGGCTTTGAAAATGTCAACTTTGAATACAAAATATTTTTCTTGTCCTATCAGTGGTCAGACTGGGTGTGCTTATATTACAGTACAACAATCAAAGATTTACACATGTTCGATTGTGTCTACCAATATGGTTACTGTCATTTAACAGCAGCCAACCTAATGAAATTATCCAGTGTTACTTTAATTTTCTGACACATCACAACTGCTAACAACAGGTCAAAGGCAAAGAGTGTGAGCAAGTCATAATAGACTGTGTGTGGCTTGCTCCTAGTGGAGATGTGATGACAAGCTCAAAGTGAAACACAAATCTCTGAATCATCAGAAACAACAAACCTGAAATGCATCAAAAGTGACACTAATGCAGAGTGAGTGCTGAGCCAAAGCTGGGCTTAGACACTGGAGTGGATGGAGGAGTCCAGGGAGATGAATGCTTGGATTAGTGCTTGTTATTTTGTACAAAGTAAAGTTGTACCTACCTCAGGGCAGAGCTGCAGTGAGGCATCGGGCATGCTCAGTCTGCGTACAAATCCACTGCCACTGGTGAAGAAGCGCTCTGCACCACTTCCCCAGGTGCCACTAATGGGACGTCCTGTGTTGTAGAACATGAACGTGTCACTGCCAGAGGTGGCAGTCAGGCAAGTCTTGTAGCAGTAAGTCTTTGTGAGGGAGCCATTTCCTCGCACTTCAATGTAGTGAGGCTCAACTTTTAGGTCTCTTCTCAACACCACATTGTTATTGGGTTGCCCACCAGTTGCACCAGCGGCACCTGCACTCACACTGCTGCTGCCCCCATCTGGAGGGGGCTTTTGTGAGCCACAGCAGGTGGAGCAGGACCCCGGCTGAGAACAGTAGGCGTGACAACGTACGATGGCCAGAACCACAACAGTCACCAGGAAAACAAAGGTGGTGGCACTTAGCGCCACAATCAGGTAGAGGGTGACATTGGAGAAGAGCAACGTGCTGTGTGGGCGGATGATCCTTTTGGGATCAGGGGCCACTTTGGGGGGAACTTCCATGACAGCCACATTGATGGTGGCGGTGGAGGTGAGAGGAGGCTGGCCATGGTCTTTAACAATAACAGTCAGAGCAAATGAGGTGGAGTTGTCTTCCAGTATGCGTCTGGTGGTGCGGATCTCCCCTGTGTGCTCATGCACTTTAAACAGGTCCATGTCTGTGGCTGTCTGGAGCACATACACCAGCCAGGCATTCGGACCTGCATCCGCGTCGTAAGCCACCACTTTGGTCACCAAGGCACCAGGATCTGCATTCTTCTGTACCGTCTCCTGGGAGCGTGTCCCATTCCCTGCAGCTGAAACTATTAGTGGTGCATGGTCATTCTGATCCATAATGTAGATGTAGACGGTGGCGATGCGGCTGAGTGGAGGAATGCCCCCATCTTGGGCTTTGACCTGGAAATGAAACTCTCGCAGTGACTCATAATCAAAGCCTCGCAGGGCGTAAGCCTCTCCTGTATCAGCCTTGACAGACACATAGGAGGTGACAGGGATGCCATGATTGTTGTCATTGAGCACTGTGTAGGTGATGCGAGCATTCTCCTTTATGTCGGCGTCTTGAGCTTTAACAGTACACAGAGAGGCCCCAGCGGCATTATTCTCTGTCACATAGACAGTGTAAGAAGTCTGCTCAAACCTGGGTGGGTTGTCATTTACATCGGCCACGTCCACCTGTATGGTCTTCTGAGAGGAAAGGGGAGGTTTTCCTCCATCCGTGGCACTCAGAGTGACATTGTAGGCATCCTTGGTCTCACGGTCCAGGAAGGCTGAGGTAACCAGAGTGTAGTAATTTCTGAATGACTTAATCTTAAAAGGAAGGCCTGCTGGGATCTCAAGGCTCACCTGTTTATTAGCGCCAGAGTCTCGGTCTGTTACACTAATGAGAGCCACAACAGTGTCTGCGCGGGCATCTTCCCTCACAGGGCTGGACAGAGAGGACAGCACTATCTGAGGGACATTGTCATTCACATCCACCACCTCTACCACCACCTTACAGTGGGCTGCCACTGCCCCAGGGCCCTTATCCATAGCCTGGATGTACATCTCATAGGAGTTGGTCTCTTCATAGTCCACATTACTTCTCACTCGTATTTCTCCTGTGTGAGTGTCCATGCTAAACATCTGCCGGACTCTCTCTGGAGTGTAACTACTGAAAGAGTAATACACTTCTGAGTTTGTGCCCTCATCCAGGTCAGTTGCATTCAGTTTGATTACCAGTGTGTCTTTGGGAGAGTTTTCCAACAGCTTTACTTTGTACACAGAGCTATCAAACTTCGGGGGATTATCATTAGAGTCCAGCACTCGCACATTGATTTTAGCAGTACCAGTTTTCTCTGGTGTACCACCATCCACAGCACTTAAAATTAATTGGTGATAAGGCGTCTGCTCACGATCAAGAGGCTTTTTGAGCACGAGCTCAATGTGCTTTGTGTTCAGAGAGGGTTTGTTGGATACCAGCGCAAAATGGTCGTTTGTGCTAAGCTGATACATACGGACTGCGTTGGACCCAACGTCTGGGTCCAGAGCATGTTCAATTTGGTATCTGGAACCCGGTGAAGCTGACTCTATGACTTCCAATTGGTATTCATCCTTGGGGAACTGTGGCGCATTGTCGTTGGCATCCAAGACCTCTACCTCAATATGGTGCACCTCTGTGGGGTTTTCAAACGTCACCTCCAGATTAATCAGGCAGGTGTTCATAGTGTCACACAGAGACTCTCTGTCAATCCTCTCATTAACGAGCAGTTTACCGTTTTTAGAGTTGACAATCACGTAGCGCCTCCCACTACTAGATGTTATCCTCATCTTTCTGCTAGGGAGCTTTCGAATATCCAGACCCAAGTCATGCGCCAGATCACCGACCAGTGCCCCATTTTCTTGCTCTTCTGTTATGGAATATCTTAACTGTCCAAACGAAAGGCCACAAAATAAAAGCAATGTAAGAAAATAAAAAGGCACATTATCCCCTATCCGGTTGCATATGCCCGCCAAAGCCATTGCAAGCTCATAGGATCCGCAGATGGATTAAACGCTGCCTTCCTTCCGCCTTTTTAGCTTGCAGTACCTTGCGTCCCAGCACCTCATTAAGGTGGGCTAATTGTTGTCCCGCTGAATCAAACACTTGCGGCTCATCCATTGCGTTGCCAAGCCCAGGTGAATCCTTTCCAGCGCGCCCATATTCCCTTTGTCCGTGATGCGCTCTTTTTTTGTCTCCGCTGTGCGCTGCTGACGGGTGTGTTTCCCTGTCGATGGAGCTGTTAGAAACGTCAAGACCCGCGAGTTAGGCTGTGAAGTTACCGGAAAAATAGTCCACACCTCATAAAATAAAATATCTATTTCCTTTATGGAGTCCATTTCAGAAACAAAAGAGAAATGAAGACGACTAGATCAGTTTAAATTGTGTCATTTTATAGACTATTCATAAATAATGTTTTATTTTTCTATTGCCGCTTAAGTCTAATACTATTGACTAGATTAGTCTGATAATATTATTGTGTCATTAGTCTGATCCGTCATTAAGTATTCTACAATATTACGATGCAATTAAACAAGCATGCTACTATTTTTCCTATCATTGCAGCATCAACAATCTGTCATTTAGTGTTAAACTCAATATAAGTTAGTCCTAAGATAATGTATTACTATTAATTAATAATTATTAATATTTAAATGTATTATATAAGTATATTCCCTATACAATGAGAATTGGTAGACCTATTGTGCAATGGTGTAGTATTTATTTAGTGAGTCCTAAATAGCGAGTAGCCTCCACCATTTCATGTTACGGATTTTACGGTGAAATGGCTAAGAGGAAGTTAATCCATCCAATATCTCCGCCTTTATTGTATCCCTGCTGGTGGTGAAATTGCGAAATGTAGGAGAAAGTACCGCCTTTCTCGCCTCTGTTTGGCTAGAATGGCTCTCCTCCGCAGCTCTCATCCTCCCTCCTCCTTCTCTTTTTACCCACCCATCCCTCTATTTTCTTTTCCCCTCTTTTACTTATCTTTTCTTTATAAAATCTGCCCCCGGTAGCATACATATGCGTCCCTATTCAATACGTATATTTCTGGAATTATCTCACATTAGGTCCACACCTTTGGCACTTCAAAGCCGGTGCATGACTCGAATGCTAATGAATGCTTTGTTTAGAATAAAACGATTTTTTAACCCTTCATGGAATCATTAATTGCCATAATTAGGAGAAGGAGAGCAGCGTCCTTCCACTAATGAAAACAAGCGTTTATGTTCTGCTCTTCTCCGCCTGTCTGTATCCTGTATTTGAAGCGTAAAAAGGGGGTGCCATGCGCTCTTCATTTGGCCGGTGGCATTTCTGCGACGCAGCCATACATCCTCAGCATACTATAGCCTAGCAACAACACGGGGCTACAGCATCTCTCATCTATGGCGCACTATGGCGCGCGTTTGGCACAAAAAGCAAAGCATCGCAGTGACAATCACAAGCTTCTCTCCGCGCGGATCACTGTCAGTGGAGCCCACGCTGTCAGGTCAGATCAAGCGTGCTTCACATGTGCCGCCTGTGGTGGACCCCATTATACGAGAGTCTGCGGGAGAGTGTGTTTGCGGGTCAGGAACGCAATGTGTGCATATGTGTTCAATAATATTGTCTACACTGTCACAAAGTTTAAGGTGTAGTTGTTAAGTGATGCCTATATCTCTTCCTTTAGTTATTTTTAGATTTATCCTTTTGGCTACTCATACATTGACTCAACCTTCAACATTTATCCAGATTTTGAACTGGCACAAAAAAGTACTTTGGCTTTTGAACCCTTGTGGCTGGGATTCAACAAGTTTCTGATTACAATGATTTTTTTTTTTTTTTTTTATCATACAAGAATATTGTACAGTTTAATTTTATAACCCCAATTAAACTGGTCTTATTCTTCAAACAGAATTCTTTCCTGATGCCCAACTCCCCATTGTGCACATTATGCATTAATCTAAATGCACAGGACCTTGTGTGACTGTGGTGGTCTGTGCTCGTATCAGGGCATAGACGACCTGCCTACATTATTTACTGTCTCTCGGGCGACACACACAAAGATGGACTGCACTGCCCCAGAGCACCCTGGGAGTGTGAGGTGATAGGTGTTGAGGAATTGGACATCATTCAAAATAGAAAGGACTAGACAGCAGATCTGATCTGAGAAATTAGAACGTGGCCTGGTCAGTATAACAAATAATTTATTTATTTGCATGAATAAATAATGAACTAACATAAAATCCACATAGCATAGCATACTCTAGATAAGCCTATTTCACCATTTATTAAAAACAACTCCTCAGGATCTCCGGAAGAGCTGGAGGAGGGCGTAGAGAGTGAAGTCTGAGTGTCCTTCCTTAGACTGCTGCTTCCTTGGCTCCGATAGCTTCTGATGACTTAGACAATATTATATTATATTGTATTATATTGTATTATATTGTATTATATCTCATCAGGGTCCAACCTTAAATTATTGCCAAGGCTTGATTTCATTTTTGAACAAATGGAACCACTTTTCCCGAACAGAGACAATATTACATTGTTGCATCAGTAACAATGACTGTGTAAACTTTGAGTCAGAGCCTTGAGTTCACATTAATGATAGATGATGAGTTTGCTGCCCGAAATGTGAAATTAGGCACTTGCTCTTTCAACAGAGGACAACAAGTTTGTTTTACAAAACAAAATATTTTGTGCTAGACACAAAGAGCGTGGGAAGTCGGTCCAAAATAGACGAGCAAAGTCGGTCACAACAGCTGGCAGGGCTGCTGTCCTCCTGGCCTTAAGCAGAATAGATTACTGGCTGAATGAGTCCAGTAGACGAGTGCCATGATGAGGACTTCTTCAGCAAAACACGACACAGACATCTGGGACTGTGTTCACAGAAAGGGCAAAATATGGAATTCATTAAAAAAAAGTATGTAATTATGGATAATGGCAATAAAATAATAATTATGTGAATCTGAAAATAACATGATATATTTTGAATTTACTTATTTTAAAAAAGAAAGCTTTATATACATTTCCTTTTTTTTTTGACACTATGGTGTTTTTATGGTGTTTAATAAAGAAAACAACAATACCACTTGTGATGAATTATTGAGTTAACAAATTCTGAACTTCTGACTTTTGTAATGAAAAATGGCAAATTTATTCAGTGTTGCATTTGCATCTGTAACTCATACGGCTCAAGCTAGGAGCTGATATATAAAAGGAATTGTAATGTTTGACAAGTTGTTGCTCTATAGCAATAAATCTTTCTCCAAGCATGTGTTCATTTTCATTGTGGTGAAGCATGTTTGAATGTTTCATAGGTTGAAATTGTGCAACTCTCACCATTTACAAGAGTTTGGGGCTAGCGCAAACATTCATATTGACACATTCATATTGACTACATTATATATGTAAATATGTAAAATTCCTATTTAGACTGATCAGTTGTTCACCTCTTATTTCTTGTGTTATGCAAGACTCTGTCTCCATAGCAACACATTTTTTGAGTAGCATTGCTGTCATTATAATTCTCAATTATGGTGTGAGCAGTTACTATTCTATGCAAGTACTATCAAAGCATATTAAGAGACATTACAAGTTGCAGGAACGTCATAGTCCGATTTCCAAATTGGATATAATGAGCTCTTCATCCGTGCTCAAGTGCAGTCATCTTAGACAAAACCAGTGCAGATCTTAAATTGGTGCAGCACTGACCCTATGGCAAGGTCGGCCACACACAGGAAAACCTGCCGTGGGCGTCACTCAAGCCTGGCATAAATCTATGTGCACTTACTGCAATCTGCCTCCACTGTGTTCCATCTCTGTCAGCAGCCAAAGTACTGGCTCAGCAGGCTCCAGGTCTCCTGTGTCTTATTCCTGAATCCACTTTTTAAAAGAAAAACAATGTATTATCTGCACAAAGTTTGTCTAAGTATAAGTATGTGGCTAATAGTAATCATATGTACATCCAGGTCAACACAAACAATGCAGATCCCCTTGATGTATTTACATTTTAACATTCAACCTTTGACCTTTTAAGGTGCTTAATGGTAGAGTCATTGTAAACTTGTCCTACTCAATAACAAGCAATATAGTAATTTGACCTGAAAGTCACCTGTATTTAACATCAACAGCTTTGATATTTGATTTTATATAGTGACTTAAGTTGAGAATTTAAAATGTCTGGTCAATATTTACCTACCAACAATACACAGTCTGTCCAAGCACCTTCCCAAGATTAAAGTTTAGCTGGGAAAGAAGAGACGCTTAGGAATGTAACCTTCTGCTATACCTTGTAAGTAAAAAAAAAAAAATAGGGCAGAGCAAGATTCACTCATTTGCAGTTGTCAATGATCAGCTTGGGTCTTTTTCATTGAGAGGTTTACAGCCAATCTTCTGTCAATAAAAGCATGTAGTTTTGGAACACAGTTCAGACCGTGAAGGGATACATTTTACCATAGTTGTATTAAAATGTCAGTGATACATGTATGTATAGTTTATGTTTAGGGAAATTGAAAATCATTGTCAATCAATATGAGGGGAGAGAAAATCAGCCCAGTCTCAATTTCATATTCACAAGTAGCAGCTATGCAAAACCAGTATAGTGGTAACGACTAGGGCATTTTGAAGTTGAATGCCTGAATGAAAAAAAGTATTAATGTTAAGAAATATTATAACTTATTCATTTGTAATTCAGAAAATATACAAAGGTGTATAATAATTGCTTGCTTAGAAATCACTCAAGGGCTATATGTTCCATTAACGTCATAATTAAAGTAGCTTTGTCCTCATTGTCAGGTGATTGGAGTTGAAGGAGACACTTACTGGATCAATACACTGTATGCACTGCTCCCTCACCCACTCACTGTGTGCAACCCCAGCATTTATCCGACTGAGGGAAGAAGAGGGATTTTGACATGATTTATGATGAAATGCACAAACCTCACATTATACAGACAGACAATGTACAGCTTAAGCTCTGTGGAGAGGGGTGGCTGACTTCTTAGTGCTAAGCTGCTGCTACATATGAGTGCTCTGAACCCACTGTCTCTAAACCCCCATATTTCATTATTGAGACCAGTGTAGCATATGGTTTGGCCTAAAAGGAGGAAGGATCAAATTTCTGTCCCAAAAGACTGACCTAGCAGGCCTTAATATGGCTGCAACGACTACTGTTACCACCACCATTATGGACAAACCGTGACTAGCACAGAAGTCCAATAACAGAACACCGCTCGAGTTCAGATCAGGGAGGCCGTTCCTCCCAATCACCCCTCTTCAGGTGTCACTGTCGTTGCCCACGTGGGCATTGAAGTCCCCCAGTAGAACAATGGAGACCCTGATTGGTGCACTGTCCAGTACCCCTCCCAGAGACTCCAAGAAGGCTCGGTACTCTGCACTGCTGTTCGGCCCGTAGGCCGACACAACAGTGAGAGACCTGTCCCCGACCAGAAGGTGCAGGGACGTGACCCTCGCGTTCATCGGGGAGAACTCCAACACACGCCAGCTGAGCTGTGGGGCAATGAGCAGCACACCTGCCCGCCCCTGCTCGCCGTGAGCAACGCCAAAAATGAGAGCCCAGCCCCCCTCAAAGAGTTGGATTCCAGAGCACAAGCTGTGCGTGGAGGTGAAGCCGACTACAGTATATATAGTCGGTAACACTCAACCTCCCACACAAGCTCGCATTAGACTGAATGCCTTGGTTGGGGTCACTGTTCACTCTGCTTTTAGTTTCAATTGCCATTTAGAGTCACGCCTTAAGACAGCAGTTTTTCCCACATACCACAAAATCCATTGGCAATTAAGAACCATTACATACTTAACCATTACATAACTTGTGTTTACCACAAATAGCTTTTTGCAGCTTTTACAACAGCATTTATATAATTAAACAAGTAATTTTATCCCCCACAATTGACAGTAAAAAGCCGAGATGGTTAGTTATATTTCCTGAGTTGTTTTGTTTTAATCATGTCTGTGGTCTATCATTTGAAAATACATTTTGTGCATTATTTCCAGTTTTGTTCTCACAATTAAGTCAACTTCAAATTATAAATCAGATGTTGCATCCAAACATTATTCTTACTTGAGTAGTAGTTTCCAAAATACTTTTTTTTTTTAAATTCTCACTTACAGTGAACCTTCCCATTTCCAAATGGATGTGACTGACAGGTGAATTAGCCAAGATTGATATCAATCTGTATATATAAAAAAAATAAATAAATAAAAATAAAAATACAGAGATATGTCAATCTGTATTTGCTAGCCAGACTTAATAATACAATTTTAAAGTAACATTACTCTACCCACCTCTAGTAAAAAGTGAACTGTACATTTATTAATATGCATCAGTATCATGTAGTTCTTAACTTTAATCTCAATATTTAAAACAAATCAGACAAAACAAAAATATACCAATCATGATGTAATCTTGACCATCTAATGACGTTACTCCTTGCACTGGCCCTTGTGGATCCCTGTGGCCTGGTTTGCTGCAGCTGGGTTTCAGCACCACGAACAGCGCCCATTATAAACTCCGTAGAGCTCTGGAGAAGGGAATTGATGGCACAGATAACAGGCATACTCAGCAAACACAATCCATAGCCACAGGTGCACTGTTTCTTATGTCGACCTACTTACACTTTATACACGGGAACCTTTAGGCGCTGTGATGGTACCAGCATTTTAGGAATGACTTGCTATATATGCTCTAGCAGTGTATTTTAATAGTATGTGTAGGTTTTTGAGCAAAGTGTATAGAAGATTATATGTATTTGTAGCTTCTTTGTGGAAAATAAGTAAAGCTGTGGTAGCTGTAGTAGTAATAGTAGTTAAAGGTGTAGTTCAAGTACTTAATAATGTAGTTGTAGCAGTAACAGCAAAAGTAGTTTTAACAGTAGCAGTCTGGCAGGCAGCTGAAGTAAAATAAATGCAATACAATAAAGTACAATAGATAAATTACATAGGAATTAAAACCCAATAACTTTCCCATTACATTCTGCCATTTTTGTTTTTAGTTATAACAACCTCTTACATATTGGAGTAATAGTATTAACATTAAGTAGACTATATAATTTTTCCACATCTTCTACACAGTACACAGTGTAGGCCCGTGTGCTGGCAGGAAAGCAGACTATGCAATTTACCACAAGGCTTGTGCTAATCCTGACAAAGCTATTATTTTGTAAACTGCTAGCATGGCCTTCATTTTTGCTTTTCAGTTTCCAAGAATTAACACAGAACTGGGTCAGTGTGTGTTTATGGGACAGTTACTTTTGATCAAATTCTCATCACACACAAAAGTCAGATTAAAAAGCTTTATTCAAACTAGCATGATCAGGCAGAACATTTTACGCCAAATCAGAAACATCAAAAATGGACATTTAACTGAAAAAAGCAAGGCCATTCTCTCCCCAAAACTTCTAATCTTCTAAAAGAGGCATGAGCTTGATTTATTACAATCTAAATAAATTAGTAGAATAACCTAAAATGTACACACATGAGAATATTTAGAGATCTAGAAGCACGTTCCTGTGCCATTCAGTCACAGTGAAGACAGATATATCAAAAACAGTATAAAAACACAAAGTAGAAAGCAGTTGAATGTACAATAAATGCATCTACCGGTTCTAATTCTGAACACAAATAACAAGGCTGAGCTCCTATTGTTTTAATATAGGGACAACTGTAACTGGGAAACCTGTACTGTGCAAATATTTAAGTGAAGTTTAAAGAAATTAATTTAAGAAATACTGTTCTAAAAATCCAGTTGGTTTGGAAGAATAAAGAGCCAAGATACTTAAGCCATTAAAAGACATTTTTCAATAGAGAGATCCTTATGTCATACATTTTCATATTTGTACTGCTGAGTTCTAGATGACATCACTACAGCCCATAGGCCTATAATATTTAATACAGATGGGGGCTGCTAAAATGACAATTGTTAAAATACACGTTTTAGAGTCTAGTCACTAATAGAAATGATCAGGTTCAACATTTTTAAATTTGCCTTTTGGATATTTCATAGGAAAGTTACAATATAATCAATAAAAGAAATGTTTCTTGCCCACCATCTGAGAGTGTGACATCATCATATTCTACAATCTGAAAACCACCAACAATGAAATCAAATTTGATTTTGACAGCCTTAAATCTCAGTCTTTTGCACAGCACTAAACTGTCCTTAATTTCATTCATTAGAAGTTAACAATGCAGAAGGCACGCAAGGAGCTCATTGCATGTGCAATTCTTTTCACACCAGTCTTGATTGCACACTATTGTACCCCAGAGCGAGTGTTTTCCTGATTAAGTGACATCCTCGGTCTGACAGGCAGTGCACTGTGTTGGTGATACAGCCACACCAGGAAACTGAAGCTTGGGTTTCACTGACTCAGACTATAGCCTGATACATCCACTCAGAACCACTGCATAAATACAGGCAGCTCAAATCACATTTACAGACCAATCTGTGCATTCTGGTTGTAGAGTGTAGCCACCTGCTTTAGACTGGCCTCTAATGTAATACTTCAGTAACACCACAAGGGGTTTTGTTGTTTAGCACCTTATTTGTAATCAAAACTAATAGTGGACAGAGGTACAGTCGTGTCATTTGAAGATGGTATTTTTTATTATTACAATGCACTGAAGGCATTTTGATCAGTGTTCACGCTGTGGATAGTGGAACTCCTTAATGTCACCCTTCACCTGGAGAAAGAGACTGAGTAGAATCATGAAGGAGACAATTTACCCCTCATGTGAAATGTGCTCTTACTTGCACCATTAGTTTAAATATGTCAACGCGGATGGGGTCACAGTGATATTCTGTGCATAAAGTTGTGTCTGATCCGTGTATGTTAAATCAAATGCCAATAACTTTATAGTCAAGCTTCTAAGAGCAAGCCTTGCCTTCTCCCTCTGTCCACTATTCCTACTGCATAATTTTTCTTTTTCAAAGCTCCTTGTTTTTTGATTAACACAAATCTGGCCTTTTCTATAGTGCAATATAGGTGCTACTCTTGAGGTCAACAAAGGTCGAGAAAAATACTTAATATTAGTAATAATAATAACACTGTCAAAAACATCACCAAACTACAAATACGCAACACAAAATGCCCTTGAAGAAGCTCACAAAAGCAGCATAAAATCTGATACATAAAATATTTATAAAAACAGTCATTAACAACACTTTATGTCTGGACCTTATCGTACATGATAAAAATTGTATTACAAAAGTTTAGTACCTTTTTTATTACTGATTAGATTGTTGACAGTTGAAAGCAAATGTTTTTTATTAGTTTTGTAAGTCCGTGTTGTGAAATTTATAAACCAATATTTTTTTCATGATGTAAAGAGATTTGGATTTTTAAAAATCCATTTATATACTATTTTTGAATAAAACCTTTTTTTTTTTAAGAAGTAGAATTATTGCGGTCTGCTCTGCCTATTGCAATCAGGCATAAAGCTAATATTTCTAAATAAATTATGCACCTGATATTTTTTAAGGGTGTGCGTTTCTTTCTGTTACCTCATTATCTTTTCTTTACAATCAACTAAATCAAACAAGACGCTTGAAAACTCACTATTTAAGTAATGGATGGTAATGAAAACTAAACCACTTGTTATTTTCTTACCAGTAACACTATGAGTCTTAAGACTTAAAATGTAGTGAAAATGCTTTGTATAAAATATGTCAAATCAATATCACTAATGTCTAAGCACTATTACCAGCTACAGTTTTATGGAGTATTTTGCCCTGAATCATGTGGGAACATGACCTTAACAATGAGGGATATCTATCACTACAAAATGCAAGGTGTGTCCAAACTTTAACAGTGTACTTTTTTGTTTTCTCTGTGCAGTTGAACAAGATGTGAGCACAACTTTTTTGAGTTTTGTCCAATGTAATTAAAACTTATGGTGTCAGTTGGAGCCAAACAGGTTAGCCAACAACACACATAAGCCTTATACTGTGATATTATGTAATTAAAAAAGAACTTGCACAATCTTAACTCGTAAAGCTCTTTATCTAAATAGGCTCACTTTTCCAGAAATTCTACCACAAATGCACAAACAGGGGTAAAACCAATACGACTGCAAATCGACCTCCTCTTACTTTCTGGACACACCTTGTATGTAAAGCTGGAGAGAAGGCAGCACTTCTCTGGCTAAGGAATGAGGCCACTTTTGGAATGTCCAGGATTTCTGCAATACACTATTTGATGCCTGAATATTGTAGAGCCATGCAGATTCATGCTTAATCTGAGAAAAGAATGGGTCGAATTGTCGATGATGGAGAGGACAGGGGAGTTGGGTGGGCAGCTGTGGTACGTCTTCAGTATGAGTCACCAGTGAAGAGGTGATTATATCATGGCAGTTCTCTTCTGGGGCCCTGCGCAAATAAACAGAACATATAATCAGGCCAAAAAAGGAAGGCAAACCTCCCCAAACTCGCAGAAAGTCCTCACTCATGCAACACTGGATCCTGACTGGTTACTGCCACTGTTAGTGTAATCCAAGCATTTTTGAACAAGGGTTTTTGCAAACATTTGGAGAAATTTGTGGGAGTTGGCATGAAATTGGACAACTAAACACAGAAACTAAGATAGAAATCAAGAGATTGAAAATTAAATGCATAGCACAGATTTTTGAGTGGACTGTATTGGGTACTTTGTTTTGTGGTGCGATAAAGTGAATGAAGAAAGAGAAACAAGAAGTAAACTTTATCTGGATTTCTGGTTGTGGTCTGCCATCTGCTGTCTCCATTGAGAGGTTATTGCTTTGCCTGTAATGTCCCACAGTATGGCATTCATTTTATTGCTTAAAGGTACCTTGAAAACATTCTTACTGTGAGTAGAGTCATCTCTTCCGAGATCTGACCTATAACTTGGCCTGCTGGCTTCCTCATAAGTGAAACATGTCAGGCAAAGTAGTAACGTCTCCATGGAGATCAAAAGTTAAAAACACAAGAACTATTAACCATAGCTAGGGGTAATGATTTGTATCTCTTGACAAGTTAAAACACATTTACACACAATTTAGTGTTGTATGTGTTTGCTGTATATTTTACCAAAATTATTTAATTTTCCTATTTGACCAATCAAAAATGTTCTTTCTGTACTTCTTTCTCCTTCACCATACTTCAAATTGTTATAGTACCTAAAACAATCCACAAAAAAATCTGATCTATTGTAGTAAACGCATGCACAAACAGGCACTTGGTGTTTGGTGGGGGCCAGTCGAGTCCCTGCAGTATGTGACACTGCTGTGTGATGGCCACAAATAAATCTATCATGGTCCTTCCATTCCATTCAGAGATTTATGAACCATGATATGTTGTTTCACTCTCAGGTGCACAGCGCTCTGAGAACCTATTCCTGAACAATCATTCCTTTATCTTTTGTTTCTATTTGTGCCATTACATTGTCTTGAATCCAGGCCAAGCAAACCAGATGTGCGCCACAAAAATCTGACTGGCAGCCAATTCTAATTCTAATCTCTAACCTGAAAGGTTTTCTCCCTTGAAAAACTGTGGCCAATTCCGATTTTATTGCAACCAGAACCTACTGTATATTGTATTGCTCTAACTTAAAATGACCAATTCGTCTGCTATTTTTAGACCAAACCAAAATTATTAGTAAATACAAAAGTGTAAAAAAGAAAATTATAGTGGCTCTACAAAATGTAGTTAGCAACCAGCATACCTCCAGTTGTCGGGTGGACTTCCTTTCATTTTGAATACTTTAGAACAGAAAGAAAAGACAAATTGAGTTGAACAAGTGAATTACAATAGCCAGATATACACAGGCGTCCTCATGCATATTCATATCGTTTAATCTTTCAGTGCAACACTTGGTTGAGTTTAGGCTGCAGGTCCAGCTGTAGAAACACAAACAACATCTGCTGTAAAACTGCTGCTCTGTTGGTTTGTTCATATCTGTATGTGAGGAGGCACCGTTCGAGATGCAGTTTATCTCATGTGTGGCAACATCTTTTGTCCTTGATTCATAGCTCTGCAGGCTGCGATGCTTTGAAGTTGAGCGCCTCTCACAGCCACTGGAGAATGTCTGTTTACTTCCTGTGCATCTGTAGCACCTACACAGGCACGGAGCGCTGGCACAGGTGTAATTTGGTGGCATTTTGGCTACATTCAAACTGTGTTTTTTTTTTTCTTTTCTGGTTGCTTTTAGTCATGGTTATCCAGTGTATGTAATAGAAGCCAATTATGTTTGTAACATCGTCCTCCACGACACACTGACCTCATTCTTCAGCTTCATTTGCATGAGTTTCTTACTACACTTGAAGAGTTGTGCTAATAGTAGTACATTTTGACCAGCAAAATTCTAGGCGTAATATCAATATGAAATGCAATAATGTTGCATGTGGCATTTCTTTTTTGTTTTTCAGTCTAGTGTAATAGAGTGACCATTCATATACATAAAATCAATAGTTCATATTCAGAATATATCTATATACCTATAAAATATTTTAAATATGATTTATTTGTGCAGTAGATATTTTGATAATTTTGAGGTATACACATAGTGCATTGTTTCCTAAATACAGGGTAAAAACATTCTTTTTAAAGGTCAGTTAATTGGTGCGATATAAAACTATATTGTTGTAAATTAATAGCAAAATTCTTTGCTTTTACAAACAGCTCCATATACTTTTATGAGTTGTGCTAGTCAAGATAGACAGAAGACAGAATTAACATGTTGATTAGGTAATGTCATGCCATTTAAGAATGTAAATGTGCAGACTGAACATTAAACCTAAGCATACAAACCTCCAGTGTGGATGCTCTGGAGTCTGTCTCACTGGGGCCTATGCTCCGGGGTATACTGGACACAAAGTAGCCTCCTTTGGGGATGATGGGCTGCCTCACCACCACTTTCCCCTTCCTCGTCTCGGCCAGGAACAGGCTGTACCAGTAGGCATCGCTGGAGATCAGGGTTGAATCTGCGATGGTGGAACTTCTCTGACTGATGACGCTATTTCTACTGATCACGCTGTTTCTGTTAGCATTTGGTGGGATCTTGATAGCTTTGGGCTTTGGTTTCTGACACTTCAAGACGATTATAACCAGGATGGTGATCAATAACAAGAATGACACGGCTCCTAGTCCGATCACCAAGTACAAGTTCAAGTCCGTGAACATGTCATATTCAATTGGCAGCTCAGTGGTTTCAGAAAACGACATCACGTTTTCTACAGTTGAGATCTTGATGGTCACTGTAGCTGACAAGGCGGGATCACCGTTGTCCTTGGCAACAATGACTAATCGTTGTTGCCTTGGATCTCTGTAACTAAACATTCTTGTTGTTCGGATCTCCCCATTGTACTGGTCCAAGCTGAATAAAGAGGCATCTGTGATTTGTAAGAGTTGGTATGTCACTCTTGAATTCTGCTCTGAATCAGCGTCAATGGCGATAACTTTAGCCACTAGATGCCCCTTATCTGTAGATCGAGGTATTACTTCTTCCACAATAGATCCTTGAGCTCTCCATGGTGACACTATAATGGGAGTGTTGTCATTTTGATCTTGTATGATAATATGGACTGTCACGTTACTACTAAGTGGAGGAACACCAGAATCTCTTGCCTCAATGTGGAATAAGAAGTCCCTTTCTCTTTCATAGTCGAATGTCTTTAATGCGTAAAGATCTCCGTTTTCTGGATTGATGGAAAACAGCATGGACATGGACGTGTTCACAATCTCTTTTTCCATTATGAAGTAGACTAAATATTGGTTTTCTTTCAGATCTGGGTCATGAGCACTGAGAGATGTCAATAAAGCCCCTGGTACATTATTCTCCACAACATGAATGGTGTAAAAAGGCTGAGGGAATGTGGGTGCGTTGTCATTGATGTCTAAAATGTCTAAAATTATTGTTTCATTTTCGGATAGGGGTGGGCTGCCTTTGTCGGTGACCATTAGAATTAGTTCATATTTGCTTATCATTTCTCTGTCCAATGGTTTTGAAACTATTAGCTCATAAAATCCCTCAGAAGTTTTGTTTAGGAGTAAAGGTAGTGTTTCTTGTTGGCTCAAAGTGAGATTGACCACACCGTTGTTTCCTGAGTCCTGGTCTCTCACTGTTACGACTGCGATAAGAGTGCCAATGGGGGTGTCTTCGCTGACAGCATTTTTCACAGACTTGATGGTGACTTCAGGATAGTTGTCATTGAGGTCATTGACATAGACCGTGACTTTGCAGTGCCCTGACAGCGGGTTGGTGCCCCGGTCTTGCGCTTGGATGTGCATCTCAAAACTTTGACTCTCCTCATAGTCTATGACTCCTTTCACCCTGATCTCGCCCGTGTGCTGATCGAGCGTAAAGATCTCCTGGGTTTTCTCCGAAGTGTACAGTGTGTACGAGTATAGCAGCTCTGCGTTGGTGCCTTGGTCCAAGTCTGTCGCATTTAACACCATGACCACAGTGCCCGCAGCAGAGTTCTCAGAGACATTGACTGTAAATACCGGCTGACTGAAGAGGGGGGCGTTGTCGTTGATATCCAGGACATTGATAATGATGCTCGCTGTACCGGAGCGGGGAGGCACCCCTCCATCTACTGCCGTCAAAATCAGATTATGAGCTGCCTGCTCCTCTCTGTCTAGATTCCCATTTAGCACCAAATCTACATATTTAGAGCCATCACTGCCAGTTTGGATGTCAATGTTAAAGAATTTGCTCTCACTCAGATGGTAGGTCTTGACTGAATTGGCGCCCACATCTGCATCTACAGCATTTGTCAATGAAAATCTCTCCCCGGGAGGGGTAGCTTCCGAAATGTCCAGATTCATTGTCTTTCTGCGAAACACAGGCTCATTGTCATTAATGTCCATTATCTCTAGCTCAATGTTAAAAATACGAATGGGATTCTCGAGAATGACATCCATTTTTAAGAAACAAGACGTGGTTTTAGAGGTGCAGATGTTTTCCCGGTCTATTTTCTCACGTATAACCAACTCACCCGTGTCTCTTTTGATGTCAAGGTAATTCTTACTGTTCACAAAATCAAGCTTCGCTTCACGTTGCGTCAGTGTGCGGACGTCCAAACCCAGATCCGTGGCCAGATTAGCAACAAAGGATCCCTCTTCCATTTCCTCCGGTATGGAGTAGCGAGTGATGGAGAGCGCACAGCCCCATAGTGAAATAAGCGTGAAAGCCGTTACCATCCAACGTGTGCGTAAAGGTGCATGCAGAAGCGCCATTGTAACGCTTTGATTCAGGACAGGTCTCAGTGAAGAAAAACTCCGCGTAGATCAGACCGTGTGCATGTAGGACACCGGTGTCATCGCCCCCACGCCTCGGAGCTGGAGCAGCAGCAGGCCATACACAGCGCGCACTACCGCTGGAGGTGCACGGCTCCACAGCAGGGGCGGAGACGGCGCTGTACCACTGATGGTGACACAGCGAACAAAGCCCCCATGCATAACTAAGCCCCTATACTGTACCGAGGGTCGGTCAGTATCTAAGAGAAAATATATTACAGACTATTAATTGTACATCATACGTACATTTTTATTGGCCCGATAAAAATAAACATAGGCTATTAGATGGCCAGTTACTCAGCTTTAGTATTTCCATTTTATATTATATATTTCTCTCTTGAGTAAATGTTATGAGTAACGATGAGTAAATGATTAGTTTATTTGTAATATAAATGTTATTATTTTTATTATAGGCCTGTTGTTTTCAAAGTATAGTACTGTGTTTTTTGTGTGCAAGCCAAGAATGAGTGCCTATAGGTGCAAAAACACAAGGTGATGTATAACTAGCATTTAAAATAGTGAAAATGTGCCTTTGAGCAGGCAACACAGTACAATAAGGCAGACACATCTTTGTCAGCCAGTCCCATGGCAGGAAGTAACTTAACACTATTAAAGTGACTCAAGATTTAAGGATGAAGGGACAGCAGTATATTTCACTGAATCTGGTTAAGACTGAAAAAAAAAAAAAAAAAAAAATAAATAAATAAATAAATAAATAAATAAATAAAAATATATAAGTAAAATTTAAAAAAAAGTTGCGTTATTTTTACGTGTGTAAGTCTTTGTTGTGCATCTGGGTACAATCCTCTGTGGTGAAGATCGTCTTTTACAGGCTTTACACTGGCACCATCCAGTGGTCATTTATAGTATGACAATCGCCTGAGGTAAATGCGCTTCTAAGTCTTTGCCATCAGACGACTTCACGTAAATTAATACACATTTAGACAATAAATAATTGAATAAATACAGGTTACTACAGTTAATGGTGATCACATTAAGATATATTTGTTTACTGTTGGGGAGTGCTTCCATTTAGAGATTGCTGATGCCTTAGATCACAACATAGATGTCCAAATAATTGACTAATTCATCCAGTCATAAGGTAATTTAAATCTAGCTGCTTATAACTGTTTCTGACACAGTAGGGTGACAAAATGTATACATGGGTGTCAGAGTGATGAAAAATTGACATGTAGCCATAATAATGAACAATTCAAAACAGAATATTGTTTTGAACTGGAAGGTCCCCAAAATTTTGCCTATAAACAGGAAACTGAAACTCATCAATAGTTTGCATTCACATTATCTTACGTATTTGGTACTTTTTCAAACAGTAAATATCAATTTTAATGGAACTGTATGTAGCCTGCGTCGTTGCTGTTTTAAAAAGAAATGTACAATCACTGAATCTGGGTTGACAGTACCTGCAAATAGAGGACACATACAAGGTTTTCTCATTCTCTTATGAACAGGCCATGTGAAAGCTCTGAACCTCCACAATCCACTCACTGAGCTGTGGAGGCTGCACTAGCACTCAATAATGAGTGACTGCAGGTGCTGGGGTTTAGGTAGTGAAAGATTCAGATCAGAGAGAGTCTTTTTAGGGTAAAATCAACCTGGAATTCAGCATTGAAACTGAAGCCCCAAATGAGAGGCTGATGTGAGGCTTATTCTGCTTCTGATTGTGTAATTATTTTGAGAAGATCTTGAGAATTAGACACCAAATTAAAACAAATAAATGGGGCATCATAGTTTTGTATTTAAGAATGAATCAGCATTGTGATTGTTATCACTAAATTCTTTATTTAATTTCAACATGTTTATGTATGTGTGAACATATTTACATTATGTATAAGGAATTTAAAATAAAAATCTTGCATACAGTGTACTAAAGTGAAGTCAAGCAATGGACTTTCAACGTGTGAGTGCCCCCTAGTGGCTGATGAGGGCCTGTATGTATTTGCAGAACCTGTTACGATTAAAACAATTAATAACTTATACCATATGTCCATTATTTACCCTAAATCAACATTGGTTTTATTCTGTATATATTTTATCATTGTGCCAATCTTGAGATGCATACATTCATTTTTTTTCTATAGGCTGCTACCGTAAGAACCAAACTTGAAAGCACTCTGAAGTATAAATGTATTTTATCTTAACCCTCCCGGATTTTCTATTCCCTTAAGCATCTGGGCTCTTGTTTTTTCTTAAGGGCCTTGGACTTAGATTCTTGGCAGGTCCTCTCTACCACTGGCTGTCTCCAACTGTCTTTGTAGTCAGCCTCCCCCAGCATCTACAGAGACTAGAACATGTGGCACCCTTCCATCAGCACATAAGAAAGAAGGCCCAGAACATTCTCAGTATGACAGACCACAAGTGTAGACTGATAGAAAACATAATACATTTACTCCAATGTTAATCAACTCTTAATAAAAAAAAAAAAAAAATGTAATGTAGCGTGAGATTTCTTTTCCCATCTGTTATGTTTTGCTTGAACAAAAAAGGGTTAATGCTGGTGGTGAGTTACATCTTGTGAAACTGTGGTTCTCAAAAGCAGTGCTTTAATGGCAGCAAATATGAAATAAAATAAATCTAAAATTTCAATCAAAAATCAATAGAAAACTCATAGATATGTTTTTACCATCCTGTCGAATATTCCAGACAAAGCGATAACATTATATATATATTTATATTTATATGTATTTATTATAATCATAATCATAATCATAATCATAATAGCGTTAGATAGACAGGGAGCTAATTAGGCTTTGAAGATGCTGGCTGTAAACACAATAATGCAGTTGGGACAGGGTTTATGACCTAATTTAAGAATATGCTAATATTAAAGCAACAATGAATAAATCATCATCACTGGTCCCCATTTTATGCGTATGTGCATAATTTCCAGGCCGGTGTTAAGTAACTCAAAGTTGATACACCAAAATCCAATAACCTATACATTTTTAAAAGGAGATACAAATGTACTTGAGATCACACTACACTCTATAGTCATCATATATCGCAGTCAAATATAATATTTCCTTCTATATATTACAACAACACAAATAATATTTAACAAATAGCAAACGTTTGCACAAATACAGAGGCTGTATTAGAGCTCCCCCTAGTGGCAACACATACAAACTCCCCAAGCCTTTCACGTACTTATGCCAGTATGTCGCATACATACTGTACGCTGTCCCCCAGTGGGGTAAAATATAATAATAATAATAATAATAATAATAATAATAATAATAATAATAATAATAATAATAATAACAAAACTCTCACTAAAAGGTTAGTTTATTTTATTTTAACAGTGGCCATGTGCAAACACATGAAGGTTCTAAAAACAAGAGAGCGGTGTAAATAAGTCATAAAACCAAGGAACAATCAAATACATTTATTTACAAAATAAAACAATAAGGTAATGCTAAAAATACTAACAGAAAAAAAATAAAACAGCTAGTGTAAAAATAGGAGGCAGCCTAGGGCCAGGAAAGGGTCTTAGGCATCAAGCTTGAGTCCTCCAGAGGAGCTATAGGAACAGGGGACAGTAGCAGCAGTTACATGTTTCTCAGCATCACACGTCAAGCAACAGCAGTCTATGCCAGAGTGCTACATCGAGCGGTACTTCAACGCTCCGCCCGCCTGCTGTGTTGCACCTCACACTCTTTGCGTCTCAATTCTCTTTCCTAGCTTCCTTCTCCTTGATTTTTGTCCTTGATCCTCCATTTTTCAGATGTCAATCAAATGCATCATATTAAGTGATGTCCCAAAGAAAAACACAGAATGAAGGAGTAAACATGAGGGAGGCGGACATCAGATAAAATAATCAAACTTTATTGGTCCCAGTGAGGACTTTATATCCTCCCTTTTCCTCTGTGGGTGGGACTTCCTCACCCATGTCCTGCAGAACTGAGGAGAGGATTTACAAATTTACAAATAAAATCACTACACAAAGTGCTTTTGCATTTTCGCTTGAACATTACTATATCCATTTTTTTTTTCAATATATGATAGAACTAACAATAACTTTTCAAGATTTTTTTGTAGTACAATCTGTAGAGAGTGAAATGAGACACTTCTATGACTCATTATCAACTCCAACTAAGTATTTATTGTATGTATTTATTGCAATTTTAACAATACTGCACACTAAAATTTGTTTTGACAGGCCTATGTTTTGTATGGCCATGTAATGCTTAGTAAGACTTAAGATCAAAGTTGGCCAAACATTTTCATTACACGTTGATAATGCAAATATTTTAAATTACCTACAACTATTAGTTCCCTTTTAACTGTTTGCAGTGGTGATGTGTTGAGTCCCGGATATTTACAATGGTATCCAAAGCTGCAGTGGGTATTTACAAAATGAGGGGTTGTTTAAAGGTGAACTGTGTCCTTTTCTCACTTGTCTCTTTGGGGGTGTTAATGCTTAGCCTGAATGTTCAACAGTATGACATCATATACATATACGAACATATTTAATTTCAATAGGTATTTTTACAGCTCAGAAATACTTGACCAGTAACTCTACTTGTTTAATATCATACTGTGGAACATTCAAGCATAGGATTAAGTAGGTTGTCAGTGCACCTTTAAAGATCCAGAAAAGAGTCAGTAGTGTAAATATTTTAGCATAAATATAGAACATTCACTCATTTATCTGCCTCTGTGCTATAACAAGCTAAAATAGCATAGTGTAATGAAGTATATTTAAAAACAACCAGAATAAAACATAATATGTCCCACTCCCACATTTTTAGTTTTACTGGGAATAATGAATTTTAACTCTTGCTGTAGGATGGGCTGAAAGGACAGTTTACAAACCATACTGCCATTGTGTCTTTCAGCAAGACACTTCACCCTCCTTGCCTGTGTGTGGTGTTGAGATAGATTGGTGGTGGTTAAAAGGTTGATAAAATTTAACTGGAGGACAGGTCAGAATCTTTTATTAGAAAGTGCTGTCTAGATATAGATAGATTAATATCTTGCTAATTAAAAACCGGCACGACAACATCTTCTGTATCAGTGTAAATAAACACAAGTGAAATTAGTTTTTCATGATTACTTCAGAAAGTGTTGCCATGATTCAAATTCAAAGACAAGACCGACTGTCGTTGTGACAAATGACTTCAAAACATAAGATTAAGAGGGCAAGTGTGTGGAGCCACTCCATAAGGTTTATCATTTATGGCTTTTCATTTGGATATTTCTTTCAAAAACATCTGAAATTATGACTTCATCAAATTCTCTTCATGGGTTTCAGCTTCCTGTTTTACACAATATTTAAGGACTTTTCACCATATAATTAGTTTTTAGTATTTAATATTCAGTTTTAAATTATGAAAAGTTATGGCAACAGTTGTGTTTTTCACCTGAACACAACCTATTATATTATTATTGCTCTTCAT
Organism: Taenioides sp. WSHXM2023; assembly: GCA_029959045.1. Classification (NCBI taxonomy): domain Eukaryota; kingdom Metazoa; phylum Chordata; class Actinopteri; order Gobiiformes; family Gobiidae; genus Taenioides; species Taenioides sp. WSHXM2023. The sequence continues at coordinate 17,345,435 of CM057098.1, read as the reverse complement.
TGTTGTGGATTTCCGGTTTCTTCTCAGTGTGTCAGTGGACTGTGATTAACCCTATGCTGTACTGTGGCCTGAGGCTGCAGATCTTGTGGATTATCTGGGCAGTAGCAGTAGTGCTATAAAGCTGAGGGTTTACGCCACTGAATGTCAAGAGTGAAGGTTAAATGACACTGTGAGCCGTAAGTCACACCACAACAATAACACCCGCTCCTTCATCATCATCCTCCTCTTCGTCTCCTTCCTCACAGGGACCAGCCCTAAGCTGCACTTGTGAATCTGAGCGCAGGGATTAGATGTAATATAACCTCCTGATCCCATCGCCGCAAATAAATTGGAAAATACCCCTTCAATGTCAGGCCAAATTGTGCACAGGGTTAATACTTTGTTTCCACCCAAAAATGACTGGGGAGGTCTAAGCCGTCTTGAGCTAAATCTCCACCATCTGTGTGCAAACTGGTTTAATCACTAAGAAGATATCGGCTCCAGATGCTATAGGCCAGACAAGGGTGGAAACAGGAAGTGTATGTTCAGTAACCAAATTCATGATGGAAAAGATTTGATGGAACTATTGAATATATATTACTGAAACCATTCTGGTTTGTTTGACACATCTCTATATTTAGAATATGTGTCTTTGCTTCTGGGAAATTTGTCACTAAAGTCCCATTTGCAAATGTGTTTGTTCATTGCACTGGTATAACAAAATGCAATAGATCTGAATAACAGAAGAGAATTCTTCTCCATTCCTTCCCTCTACAGTTTGTGGTACATTCTTAATGCATAGTGGAAAAGGTAACGTCTCTTGTTTTTGAAATCCATAGCCAAATGAGCAAAAGATTCTGTTTTTCTTTGTCTGGAGATCAACAAATTCATCAACAACAGATGAAGGCATAATGTTTGGCTTGGAATTTTCCATGAAATACAATTTTTCAGCATCTAAATGTTCATACTAGGGACTGAGGACTTTACTCAAATCCCCATTTCCCAGCATCTTCATAAAGCATTATTAGAAAACAATACCGATGATCTGACTAACAACAGATGCTAAAAATAGTTTCAGTCAATCAGTTTGTCTTTAGCGTTGAAAGTGATCTTTGATGCATGTTCGTAGCTGATATGGGCAAGTAAGCTGTGAGCTGTGAAGATATGAATAGTAATTAGCTGTGCATACAATTCAAATAGACAATATTTATCATGCTACAAAATTTTGCTGCCCCATGCTAATAAATAAATAATCCTCAGCATTTTCTGCATTAAAATAAGAGTTAAAAAAAAAAAAAAAAGGTTTCAGAATTGGAAGTAGACATGTACACAGACTTATTTATATATACAATATTTAATGCATACTTTATACATACATACATAATGGTCATACAAATTATAAATAAATATAATGTACTTAAATAAATTATGTTCCTTTACAATATGCTGACATTGTGAAAACAGTGCAGTGCATCCAATACTTGACAAGACATTATTTCACCATGGAACAATCAGCATACAGAAAACAAAGAAAAAAGTTATGTGCTGTTGAAACTCATGCCATAGAGAACGAAGCAGTGTTTTGTGTATCAAATATTTTTTCTTTACAAAATAATGATGTGAACATTGTGTTTACTTGTATTCCTTTAATTATATACATTCCCATAAGGACAAGGGTCAAATTTAACACAGTATTTGGACAGCAGGATACTAAATGTAAGATGTCCAGCTTTAAATAATGTGGGTTACACTGTGTGTTTTTTGCCTACATGCGTCTTTGTGAATAGCAACTACTTAGCAATTTCATTCTGAGCTTTTATGCTAAAAAATGTAATTGCATAATATATTTTTTAAAATTTTGATAAAAAGTTGCATGAGTAACTTGTGACATTGGTAGTAAAGGAACTTGGCCACCTTGCAATCACAGCTCCCCAAGTGAAGTACCAGTAATTCAACAATTTCAAAAACAACATTTAACTTTGATTTGTGTTTAGCCAATATGATTTTTTTTATGATTTATTAAAGAGAATTTGGAAAACTATTTCTGCTTTTCTTATACAACTCAATAATATACTCAATTCTCACTTTCAAATCAAAGCACTTTCTCATGCAAGTTTTTCCACTCCTTCAAGCCAAATCTCTTAAAGGTCAGAGCCTCTTCTTAGCTTCTTCATTTGACAAAAATAAATTCACTGCATTGGATATCAAATCTGAAAGTATGTGTCTACTTTTCTTGTCACTGCAATGCAGCCTGCAGCCTGCAATGCTATCCATGAACTACTTAAATATATCATTGCTTATGAGTCCATTGTCTTTGTCGAATGTTTGCTCATAGTTTGAGATTAACCTCTTTTTCTTGCCAAAAGTGGAGAAGCTGTTATACACGTCCAGCTCTCCTCTGGGTGCCAGTTTCAGGGTGCTATAGCCAGATGTGGTGCCAGGGATGTACACATTGTGCTGGTAGTCTGGCTCTTCTGAATTTGGCTGTGCGTATTTTGGCGTCCACGAGTAGTTGGAAACACTGGCTTCTTGAAGAGATAACTTGCAGTCTGTCAAAGAAATATAAACGCATGAATATTGAGATTAATCCTTCCTCATTTGCATACAGTGTACTTCATTTAAATACAGGTTTTAAAGTATCTGGCTTTTAAAAGGGAGCTTCTTACAGTGACTAAAATAATCCTTTTGTTGATGCATTAAAATCCCCATTCCCGTGTGGTGCCTGGCATTATCTGCATTTACCATTTCACTTTTAAACTAAATCCTTCACCAGGCACTCGGACACCCCACCCAGCCCCCTTTCCTCCCCAATGGAACTACTATAAGCCCTTTTTTTAGTCAGACCTTTCATATGGGAGCCCCAGGTCCAATACTGCGGTGCAACGGAGCAGGAAAAGCTGTCAGCGTCATAGTTCGGTTGGCGTGAAAGAGTGGCGTCCATATTGGCTGTACTATATCTGTAGTGACACAATAAAAGTACATAAATAACAATACTATTATATATGTAATAGTGTAAATGTATGGTGCAGTGGTTAAGTTTCAAAGATAATGTTGGTGCACCTTTTGTAAGCAGAGTTGCGTTCGTTTTTTGTCCATGTCCAATCCTTGTTTGAAGATTTTAGCTGTAAGAGACAAGCGTTGCAAGTCAGGCTCATATTTATGGATATTTTTACAACATAAACATTTCAAATACATTTTATGATGATAATATTATGACCGGAATAACTATCAATACTATTTTTTCTTTCATATAGACCAAAGCTTACAAATAATAAGAGTAAGTCTGCATAGCAAAACACAGATTTGTGGTTTATGGCAGGTTAATTGAGTTATTCACACGTTTTATATACACTGTTCACTTCATCAAACTTGTAAAGCATATTGTTGTTAGTTCCTCTGGCAACGAGAAATCCATAGTATCTCAAGAATGTTCACAATCCTCATATAATGCCTCAAGGACAATTCTCTGCTAGCTGTCAAGTGTCCACATATCTAAGCAGTCATAATTTGTCAAAGTAGCACCCATGGAAAGCATAGACTTCTGTTTGGTAGTACATTTTACATATTTTGCATATTTTCTCTCAAAGCAAACTCCCTCTTCACAGATCAGCCTCTACTTTTTCTAACATTGTCTTGCTGTAGACTAGTTAAGGCTGCCAGGTTATTAATTGCCTTCAGGGATATTCTTATGTGTATTGATATGCTGTAGTTTCTCAGGGTTTGGCAGCTACAGTTGAACAGGAAAAACTGAAAATAACCATCTGGTAATTGTAACACACAGCCTGAAACTAATCTTTATACAGAAGGCTTTTTTTTTTCTACAAACAATATTGCACTAAGCCAAGAGAGTCAAATAAAAGTGATTTCTGCCCTGAGAAGTTGTTGAATTTTTAATGAACATTCTGCATTTTTTGCTTTTTATTTTTGCCCTTAAAGCACTGCAGTGTTAGGGTGTGAATACTGTTGTTTTGTTTGGTTCAGAATCAATTGGACTAGTGACTTTTAAACACGAATATACTTTCATTTAGTTCGGTTTTAAAGGTCAAAAACTCTCATGCGACAAACCAGTCAAAGCAATCGTCTAGATTACAGCACTGCTAGAAATTGCAGTTTGTCATAATATTGTATTAAATGGCAACTTATTTTGGTCTTTGGTTATTACAAAACGTAACTGTTAATCAGCTTATGTGACTAATATGAGTTATGGTCCTGCTTTTTCCTCAAATATCTCCCTTATCACCACCCCACCTTTAATCCCCACCGCCACACACCCAGTATAGACAGGGATTATTGGCCCTAACTGTGGGATGTGTTGTCACAGTGTGCAGAGATAGCTGGGTGCTTCGGAATTGTTCATTGAGTTGCAAAATAGTCACAGCATGATTAGCTTTGCACACAAAATCCAGTTAGGAATTAAAGCGTTTGTCATAACCTGTTAGTGAAGCTACATGAATAATTTTTAAGGACAATAATACCCATTTGGCAAAGCACGGTAAAGTTTTGGCAAGGTTTTTGAATGTTGTTTAGCAGGTATTTAAATTCAAGGCACCAACTGACCACACAATGTGTTCATTGTGGTGTGAAGCGAAGAACAGGGCCTGTATTCAGTAGTGTAAGTGGCTAAAGTAGTGTGTGGAAAGGAGGTTTTATCAAAGGTTATGGCCAAAAAATGATTTGTAAAATATAAACAAGCAGTATGAGGTGGCTAGACCCTGAATTAATTTTTATTTAATGAAAAAAAAAAAAAAAAAAAAAAAAAAAAAATGCACACCACGTTTTACACACATAGTGATTTTGACTATATTTTGTTATTTTATTTTGCTTACTCTACATATGCTGGGTTGGAGTTATGTTTAACTATAATCTAGGGTTTTCATCATAGACCGACATCAAAATAGACCCATAATCTAATTGATACAAAAGTAGAATCAAAACTAGGCTCATGTGAAAGAGTCTTTATCTATATCACATCTAGATCACATGGAAATATTTAAGAAACTACTACTACTTTGTGTTGAAAATTACATTTTAGAGTCCAAATAAAAACATATATACATCACTGTGGTATTTATATTGTTATCAAGTGCGTGTGCGCGCGCGTGTGCATGTATGTGTATGTGTGTCTTACTGTTTGGGTTGCTTGGTTGTGTGGGGTCGGACAGCTGTGGGGAGTGGTTGGGTGGGTGGAAGGAAATGTGGGGTTGTTTTTAATCACTGTAAAGCACTTTGTGTTACATTTTTGTATGAAAAGCGCTTTATAAATAAAGTTTGATTGATTGATTGATTGATCAAGCATTTTCCTTAATATTAAAATCAAGTTTTATTTTTTAGTATCATGACTAATCACAAAGGTTACAGTCATAAAAGTAAGGTAAGAAAAGAGGAACTGAACCCCTCTCCTTGTAGTTAATGGGTGAACATCTTTACGATGCTGAACTGCTGCAGCTCCATACAAAACAACAAATTTAACATCTTCTTAATGGTTTATTAATTGCTGCATTTGCTGAAACAATGTATTAACATGCTTTGTTTTGTTGTTGTGTACAGTTTTGTATAATGGTTTTGAATATTTATGAAAAATTGTTACGTGGGAGCATAGATGACATAGGCTTGTGGGCTGAGCATTGCATAGAATCTTACAGATAACCATCATGAGGGTTAGACTGCTAAAATACTCAAAACATGCATGGAAAACCTCTTCAGGCCTGTTTTTGCTAAGACAACATGGTACTCAAAAAAGTTGATTTTGCGTAACACTCCCTCTTTGACCTAATGTTGCTGCACCAGTATGTTTTCAGGTGACATAATTTGCCATACTCACCTCATTTGGAGATGGTGAAGTGTTGTTGGCGACTTCATTCCTGTCCAGTGTGCTCCACCCTGATGTCAGATAATCTGTGCTCTTCACATTATTCTGTTGGACAGACATGACCGGACTACACGGCTTGAGGAACATGAAGTCACTTTTGGATGACTCCGGGGTCAAACACATCTTGTAGCAGTAAGCTTGACGTATGGCGCTGGCATTGGCCTCTGTGAGCCCATTCGAACTCGGGGGCATCCGAATTGTAAGATTAGACTTTTTAAGCACCTCTTTCCCTGTTGGCGTGTTGGATCTGGAACAGCAACAGCATCCACTAAAAAAAGGCAGAGTGTACGTTCCATTGGCCGGTCTATCCTTGTATCTCCGCACCGTAACCAGAACGATAATAGCCACTAGAAATGTGAACGAAATGGCGCCTAAGGACACGATTAAGTACAGGGTGAAGTTGGAGTTGTGATGCAGGCTCAGTGACAGGTCACCCAAATCGGGCCGCAATTCTGGCAGGCTGTCCACTACTGACAAGATGATGGAGACTGTAGCCGAGAGCGGGGGCTGACCATTGTCCTTGACCAGAACGACCACCCTATGCCTAGTGGGGTCTTTGTCACTAATCTGTCGGATTGTTCTAATTTCGCCTGTGTAGAGAGCAATACTAAACAATGTTGAATCAGTTGCTTGGAGCATTTGGTAGAACAGCCTGGAGTTTTGACCTGAATCGGCATCCATTGCATTGACTTTGCTTATGAGGTAACCAGGATCAACGGATTTGGGTACCACTTCAATAGGGGTGGAACCATTTTGAGATTTCGGAGATATTATTACTGGTGCATTGTCATTTTGATCCAAGATGAAAATAGTCACGGTGACGTTGCTGTTTAGTGGTGGGAAACCTGCATCTTGGGCCTGGACTGTAATCTGGAAGTTCTTGAGCTGTTCGTGGTCAAAAGATCTCAATGCATAGAGATTTCCATTGTCAGAATTGATGGACACATAAGTGGAAATTGGCATTCCTTGTATATCACCATCTAGGACAGAGTAGGATAGGTAAGAATTTTGGCCTGAATCTGGGTCTAGGGCGGTTACAGAGCAAATAGAAGCCCCCGGTGCATTATTTTCAGTCAGGTACACAGTATATCCTGGCTGCTTAAATAGAGGAGCATTGTCATTAACATCAGAAACTTGAACAAGTATAGTTTTGCGCATAAACAATGGTGGAGAACCCATATCTCTGGCCGTAAGAGTGATGTTATATTCAGCTACAGTCTCTCTATCCAAAAAATCTGAAGTAACTAAGGTGTAATAGTTCTTAAATGAGGAGTGGAGTTGGAATGGGATCAGATTGGGAATTTCACAGTCAACATTCCCATTTTCGCCCGAATCCTTATCTGTGATGCTTATAACTGCAATGACAGTCCCGGGGGGCGCGTCTTCTAAAACAGGTGTGGACACAGAAGTTAAAATGACCTCAGGGACATTGTCATTTTTGTCCAAAACATTCACAAGAACTTTACAATGTACAGCTACAGGAGATGGCCCTTTATCTTTTGCTTGAACATAGAGCTCATGCATTCGAGCTTTTTCATAGTCGATAACACCTTTGACTTTAATATCACCAGTATGGGGGTCCACACTGAAAAGCTGACGCACTTTGATAGGAGCGTGGCCGCTAAAGGAGTAAGTTATATCAGCATTGGGGCCTTCGTCTAGATCGGAAGCGTTAAGTTTAATGACAACTGTTCCCTTGGGTGCATTTTCAGGGAGTCTCACCCTATAAAACGACTGGTCAAACACAGGTGCGTTATCATTGGCATCCAGGACTGTGATGTCAATTTGCGCAGTGCCAGACTTCTCCGGTGCCCCTCCGTCTACTGCGGTCAAAACCATTTGATGTGTGCTCTGTTGCTCTCTATCCAGGGGAGTTTGAAGAACAAGCTCGGCAAATTTACTCCCGTCACTCCGTGTCTGGATGTCCAATAGAAAGTGCTCGTTAACACTGAGCAAATACGTGCGAAGAGAGTTGGAACCCACGTCCAAGTCCTGCGCGCTCTCGAGTGGGAAGCGCGACCCGGGCGTTGCAGATTCAGAAATGTCCAGGTTAAACTCGGTCCAAGGGAAGCTGGGAGAGTTGTCATTCACGTCTAAGATTTCCACCTCCACCCGGTAAAGCTCCAGAGGATTTTCTATAACCACTTGCAGGTGAAAAGAGCACGACAAACTCTGCTCGCATAGTTCCTCACGGTCAATCCTCTCGTTCACAAATAAAACTCCATTCTCCAAATTAACCTCCACGTATTGTTTCTTTGAGCCTGAAACTATTCGAAATCTCCGCGCTGACAGTCTATTAAGATCCAAGCCCAAGTCCTCTGCAATGTTTCCCACAAAAGCCCCGTGTTCAAGCTCCTCTGGGATGGAATACCTTATTTGTCCGTTAACTAAGTCCCACAAAAATGCCAAACAAAACACGACTTTGTACCGCCAGTAGAGTCCTTTCTTCACTCCCGGCGCGTCCATTTGTGCTCCCAAACAAAGGAGAAAACTTGACAGTGTTCTTAGTGCAGCTTTGTGTCTGGGAGAACAGAGAGGAGAGAGGATGTGCACTGGGTTATCGCTCAGATTAGTGCGCGCGGTGTGTGTATGCGCGCGTTTATTATTGGCTATACTGTTCCGATTGAGGGGAAAACGACATCTGTTAGGATAATCTATGCTGCCTACAAACCCGATCAAACCGCGTGTCCCCTCCCGTGGGTTTATCTGCAGGTCAGAGCATCTTAATTCAATTCTAGACGTATCATCTTTTGAAACAGTTTTAATCTCCTGGAGGCACACCTGCATAATAAGATTTAAAGTTACACATAGTTTTGATTAAGGCAGCAGGACTTAAAATATAATACTCACATTTACTGAGGTATTAAATGGCAATGTCATGTGAAAGTTATAATGCCAATAACCCTTTCATATCGCCTCTGTGCATAGCTTTTGTTGTAGTGTTATTAAAGCTTTAAATCTACATGTTAAATTGTATTTGATGCTGCTGAAGGCGTTTCTACTTCTATGATTTCATGTAACAGACTATGTCACTGTTCTTTATGCATTTTAGTTTTAAATATAGTTTTGTCAGTTGCATGTGGGCAAAGGGTGAATACATTTAAGGCATATAGCTTGAGAAATAATGTTCATTGTTTAAAGTAGTGTTCACAATAGCAGCCAAGTACAAATAGCATAGACTAATGTAAGAAAAGTCCCTCTTATCAAAGTCCATGTTATATCGTTTGGACAGACGCAAAGAGAATACAAAAAATCCACTTATTCTTTGAACAAAAAAAAAAAATCCTTTGAATCTGAAGCAAAGCCCTAAGCAAAAAAAAAGTCCATAAAAGTGGTATTACTTCAAATGCACTAAAAATACTGTCAGGTCTCTAAAGATACATACAGTAATTCTATGTCAGCGTTTGAAGTGGGGGAGTTGTAAAGTTATTCCAGAGGGGGGGCTCAAATTTCCAGACAAGTGGAAAAGCTGCTCATAAAACAGCATTTTCAGCACATTTTTGAAGTATATTTCATTTCACATTAATACTACCCCGTTGTTGTATCTGTTTACTATCCACTTCGGTGCGCTCTGAAAATCGCTTCTCCCCTGGTTGGAGATGCAATCTGTCTGCACAGGAACTGGGAGTGCAGCGGCAGCAGATGGTGAGGTTGTCCACGGGCTCATGCTCTTTTTAATTAATGGAATGGAGATTAGAGGGCATTTTCCCTGGATCATTAGTGAACAGAGGAATTAAGACATTTTGTGAGAAATAATCCCAGGGCTATCCATGCCGTGCACATGTGGTTTTCTCATATTGACCTGCTTTTCACAGCCCTTAAGTGCATGGCATCACTTACGCTCCGCACACACTAAGTAGCCAGGGATAAGGGGGACACAGCAAGCCACACATTTAAGGATCAAAAACACAAAAGAGATTATGCTTGTGTCCCTGTATCCTACATGCATAAACACAGTCCCCACCCACTCACTATAGCTCACTCAAGGGCAAGAACAGACTATCAATCCTCTTGTCTTTAACTACTTTTCAGCTTTTAAACTCTGGGATTAAACTAGGTTAGCCTACATTTCTCAAACACTTAAGAGGGTTAAGTTGAAATAGTGTCAAGCATCTCTCCAGACTTAAAATAGCAGTGATATGATTTGCTAACAAGACAATAGGAAATGACTGCTGCACTTAAGTACTACTATAAGTCAAGTTATTTATGTTTTTTTATTACTTTTACTGCATATGACCACTTCTATTACTTTAATTACTTTCACCATATTATTTCAATTACTTATACTCCAACTACCCCCACCTTTACTAATAGACTTCTGCATTTTGTGGCACATTTAACCTCAGTTCCACGAGCTAAAAGAAAAACAATGTTATTATATCAAGTAGACAATAGTTTCCAAGATTTTTTTTAAACGTACAATGTATTTCTGTGTTTGCTGCCTGCAGTGAATGCGAAAGAAAATGGCAATGTTCACATATATTAAACCTATGTGTCCCAGTACTATTATTCACAAATACAATAGAATAATAGACTATTCACCGCTATTTGTCCAATGTGCACAATCACAATCAGAAGTAGGTTGTATAGAATAACAAACATGGAAAAAGTGAAAATGATAACTTTTTTTTTATAATCTTTCTCAGATTTTTTCAATCTGCAAAAATATTATGAGCAAAAAATAGGGGTTATTTTGGGTTATCATCCATTTCTTTCTAACACTGGTCATGTAACATGTTCTGAGTGTGGCTAATTATTCTCATTTCAGACTATTGTGTCCGATGAAGCTGCTCTAAACCACCTGGAACAAAGAGCCAAAAGCAAAATAGTAACCCAGCTTTCTCACATCAGCGGATGCTTGCAACGCAGCAGGACTCACACCTCACTAATTTACCTTGTTTGGCTCGATATGTACTTTTCTTCTCAAAGATAGTGAGTGGAGGTCTTGTTGTCCACTTAAGGCAGAAATGGAACAGGCAGGCACTGACCAATTATACAGCCCGGTCTGAATATTGCACATGCTCCAGGAGAGAGAACCAGGCAAGACCAGACAAGGGAAAGCTCAGGGCAAATGAGAGAAATGTCAAGCATGTGGGTAAGTGTGTGAAAGCACCATAAGTCCAGGGTCATTTAGCAAACACCATAGAATCCTAAACATTTTTTAACAATAATAGATGTTCCTTTACTAAGCATGTATCATACATTGTTTACCAAGGTTGTTTGATAAGGTAAATTGGCTTGTTAGCAAGTTAATGGAAAATGCAATGATGGTTTTCTGCAAGTGTGGAAATCTTGGAAATAATGACCATTAAAGGTGTAACTTTTCTGGTGGAGTGCTGCTTGTCATCATGGATATGTTATTGTAGTTCCCTAGAATGTTCCACTATGCATTATTATTATCATTAATCAGTCATTTTCACTGATCCTGATCCAGTGATATCATTAAACTTATCTGTCTCCATGGATACAAGCAAATGGAGACAAGCACAGTAAAAAAAAAAAAAAACAAAAACACGCAAAAACATGCAAAACATATATGTTTTGTACCATACAGTGGAACATTTCAAGCAAAACAATAAAATCTCCGTGATCAGTAGGTGGTGAATGTCTGTTAACATTATAGCTGTTGAACACTAAAATACATTATCTATATTATGTGCTTAATTCATAATTCAAATATACCACTGTAGTCTTTTATAGTGGTATTCAACCTGCATAAATGGGTTGGGTCAGGACCTTCTGCTATCACTATGGAAATGACTACATGGGTGTAAGCTCATGTTTGAAGTGGTGATACTGGATGAAAGAGCCAAATGAAAACGTTCAATATGTGTTCAACTGGACACACATTTCTAAAGAGAACAAAATGGTAGAAAGTAGAAAAAAGTGAAAGTGCTCTCAAAGGCTCAAAGGTATAACTCTGGGTTGATGAGATTTCAACCGAAGCCATTTCACTTGGGCATTTTGTAAATTTTTGTTAAATCATGATTTGACTATAGTTCTTGCACAGAAAGAAAACTGTTGGTTGCAGAGTCTTCACTTTTTCTGTGGCCTTTACAGACAGAGCAGGATGAGATGATGTGAGGTCAACACCTGTTATTACAGTCAGTCCCAGTGCCAGAGTGACATGAGGTACAGAGAGAGACTCTAGGGGCAAAAAAATCTCTGAAACATATTAACTATGCTCACGGATGAACTCAAAGAAACTAATATTAAAAAAAAGATATGGCTCACTGTGCTGTGTCATCATACGTTCCTATAAACTCAACTGTCTATTGTGTGTTCTATTGTGGTGTATCAATGCGCCTTTAGCAATAACCCATATACTGCACATTCGAGGGGCACAGTTCTCCATGGAATGTCTATCTTTAGAATTATATTTTTCATTTCATTCTTCTGTGAAATATCTTATTAGTCGTTACATAAGTTGTTTTAATAAGAAGAACTACTTTACTCAGCTTCTCTATTCTCTTTACAGCTGCTTGAGGACACAGAGAAAAAACTACAGTAGCACCCAGTGTAAAATATGAATTCTTTGCTTTTTAATCATGGCATTATCTGACAGTATATACGCTCTGTTAAATGTCAGTTTAATAATACACTGCCTTTATGCAGACATATAAAATGTCTATAATATATATTTCAGTCTCTATATATGCACAAATTTTAAAATTGCATTTGTGGGTTGGAGGTAAGCTTTTTCCTTAAGGTTTCTTCTGAAAGTGAAGGCGGACGTGTTGTGCAGTGGTAGAGACACACACATAGTAGCAGCAGCATGCATCAATAGAGAGCCTGCTCAGCCTGTGTATCATGGTCTGGAGTCCCCAGAGAAACAGTCTGTTAGACAGCCAATTTGAGCATCCTCTTCTTCTTTGCTATATCATTGTACTGCGAGAAAACAAGGAGCACAACAGAAAGGACCTTGAGTGTCCGAACTCGTGTTCACAGAGTTCTTTTGCCCTGTTTGGTAACTTCTTAGTTATTCTCAGTAAACAGCCTTCTCTCTGTGCCCTGGCATGAACTTTTTGCTTACAGCCACAAAGGCAGTTTTATGGGTTTACATTTGTTAATATTTGATCCATGTGAAGCATTATTAATATTTGCATAGCTATAATTGGATCTTATATCCAGTTACTGTAATAAGGATACAATCCTATTCCCCATACACTGGGGTAAAAGTGGCCAAGACAGTTAATTGACCTGTTATGCTAATCAGCTGGGTTTTCTGGGTTTTAAGTCAATGTCAACATTAATGTGATGTATAGTAAGTGATAAAATATTCTAGACATGACACTTTGGTCATCATGATGCAAGAGCCTTTTTTAAGATTTACAAAATACATTTTATTGTTTATTCATTTAAATTGATTCAATAACCTCTGACATATCCATGTGCTGTTGCTCATCTTGCAGTACTTAATTATCTTACCAATGTGCTTAACTCAGTTGTGACTATTTGACAATAATGTGCATAGTATAATTATGATAATATTATTTCAGGAATCTGTTGGTGGTTTTCAGATTCTAAAATGTGATGATGTCCTACTCCCAGATGGGGGGAATGAGCCAGATTTTTCATTTGATTTTGTCATCCAAAGAGATGATCCATCCAAAGAGAAATTTTTCAAATATTGAACCTAATCATTTCTACTCGTGACTCGACCCAAGACCTTGCTGTATTACAACACAATCCATTTTATTTGCCTGTAAAATGTTGTGATGCTATCTGAAACCAGCAATCAGACATGATCTTGACTCAAAATCACAGGTTTTAATATACTGCCTTTTCCACAATGTTTCAGTGCTGTTAAAGGTGCACTGTGTAACTTTTCTGGAGAGGGTCGACAACCTGTTTGTCTCCATGCTTTGTTTTAAATTGTCCACCATATGGCATCAAACTCATCTGTTTTGCATTTACTCAACTGCAGGTGTTATTTATTGCTCAAAATATCTAAAAAAAAATATTCATTCTTACTGTGAGCAAGAAGAAAGACAGCAAATCATACTGCGGAAAATTCTAGGCATATCTCCATGGCAACAAGCAGGTGATGGACCCTGCCCTGGACAAATTACATAGTACACCTTTAATATGTGCGTTTACTCAATTTACCAAGTCATGTTTAAGAATGCATGAATAAGCCTAAACCAGTCAAGTAGGAATACACTGAGCATTTTTCAGGTGTCTGATTTTTTTTCTCTCACTTTTCTTTTCACAACAAAGGCTGCTGTTGCCGGAGACAACATAGTTATTAAAGCTGACCTGAGGCACCTTCCTTACTGCAGCACGCAGGCTAATGGCTGGCAGAATAATACGCTACATCCTTCAGCGTGACACAGCACCCTGCTCCAGTCCTCTTGTGAGTAAAGTCCTTTTACCTTGCATTACTGTACTTTATATTGACACTGCACATAACGCCGGTGAGCTACGGTTTTGTAACCTCATTGTGTCCAAAGTCTCATTTATCAACCGTTGTAAAGGTATTCATTAAGTTTCTGCCAGCACCATATTTTTCATGTTGTAACTTTGCCTTATACTTTGAATATTTCCTGAACTTTTAAATCCTAAATCAGCAGTACGCTTACCTCTTTGTTCTCCTCTCTCACTACTCGGCTCAAATCTATTATTCAGCCTGTGAAGAGCACACTTTCAAATCGTACCTTACACCATCTTCTGCTGGACCATAATTATTAACTAAATAAAGAAAAGCTAAGTAATTCTTTCCATTCCGACTTGAGCTTTTTCACCAGAGATAGCTTTTATGTTTCTTGAAATGTGACTTTTATATTCACTGGATTGTATATGCTTAAGAATGCCCTTTTTTAAAAGACATTACATTATTTAATTTCAAAAGTGTCTCCTTTTCAAAGCCCCCCAAAAGGCACCTTGTGAGTGAGGTACATGCAGAAATACACACAGAAGCCCTAATGTGTTTTTGAGACATAATTGATGTTCGGTGTGCACTGATTGGGGAGTGTGTCTTTGTTCATGACAATGAATTAACACACTCAGGCAAGAAGATTTATTAGAAGCAGTCAGTTCTGTGTGCTGAAAATGATTACAGTGACTCTCTGTTAATTATTGTCTAAATGGTGATTGGACCAGCTTTTGGGAATGTTTTTAAACTATTCAAATTTTGCAAATTGCCAGTATTTTACAGGTTAATTATGATTCTGTAAAGATGTACAAAACATTAGACTAGTCAGAGAAATATTTGTATGACTTTTTGAAACTTTCAAAGTTTTGCCAAACAAACGTTTGCAGGTTTCTGTGACCTTTACCTTCAGCGGATATTCACTTTTTCATAATAAAGGAAAGAAGGAAGCAAGAAACCGCAGACTGTAATAGAAAACTGGCTCTACAGAAATGTACCGTCTTTCAAAATGCAGTCCTTCAAGTTAATTCAATTCCAGAGTATTTATGTTAACTTTAGGTCAGTATGGTTATGTTGTGTATAATTGTTTGTTGACAATATAAATATGTATTTTGTTGTAGTTATTAAATTAGATACATTTTTATCATGTAATGAAAAGAGAGAGATCCGAGACATGTTTGGTGTTTACTGTAATCATTTATTACAAAACCGCCAACGTGTTTTGACTTTGTCTTCTTTAGGGAAAATACAGCACAGATGAACAGGCAGCTCTTTAAATGGGTAATATACAGTATAAACACATTGGATACATGCTCTAAATGCCACAAGCATCTGGGACTTAATGAGAAGATTGATTTTTCTCCTTTTTGTAAATCTGCCTCTTCCTAATAACTATTTGTAAATAAACACTTAATATTGTGTCTCACACTGTGTGTGAACCACTGCTTTTTCCAATGTGACTTGCATCCATTGTAATTCATTGTTCCATTGCAATCACCGGTCATTTGTTGTTTTTTCATTATTTTTGCCATTGCAGGTACAGCTATGTCACAAGACATGACTTACTACCCATTTAAAGAGCTTCCTGGTCACCTGGGCTGTATTTGCCCTGAAGAAGACTCTCTGCAGTCAAAACACATTGTCGTTTTTATGATAAATCCTTATAGTTAACAGCAGACTATTTTGCCCACCATCCTGAAGAGTACCTGGTAGGCTACTTAACTTAACCTCAGATCCAGTGAGCACTCCCGGCCTCCTCCTTCACATTTTTATCATGATTTAAATAATTTATCGTATGAATGTGAGAAACACATTCCTCTCCACAAACATTTCTATTCTATTAACTATTTAAATATTTTGACGTTTTTGTAAAAGCAAAAACGTCTCTATACAGTAAATGTCAAATTCCCATGGATAACATTAACCTCCCTTCATCTTGCAGGTATATTTTGAGTATATTAACTGTAAAAGCTCACTTGATTCTAACTAAGCCCTGATGAAGGCCTTTTAACTATACTTATAATAATATAATTTTATCATTTGGATTTAGATTTTTCTAAATGGTAAAAGCCTACTGCATATATACAATTTGAGTGTCACTGCATGCTAATTAAACCAGCTACACACTTTTGAGCTCACTTTACTTTTACCACTTACCACAGACAATTAGACCCTGACACTTCTCACATGCGACTCGCCCTGGGTCAGGGAAGTCATGCTGTTCCCCAATGCCCCAGTTGACTTTACTTTGCAACAGTGGAATCTTGGCAGGGGTGAAACAGAAGGCGCCTGCCCTGTCAAGTGAGCTAGCATAAATAAGGTCTAAATGTGTGCACAGCAACATCATTATATACTCCACAGTTGACCAGTAGGCAGTCTGGAGAGAGGATTTGCTTCTCTTAAAGGGCCTATATTACACTATTTTCTGATCTGGATAATAATATTGTTTCCTCATCAAATAATACAAGAAGTGCTCCACTGTGTTTTTAAACTCCATATACCACCACCAGAATCATTTGGATAATGTCAGCCCTGGAACTCAAATGTGCGTGAATGAAAAAAACAAAACAAAACACAACTCCAGGTACGTTTTTGAAGAGGTAACTAATCCATTTGGATGTAATATAGGACCATTAAACTGCATATAAAGTGCCTATTCAGTCTTTGTTTTTTTTTGTTTTTGTTTTTTTTGTTTTATAAAATTGCATCTGTAGTACATATTTATCATAGTTTTACATCAGTTAAGTTGCAGTTTGTGGGGGGAAAAAAAAAAAAGTTGAGAAGAAAAGGTTCAAAAACGCAGATCACCTCGACCTATTTCAATCCCGAAATATACATCCATAATACAGGGACAATTTACCCACCAGGAAGCCATTTTGTGGCAGATTAAACATTGATTAAACAAAATTAAGGTGCTGACATTTGTTTTTAGTCTAATCAACTTGTCTAATTTACAGTAGACAAGTTGTGGCCCTTGTTAACATTATGGTTGCTAGGTAACAGTTATGGAAATACCTCTTTCACATCTGCTGCCCATGTCCAACCAGGAAATACGTATGCAAATACAAAAAAAAAAAGAAATAAGACAATATTTTTGGTAAAATCTTAAATATTATGTTAACTGTGTTTTAGTGAAATGAGTAGTGTAACCTTTAATCACTTTGAATATGTATTAATCTTTCTACCATGTTATAACGTTATTTCCTCATCAAAAACATGCCTGAAGACGTTTTAGATGTCATCCATGCATGCTTGAGTATTTTAGCCCACAAGCCTACATCATCCATGCTCCCACATGACACTTCTCCATAAATGTACAAAAACATGATACAAACTGAGGGGAGAGTCTTATAAAACATGCTAATAAGATGTTTTTCCACAAATATAGCATTTTCAAAACGGCTAAAGGTAACACGGTGACGTAAACATGTTATGTGGTAGCAAATAATACCCTTTAGAAGTAAAATACCCCCTCTTTAAGCCCGATGCCAGTCACCATTACAGCCTGCGTGGTCCTCCTCTCCGCCGGGTGCTCTCTTGTACTCAGTCTACCCTCAATTGCTGTCACTTGTGTCCTAAAGGCTGTCATCTCCACTTTGTGCTCCATTGCCACCATGTCTCCTCTGCTGCTCTATTTTTCCCAGTTCAGTCAGGCTGGTGGCTGTTTGTCAGTGGAGGCTGATGGCGCGCTTATTTGGTTTGCTGTCTACCTTCCTGTGCTGTGCCACTAGATTTTGGCTCCAGTCAGACATTTCATTACATATCAGCAGTACCTTGGCCTGAGCACATTTGATTCCCACTGCACTGGTAAGCTAGAAAGGCTCAAGGCAAGACTTAATGTGGACTATGTAACTGTTCTGGCTGACAGAAAAGTTACATGCTTGTCTCAGTATGATAATATAATTGCTTTGCCAATAATGTTCCATGGTATGGCTTTAAACTGGTCAATGCCGCATTCATTCAACTACATGTGTTTTTGTTTACTTCCTTAAGAAACATGCATTCTTACTTACTGTGTCGCCTCTCTGCAAATCTGATCTGTAATTTGGTCTGGTGGCTTCAACTACTTTTCTCCATGGAGATAGATGAGCTAAAAGCCATACTGTGGAACATTCCAGGCCAATTAATAGTTAATCCATTGAAACAAGCAAGTGGTGTGCACTCCTCCGAAAACTTACTTATAATATGAACAATACAAAGGAAATTCAGCATATCCTCTGAGTTTGATGACGTGAAGTCAGATAGGTCATAAAGTAACAGAGCATTCATTTACTGGTTTCAGTCACATGACTTTTACTGTAGATGACCTTTGACTTTTCAATATATATATTTTTTGTGTTGCTTCAAATTGTAAATCACTATGGCAACAGTTCTAATTTCCACCGCTCTAAAACCCCTATGAGGAGTGATGCAATTGCAAAGCCAGATCATGCCTCTAGAGGTCAGCATCTGTCTATGGCTTTTGAAATAAAGCCACAGTAAAACTCTTCTATAACACCAACGTAACTGCCTATACTTACAGAATGAATACATCCACATTCTGAAACAAAATGTTCCAACTGGTGCAGTGATTATTCTCATCATGTATGTTTGACTAAATATGAAACAACAGGACTCGAGCTATTTAGACAACACCCCAATGAGCATGACACAAGTTGGATTACTCATGCAGGATGCAACTCCTCAATCGCTTCTAATTTTAAATACAATATAGACTGTTGCCATGTCTTGGTTTAATACCTCTGATTAGTGTCCTTTTTGTTCTAAATTATGTAAAACGTGTTTTAGTGTTTCTATGCTGTCTGCTTTCCATGCTGCCAAAGCTGCTCAGTCTTGTCGTTGTATTTTCTGAAGAGATTATGCAAGAGTCTCATCTAGCCAATTATAATTAGCTGAAATCCCACAATGTCAAAATATGCCAAAATGGATTAATGTCTAAATTTGTTCGTTCAGTGCCTGAGGTAGAGCCTGTAACCTCCAAATTGATTCACCAACAAGACTACAGCACAACGCATACAGTGACAAGCACAGAGCAGGGTGTACAACAGGAATGGGTAGAATGTAGATGGTAAATAATACAAAGGTAGTCTCTGAAGAACTGTGTACAAGAGCGTGTTGTTGCTTTGTGTGCAGAAAGCAGGGCCCCTCCAGTCCCTGTCTGCTTTCACCTGCAGCTTTCTTCATCCTGAAATCACAAGAGCTACGGTTCTCTCATCAGTCAGCGCCTACACCTCTGGGCCACTGCACTGCCCCACCAGCGTTTACATTGTCAGTTGTCAGCAGGACTCTGGGCTTGAGGTACTGGTGAATAAAACAATAAACTGCTCCACCACTGTTTTAGAGTACTGCATAGTTACAGCTCCAGTTTCACATAAAGGCTGAGGCGAGGCTTTCTTTTCTGAAAAACAACACAGAGGGAGATAGTATAGAGTGGAAGCTACACAGTGTTAGAAAAGTGAAGGGTAGTTGAATATACATTAATTATTATACGCAAAAGTACAGCCTAGTGCACGTAATTAGTCCATTATCAGGCGCTTAAATGTAACATAATACAAAATACTATAATTTTAATGCTCTGTTATGTAGTTCTTTAAGCTATGGATTTTGTGTTTGTTGAAACTGAGTAAACAATACTTACATTCAACAACTACTACTCAAATAAGGGATTAAGGTTAGGAGTTAGTGTATTAATTCACTGAATAATTTCTAAGCCTTAGTCATTCGTAAAGGGCCCATATTATACTATTTTCTGATCTATGTTGTTTGTTTTTAACACAAACCCTGCATATTTAGCCTGAGTTCTTCAATCAAACAGAAAACATGTTCCACCTTGTGATTTCATGTGATAAAACAGGAAAAGCATTTATTATTATAGTATTATTTTTATTTTTTTTTAATTACATACACCTTCACTAGAATCATTTGGATGATTTTAGCCCTGGAATTGCCAGTCTCTGCTAACCCGAAGGTAAAGGTAGCTGTTGACTTGAAAACGACTGCTTCGTGACATCACAAGGTGGAACAGGTCATATTGAGCTTTGGGAATGTAGACAGACTAAAAATAAAGGATTACCCAAACTTGTGAATGAAACAAAACACAACTTCAGGTATGTTTTTGATGAGGTAACAACATTGTAGCATGGCTTTAAAGCTCACAAGAGTCAGTTTTGTGTAATATAGGACTTTTAATAAACAGTTTGTTCTCATTATAAATTAAGTCTTTCTCTCTCTCTTTTTTAAGTGTTACATGTTTATTAAAATCAAAACTGATTGCACAAAAGTCCACATCTGTTTTATTTGCCCTAGACAAGCATAAGTCCTGCCAGCATGACAGACTTAGACAAACAATCTCTGATCATTGCACATGTAGCTCTTGTATGGAGTGAGCTGACAGATGTAGTTCAGGTTGGAGGGCTCGTGGGTAGGCGGGCAGGTGGAGGAGGCCGCAGCAGCATAGCCAGTGGACATGGACTCATTCTGCCTTCTACAAATCCTCCAACAGTTGATTGCTTGGGTGGGCACTATGGCGACAGTCATCCCTGCCCTCCTCTTTGCTCTGGCATTAGATGGCTGCTCAGTGGACAGCAATGACCCTCTCAGCTGGATGACACACTGCAGCTTTCTCCTCGAGTGAGGCCAAATAGAGCCATGGCACGCTGCACGGGACATCGCTGCCATTTGGATTGTCCGGCTTTATCCCAGCTCCAGATGTGGCTTCATGTAATCTGTTCATCTTCAAAAAATATTGTGTTCTTTGAAAATAGTTTTCTGATTGGGCATGTGTGGAGAACAGAGTGGAATGTTTATCAGTAAACTTGACCTTTTGCTTGGAAGATCTCACACTAATTATGAATAGTTTGAAAATGGCATTCTGCTGCTTGATTAGCTGCTTTTAATGTGTTTGAGCACACAAGGAGGCCCATTAGTATGTGTACATGCTAATTATTATTTCAAATAGAGCTTTGTCCTTCTATCAGACTGAAGTGCATTCACAGAGGATGTCTGGAATTTGTAATTCCAGACATTTCTTCATTCATTGACAGTGTTTTGTGTGTTCTGCTTTTAGAAATTCACAGTGATTTATTGAGCTTACATTTATCAAATTCAGATTTTTAATAACCGCAAGGCTCTTGATTATGAAACATTGCTTAGCCATATTTTTCTGGGATTACTTTACAGAACACTATGATGTTAGTATAAGATTTCCAGATTAATAGATGATCCCTAAAGAAAAATATGGTCCAGTTTAGGTGCCAGATAGTGGTTTTATATCAACAGCCTGTAGCCATTTTCAGCATATGGGGATTTTAGGTACAGTCAGATTTGTTCTTCCTAAATATTTTTCTTTACATTTATGCTGCTAACTATAGATATGGGAACAAACGTATGTCCCCATTTTAATTGTATGCAAGAAAATAAACCATAGTTTGACTGAAGCTGAAATATGACAATTAAGAAACTGACATATAGAAGATTATATGCAAACTATATTCCATTGATGAGATTAAAATGTAAAGTTCTTACATTTCAACTTGCAGTATCATTATATCTCACCATCTTCTAATAGGCTTCACTTTTAAATCCTAATAAATTTCTTAAAACACGCCAGAGAAAACTAAGCATATTCAGCCCCCTCTTTGTCATGCCATGCACAGAGCCACACTTGAGTCTTGGTACGGCCTGTTTCAACAAGCCAAAACAAATGGTAGTTATCAAGATGGAGCATGCTGATAATAGCTTCACCTTCTCTATTGACCTAATGGGGGATATCAAAAGTAAGGGCTGCAACACACTGCTGAATCAATATTAGGCACTTACCCTGATTGGGCACAACTACAGGGACATCAGAGCTGCAGCCGCTCTGCTTAGCTCCCTTTAATTTCATACTCGCTAATTGTAAACCAAGATATGTGATACAGTCTTTTTGGGCTGGCCTGGCAGGTATTGGTATACACAATCCTTCAGCAGTTTAAATAGCACATGGCCTGAAGCTTGAAGCATGTTATCAAGTACAAGTGTCCATCTACCCACTGCTCAGCCTTTTGACAGCTCATCAATAGCACTGATACTATTAATATCTCGGTCCCTCGTAGCCTAGGGACTGGGTCGGTCAGACACATTCATCTAACATTGGGCTGAGCAGCATCAACAACATCGCATGGCATTTTACAGTGAGCATACGGAACAGACTTGCATTTAAAGGAGATGGTGGGGCATTATTTTATATTGACATTTTAAATTTTAATTGAAATGTTTATTTATTTAAAGGAACTATGTAAGATTTGGGTTGTCAAATGCTGAAATTCAGTTGGTTTAACTCTTTCTGCTCTGTATCCTCTCTTCCTAAACCCCAGCTCCTGCAGCCAATCATTATTCAGTGCTAGTGCAGCCTCTGAGGGAGTTCTGAAGGTTCTGGAGGCATGGTTTGTCCATATGAGAATGACAAAAATGTGTTTGCGTCCTAGGTAAGGCACTGGCATCCCTGGTTCAGCTGTGATGGTAGTATGGAAGATGATTTGTTTCATCAGATTTCTATTTTTAAATGTGGTTGAATTTCACACATTGAATTGAAATTGAAAATTGAAAACTTGAAAACATTATTATTGAATTATTTTCATTCTGAATTTCAACAGCTGAACTTTTAAGTATACATTTTCAATGTGTTTCAAAAAAAAAAAAAAAGTAATCAATCATGTGTGACGGAGGAGGATAGAGTCAGGCTGTTTCCTATTGGCCTTTCTCACCTGTGGGCAAGGCTTGTAGTTAATGAATCAAAGGCCACGTCTCATTTCTCTTTCCTCGTTTTTTTTCTCCTTGATTCCTCTTCTCGATTCTGCAGGAAATGATTGAGAAAGTCCCACCCACAGAGAACACACAGGGAGGAGAGAGGATATACACTCCTCACTGAGGCCAATAAAGTTTTATTATTTTATCTGATGTCTGCCTCCTCCTGAAACATCCCTCATGTTTACACCTTCTTTCTGTGGTTTTCTTTGGAACGCCACTTAATATGACAGTTTTGATTGACAGCTGACAAATGGAGGATCAAGGAGAGGAATCAAGGAGAAGGAAGCGAGGAAAGAGAATTATAGACGCAGCCAAAGAGATGAGGTTTTGATTAGGCTAATTCAGACCCATCAGATTGATTCCGTACAGTGTTTCCTGGTTGTTCCTAAGTTACGTCGACTAATTTAGGATCGATTGCTTATGCTTGGGCATCTTGGAGCCTTGCTGCATAATTTTTCACTGTAAATCTGAATTTAAAGACTTGAAAATATTTTTACACTCAAAATGTATACTTAAAACTCAGCTGCTCATAAAATTCAGAATGTTTTCTCAGAGTTAAAAATGAACCTCTGTAGTCCACCAACCAATTAATATTTCATTGAGATATTTGTGTTTTGAATTTAACTTAGAGAAGATTCTCTGTTATGGCTCAGAACCAGGTGCACTTTTCAACCCCTGTAGTTGCAAACTCTGTTCTGAGTGTGCTGTTTTTTTGTTTTGTTTTTTTCCCATGGACATTGAATCCACCATTGGAATTTCACACCAGCAATTAACAAACACAAACGGGTGTTAGCATGTTCGTCGGAGTACTACATGCTCATACATGCGAGTAGTGTGCACCCTGTGAAATCTCTGCTAGTCTACCCCACACTAGCTAGTGTACCCCACTAGCAGAGACATCGCCAAGGTAACAGATCTGACAACAATAAGGAGTTGTAGTGAGACATGAACCTACTCAAGATAATGTGGTACTGTTGTCCGTTCAATTATGGCCATGCCTCCATTGTAGGCTGTATTATAATCTCTGTAGAAGCAGGACATAGATGGAGCTATCCACAAAGATGTATTAACCAAGACCCAGTTGGAGGTGTCCTTGGTATGACAATGTGCAGTCGAAAATCTCCCATCACTTTTGAAACATGAGTAATAACAACACATTTTCTACACTCACTGCTACCTTGGTTTACACATGTATTGTGTTGGCACATTTTGTACGTAATAGTAGTGGATTTGCTTCTAGTTATACAGCAGTAGCTTATTTGTAGTGTGTTCAACCAGTGATCCGAAGGTTGATGGTTTGACCCTAGCATTAGTAGTCTGATCCAGTGGCCTGCAGGTTGGTGTTTCCAACTTCCACTGGGGTGTATTGTTGTTGTGTCCTTCAGCAAGACACTTAATCCACCGCACATCCTTGAATGTTTATCAGTGTGTGTGAATAGGCAAGTAGTTTCTTGATGTAATGCACTGTGAGTGGCCATTGCAGGTGGATAAGTGTTATATTGATATGACAGTTTACATGTGACCTTGGAGCTGATTGTCGCTTTCAAATATAAAATGTGAGTCCCATATTTTATACTTTAAAGGGCCCACAGAATGCTACTTTATGATCAACGTTACAATGTCGTTTCCTCATCATTCTTCATTGTGTTTTATTTCATTCGCACAAGTTTAACACACAAACCTTGCATATTTAGGCTGAGTTCTCAAACTCTGTTCCACCTTGTGATGTCATGTGGTAATACAGAAAGTGTTCCACTGTGTTTTTAAGCTCCTTCACTAGAATCATCTGGATAATTTCAACCCTGGAACTCTCTACTGCACAAAAGGTAAAAGGTAGCTGTTAACTTGAAAATTACCACTATATGACATCACAAGGTGGAACAGAGCATTTTGAGCTTTAGAGAAGTAAACATCCTAATAATGCTGGATTACTCATACGTGTGCATGAAACTAAACACAACTCCAGGTATGTTTTTGAAGAGGTAATATCAGTGTAACATTTTGCATAACTTATCTGCAGAGTTATCCTTGGAATATTTTGAGGTCAATGTTTTTCTTAAAAGCCACATTTGAACAGGTAGTGAATTTGGCTGACTTCTGAGGGATGCTCACAGGCTCACTCACATTTCAGATTGCACTGTATAGAAGTACATTGACATTTGGTGGGTGCCAGCTGGGTCCGGGCCTTGTATCTGTGCCCTGCCAGGCGAGGAGACCAGCAGCTTGTTGAATGGAGTACTTCACTTGTGTCCTCAAACAACAAACTAAGCTCACCCAGTGGACTTGTGGCAGGAACAGGCTGCCCTTTAGTGGATAATATATGCAGGAAGTGTGCTTGTGGTCCAATAAAAATAAAATCAATTATTATTTTTTAGATGTTGGTCAGTTTGCCTCAGTGTTATAAAAGGCTCTCATTAAGCCCTGCCAAATGTTGTGACTCAAAACTTGGGAAGTATGAACTAAGTTCACATTTTTAATTTAATGCATTTAAAGGTGCACTGTGTAACTTTTTGGTTGGAGGTCTGTCACTTGCTTGTTTCTATGCATATGTCATTGCTCTGCCTACATTAATCCGCAGTATGACATTCCTTTTATTAAATTACAGGCTGTTTTACAACTCAAAAATACCTAGAAAAACAGTAGTTCTGACTATGAGCTGAGTTGCATCTCCACAGATCTGACCAGAAATGTTACACAATGCACCTTTAAGCTTTATTTATTTATTTATTTTAATAATAACAGATTATATCAGTAGCAGTGTAAGATAACTGGCTGATCCTCTTATGTGCATGTTTTGTGTTTTATCAGTCACTCTAACTTTTATTTAATTTTCTTCATTTTGTGTGGTATTGTGAATGCCATGAATCTCATATCCAGTTTTCCTTTCATAAAAAAGACAACATATTTTTGGTACTGTACGTCATCAGAGGTTTTAGTTTGAAAGATCCTGAGTACCTTAAGGAATATGTGCATTGCGAATCCTTCCACCTATGTGCTGATGACACTTTGACGTAACACAAACTGCTCTCACCCCATTGTTTTAACAGTTAGGCATGAACGCCAACTTATCTGATGACATCACCCGGTAATGCTCCCCTCTGCCTTGTTTTGCCTCAGTTTAAGAATTGAATCCTCAAGTGATGCAATTCACAGCAAGGAGTTAAAGTATTGAAATTTAAAATAATCAAAAGATTTACAAAATTATGTCAGCGGTAGATGACTTTGTAGTGTAATACTAAATTCATATTTGTCTTAAATGCAAATCACTGCCATTGGGTTCGTTTTCCTGGTAACCTTGACAAAGCTTGTCAACAGCTCTTTTGTTTTGTGGAGTTTTATAACCAACATTTATGTGAAAGAAATATAAATGTTGTACGAAGTTTCTATTTCTTTCTTTGGGTTATGTAAGTTTGAGGGAAGGTCAACCAAACCTGAGAGACTCTACGCTCATGTTTTTATTCATCTAGATTTAGACTTTTTTCAGTTATATTACTGTAACCACCCACTGTTGTAACCTCCCTGGGCAAACCTTGTACCACATTTGGCCTTCAGTGGTGTATTTGTATGTGTTGTTTAGTTGTTCTTTGTTTGTAACATTTGGCTTCCAATCACTAATGCTGACATTTGAGTAGGTGTGCAGCAAAAATGTAAACACTTTTAACCCTAGACAGCTAAATTAAAACTGAGTTCATTTTAAAAGAAACAACCCTTGTTCTTTAAATTCCCAGAAATCACTGTAGATGCAGGTTGAAGGTAATTACGGGCTGATAAAATTTTAAACTGGCAGTGCTTCATAAAGGTTGGTAGCCGGAGAGAAACAAGGGAATGAATTTGGTCTTAAATTTGGCTCCAGGCTCCGAGTGAACCAGCCAAATGTACCTGACTTCCATGGCAAAATTACACCAAAGAATCCATTTACACTGACAGTAGTGATTTATTTTTCCTCCCCAACCCTTTGGAAATAGAGCTCCAAATGTCATCTTTGAACAAGCGCTTCACCATTCTTCACAAGGACTCATTGACAGCCACAACGTTGTAAGTATCCCTTTTCAATACAAGGCAGATGTTTTCCATAACTGTATATACAGAGTGATAAGTGGGTCAGATGTGTTTTACAAAATCAGATACGAGATTAGATTTACCCTGTGTTGAGTTATTCAAACACTGTTCCCTTTTACATAATTGTCTTTTCCCTGCATAGCACAACAGTATTCAAGCTGACAAGCGTGACCATGCTATATTAATGAATTTACCATAGGTGCAAACTGGGTCATTGGTTTATCCATAATCAGTTAAAATATACCAAAAGAGGTCTTCAGTGAACTGAGATGGCAACAGTGATATTAACAGCCTTAACTGAGGGCACTGGGTTTCTGCATAAATTACACATAGCTGACGCCCATACAGGGAACATGTATGCACAACTACCAATCAATGTGCACAATATCTACTCGGAAGGTTTCTCAAAATAAGCATTGGGTAGAAAACAACAGCGTTAAGAAAAAGCAGACTTCCAGTGATACATTATGAGTGTATTCTATTAGTATTATTGTCTTAGTATCGTATTATGGTCTTAGCATGGACGGTAGTTGCTCAGTTTGTATACAGTCCACCCACTCTTACACCCAAGGCGGTTTGATCCCTACTCCCACCAGTGCATACTGCCATTGTGTCTTCGGGGCAAGACACTTAACCTGCTTAGCCTCCAGCATTTGTGTTATGAACAAGTGTGTGGTTTCTTGCCGAAGAGTGCTTTGAATGCATATTATTGGTTGAAAAGTACTGTATAATTTTGACAAGTGATTTAGTAATTTCAGGGGACTATATAGTATATAATTTCTTTCTGTGCCTCTACTGACTACCAGTTTAAGGACAGAAATAAATATTACTTTTAAACTGAGAAAGACTTTAAATGTAGGTGTGTATTTAATTTTTCAAAAGTTAATGGACCAGTAGCAGTTCAGAAGGTTTAAGTCGGTTGTTTTTTCATACAGTTTTTGTTGTTTGAATCCTGCTTTAAAGTGTCTACTGTAAACATTATAATGAGATGGGCATTAAGTGGAAAATTTACACAGTATTTGGTGACATTGTAAGGAAACGGATTTAAAGCCAGCATTTTAAAAGTCATAACATACTCTACATTTAAAGGTGAACTATGTGTAACTTTTCTGGTGGTAGGGCTACTACCACTAGTCTCCATATGAGATGTTATTGTTCTGCTTGGATTCTTCCACAGTATGAAATTTAACTTGACCAGCTTGGATTTATTTAATTACTAGTGTTTTTTATTGCTCAAATGAATATGGGTATATTTAATGCCATACTGTGACACAGTCCTGGCAAAGAAATAAAATCTCTATGGAGACAAGCTGGTGACATACCCTCCACCAGAAAGGGCCTATAATATTCTGATTTATGTTATAATGTTGTTTCCTCATCACAAACAATACCTGGAGTTGTGTTTTGTACATGTTTAACACACAAACTCTGCATATTTAGGCTGAGTTCTTCTGTCAAACTGAAAACACTCTGTTCCTACTTATGATGTGATGTGGTAATATGAGAAGTGCTCCACTGTGTTTATAAACTCCATACACCTTCTCTAGAATTATTTGGATCATTTCAGCCCTGGAATTGCAACTTTAATCAAAAGATAAAAGGTAGCTGTTAACTTGAAAACTAGTGCTTCATGACATCACAAGGTGGAACAGAGCATTTTGATATTTGGAGAGGTAAACAGTCTAATAATACAGGCTTACCCAAACACGTGTGAATGAAACAACACAATTCCAGGTATGTTTTTGATGAGGTAACAACATTATAACATGGTATAAAGCTCACAAGAGTCAATTGTGCATAATATAGGACCTTTAAATACTTTGCACTTAATTATAGCATCTAAACACAAATACTGCCTGATAAGTTCTTCAGTTTCTCCAGTCACTTGTATGCAGCAGGATGACATTTTCCACTCCCCCTCACAACAGTGTGTGTGTGTGTGTGCTGTGTGCTTAGTCACTACTTCTAATGCACTTCACTCTCTGTCCCTAAACCACTCTCTTATTGTCTCCCGAGTGCTATTGTTTTTGTAGCCGACACCATTTTATTGGCTAATTATAAATGCTAAGTGATGTCACTGTCATGTCGACTACAAGGGTTGGTTTCCTTTGTTCCAACTTCCCAATTAGCAGTGCTAGTTTGTCACTCACTCCCTGACATTACACACAACGACACAGCTTATAAATGATTGGTTGATTGTGTTCCAGTCATCGCATGCTTCATTAAGAAATATTATTGTCTTTTTATGAGCCAGGGAGCGAGCTCATAACAAAGTTTGTATTTATTATCTAGTTTGATTTTAATTAATTTAAGTGAATCGATTTTAACAGTGTACCGAAGCCAAGCTATTTTTAGATCCTTACAAGTTGTAGTTTTAGCCTCATTCATAAAGCTTAAATTCTGATTAGCTAATATTGTCACCATGCCAATAGACTTAGTGTAGATGTTCAATAATACCTTTCAGTAAATAAAGGTCACTTAGATGAATGATTCTGATATTAATTATTGGAAAAGGGCCAAGCAGGAGATGAGAGCCAAGCCATTCATTGTACTTGAAAGCAGGATGGATGCAGTGATTGGACTGATTAATTGACTTCTTAAACCGTCAAAGCAGAGGAGCCGGTGATGGGGAGAAGCATTTCATATATTCAAAGGGGCCAATGTTCTCGTGAAACACCTATTAATCACAGAGATTTTGTCCATATGGGATGAATGGCGGTGCGGGCTGTGGATCTGGCTGGCGCTCGGTCATTAGGCGCGGCGGTCGCTCAGGCCCGGGCAGACACGCAGGCTAATCAGTGCCTGTAATGGACACACTTCATAATTGTCACTCTTTTGTGGATGACTGTGAAGACTCAGGGCCGATGTGAATGAAAGACTACTAAGAAATGCAAGCGGCTTTGATTGCTGGAAAAGTGATGGACCTATATAGTCATTATT
Organism: Taenioides sp. WSHXM2023; assembly: GCA_029959045.1. Classification (NCBI taxonomy): domain Eukaryota; kingdom Metazoa; phylum Chordata; class Actinopteri; order Gobiiformes; family Gobiidae; genus Taenioides; species Taenioides sp. WSHXM2023. The sequence goes on along the minus strand of CM057098.1, from coordinate 17,315,430 downwards.
TAACAGTGTCTAAGGAACACAGAAGATTTTAAACATTTAATACCACAGACATTTCAAAGTACAAATGTCTAATTCTTATAGTCACTGAAGCAAGGAGAGATTCCTATAATTAAGGGAACTTTATAGGCAATGTTCCCTTGTGAGCGTATGTACGAGTACCTGTGTTAGATGTTTCATCTTTATTAGCCCGAGCATGGTAAGCCTAGCTCTTCATGGACTAATCCCCAGCTAAAGAAACAGCTTTCAAGGAATTAACATCAAAAGTAAAGCTTTGCGTGCCGGCGGGGGAGCTTTCAACAGAGCCTGCCTCAACTATCTCCTAAGTATTTTCAGAGCCTCGGGGATGAAGTGGAAGTTGAGTTTAACTTGCTCTGTGTTCTTCTTCAAGTCTTTGACCTTGTTCTCAGGTCTTCTAATAATCCCTGATATGTTCGAATCCATACTGTATTTGGGTGATTTCCATAGGGCTCTGCTAGAGGGTCAGCTTTCCTCTGGGGTGCTCGCTCACCCTCTTGAAACAGAATCCTCTCTACCAGCTGCTTCAGGGACCCATAGTTTAACTTCAGATCACCTTGATGTATGGCAGATAGCAGCACAGGAGCACAGAGTGAGGTTTTACGTTTTGGCTTAACTCCCTCTTTACAAAGGTTGTGGACATGGTATGTACTAGTACTGCTCACCTACATCCAATTGATCTGGTTGTTCAAACATATCACATGGTTTTGCTTATATGTTTGAACAGATGCGTGCATTCTGTGCACACCTTAATATTTTGGCTATTTAATCTCTGTATCTTGTTTATTTCAGTGTCAATATGTTGCCCATAATGATTGTCTATTGTTTGTTCATCTGGTTGTTTTTATTGTCTCTTGCTGCACTCTGAGCTTTTTGCACATGTTTTTCCAATGTGGTTTTTAAATTACAAATAAACAAACCTAACCTGCACCGCTGTTTTAGTATTGCATATTTCACATATTACTACTTTGTTAATGTAACTTTACTATAAGCAGCATGCACAAGTACTAGCTTTTTGTCTAATGAAAGTTTTCTCCATGCACTACCTCCTCTAGATAGGCAGACAATAACCTTGTACAGTCAGTATTGGTCTACATGACACACACTATTTGTCTTTTATTTCTTCCTTGAGACTTGAGATGTATGACCACTTTTGAGGAGCAGGCGATTGGCCAGTGATGATTGCTTTCACAATACCTGCTCGTGCTTATGTTCCCATAACTCATTTTCTCTTTCATAGTCGCTGACACTTTGGATTGAGCTAAGGGACAGCCATGACTGATTCCGCGTGTCTCTCCAAAGCGCAGTTGAAGAAAATGACATTGGCAACTTAGCTTTGTAGCTCAAAGCAATAAGTGTCAGTATATCTCCTGTTTTTGTGAGGTCCTCCATGAATTCTCGGCAGGTCAATAAATGACTTCCCTACCTGATGTTAACATCCCATCAGGCAGTCGTTTTTCTCCTCTCCAAGTCTATTTATATGAAATTTTGTGTTGTGGGATTTATTTTGTCACATGCAGCTAGGCTTTTAAACTGGTTGAACTACAGGTCACATCACAGTTTCAATCATTCACATTTGATGAGATGAAAAAAAAAAAAAAAAAACTAAGCCTGAAATATTGTTTTTTATCTTTTATAAACACTTGAAATCTTATCTCCTGACAATCATGAATCTGTGAACAGAAATGCACATGAAAGCAAAATTAGCTCTAAAACAGAAAATAAAATGGGATGGAGCATAAAAAGGCCAAATTGGACTTGAATTGAGGCTGAGAGAAAAAACAGCCCTGAGGCTCTTTTTCCAGGTCTGACCAGTGGAGACGTCTTTTCTCCTCACAGCATGTTTTGGATTCACTTCAAAAACCTGAACTTTGGCTGCATTTGCTTCTGACCTGAATCTTTGAATTGCTGCACTCTGAGAAGTTGAGCAATTTATTATTTTATTTTAAGTGCATGAAAGGTTTTCATGTTTTTTTGTAATTATTACTTGGTTTGGTGGGATAGTACCTGTGTTAAAAGTGTGTCAAATTTTCACAACAGTCAAGTGGCAGTAGAAAACAAGTTTAGAAGAGATGAACAAAAACACTTGCCCGGGATCCAAAATACACACTTCTCCAATACTTAACAAAGATGTGAGTCTGGTCAGCGATAGGAATGCCACAATAACACATTCTGAAGTATATTTTGCTGAGAGAATATACTTCAAAGAGAATATAGATGACAACAATAATAAACAATAATACTGAAACTAATTTATGCCACTGACACCATAACAATAAAGCAGTATTATCCATGTAAACTATTTTTAAATATACAATATCATTAAAAGACATGACCTGCAACAAATAAATAGCAGTATTAACCAATAATTACTCATAGTTTTTTATTCAGCCTGCTACAGCTCAGAGTCTTATCTTATTAGATAGCAGAAACTTTTCCATTATTGCAAAGAAAATATACACACAATAAATACTGACCCCAAAAATATATTGTTCCACCTTTCACATACTGAACGATGTCAATATGGTACTTATCGTCACAGGCTTAGTCACCGGTAAATCTCCCTGTTTTCAGATGGACATGATTGATGATTGACAAGTGGATTAGCCAATCAGGGGCACTCATGGTCTTCCCATACAAACATGGCTGCTTATAAGGAAAGGAAAAAATATCAAAAGGGACTGAAAAACATTATTTCCACAATATCGGTGAGTGATGTGCTAAACTGTGGTCAGCAGAGATGTGATGGAAGGCATGGGGACCAGGCTGATATCCATCTGTATAAAAAATACTTAGAGATCATTCTGGATTTACCAGGCAACAAAAACACAGGAAGTAGCACTGAGGTTTAAAGGAGGATACCTCTATGTCATCAACACAGACCATTTATGCTCAAAGAAGGCATTTTTCTGACAGATGAAATGTTGATTTAAAGGTACACTGTGTAAGTTTTTAGTAAAGGGTCCATCACCTGCTTGTTTCTATGGAACTGTCATTGCTCTGCTTGGAATTTTCCACAGCATAACATTGAACAGCTCTACCTTACATTTATTCAATTATAGGTGGTTTTATTGCTCAAAAATACCTAGAAAAACAGCCATTCTGACTGTGAGTGGGGTTGCCTCTCCACAGATCTGACCGGTAACTGGTTTGGTCTCCATGAGGAAAGCCATAATGTCTCACTGGAGGTGATGGACCCTCCAGAAAAGATAACTTTAACAAAATAAAGGTGTTGTCATCTATTCTTTTTAATTTATAACTATTGCACAATTTAGAAAAGTTTTGTTTTTTTATTTTATTTATTTAGTTTATTTATGAGACAGGGACAGTGCACAATCTACATTAACCTGAACAGGAGAGATGCATTGTGCCAGGCTGTAGCACTAGAGCTAATTTCTACCTGTAGTCCCTGGTGCATGTTTTTTAGGTTTGATGGGGGAAACTGGAATGCCCGGAGGAAACCCACCCAGACACAGGCAGAACATGCAAACTCTACACAGGAAGGCCCGGGTGACCTGGGGATCGGACCCACAACCTTCTTCCTGTGAAGCATAAATGCTAGCCACTCAGCTACTGTGCCTTTTTTTTTTTTTTTTTTTTGGGAAAAAAAATAAAATAAATGCAACTATGTTTTAGTCATGCTGTCATACACACTTATTTAAATCCATTCATCATTTTTTCAAGAGCGAATAAAAAATGTAAAATCTTTCTGCAGCATAAGTGAAATTGTAACTAATAATACAGCAGCCAGCACAGACGTGACAAATCTTCAACTTTATTCAGCTCTTTGGTGCCATGTCATTTCAGTCGCACATGAGTCACTGCAGAACATGCTGGCACCACAAAGACGAGATGTTCATTTTCTTTGGCAAGCCACTTCTAATATATTTTTTCTGTCTTCCTCCTTCAGCACAACTTGTACACCCACGGCTCGTCTGCGTGGGTGTCAGAGACTGTGATTTTATGTTGTTGTGTTCATGCTGTGAACAATTGTGCATCTCATTTACATTTGAGGCGCCTGAATTGGATATATCTGGGACTAATCAAGTTGAAAAGCAGTCGATAGCTGTCACACCGTGATCAATTCGTACAAGTCTGCTACACGGCCGCATGAAGCCCAGTGCCTTGTTTCATTTGTTGTGAGAGCAATAAAGAGAACAGAAAGCTATAGGGAAAGACAGTCTGAAGTCTATGCATTTGGTTTATTGCAAGTGCCATGTATGTGTCCCATAAAGCTGCACAGACATTACTATTAGAACAACAATATTGCTTCTGTTTATTTGACTATAGCCAAAGAATGTTATTTTCCTATGTAATTTGACAGTGATATTTGTTATGCTTATAAGGGGATTAATATGTCCATTTTATTATTTTCATGGTACAAAACATTTTTGATACAAATGAATACACTCCAAATTGAATTTCTTTTTTGTTTTGTTGCAATCTCCTTTAAAGGTCCTATATTATGCAAAATTGATTTACCAACTAAAAAACATACCTGGAGTTGTTTCATTCACACATTTGAGTAATCCTGCATTATTAGTCGGTCTACCTTTTACTTTTTGTTCAGTAGAAATGAGCAATTCCAGGGCTGAAATGATACAAATAATTCTAGTGAAGGTGTTAAAAAACACAATTGAGCACGTCCTGTGTTGTCACATGACATCACAAGGTGAAACAGAGTGTTTTTCGTGAGTAAACAACATTATAACATAGATCAGAAAATAGTGTGATATGGGCCCTTTAAACAATTACACTAACCTGTGAATATGCTGTAACCTCAGTGAGTCTCAACTGCTTTGTAACTACTACAAAGTGAATCATAGTGATATTGTATGACATCCATCAAAAATAGCAATGATAGAGACTGGTGATGTAAGGCTGTGCAGGATGGCAGCCACATTGCCCCGAGGCAGCTATGATGACAGGAGTATCAGCTTAACCACCACCAGCGTGCAGAGTGACTCAATCAATATCAACTTACTGCAAAGCTTGTAAAGCAAATGCATTATTATTATTATAATTATAATTATTATTATTATTTTGAAAATACCAGTGCTAAGGAGGGCAGTACTCTGGCTCCAGGATTTGTGCATTATTTTTCTTTTGCAAACAACTACGCTGATTTTTGTCCAGAATATTGTGCCAACATCTACCCACTATGGACAGTGTAGATAGAATAAATCTTTTGTCTTGCAACCTATACAGTCCATGCCCATGGGTTAAAAATCATTGCTTCCGTGGTGTTCATATATTTGATTTAAAAAAAACATACTGGCAGCTTTTTATTCTCTGCCTCAGAAACACTGTTGTTCTGTTGATTTCTTAGTTGACAGTCTAATTGAAATGCAGTTACATAATAAGCCTTTCCATTTCTCTTAGAATGCATGCCCCCGTTTAAGGTGTACAGGTTTATGCAACATGTTTTGTAGCCAAGAAATAAAATTGTGACAGCAGAAGAAGAGTATCCTCTGATGTTTGTAAAGTCACAAGCAAAAATGGTTCCCACAGACTCACATTAGAGTTGTCACAGATGATGAGATCAAGAAGACAGTGTGAAATCTACTGTCAGAGGTAATAATTCTGAGAAGAATCGACTCTCCACACTGAGTCAGTAAGCTAGCTAGTGGCTTCAGACGGCCCACCGTACACCACTGTGTAATGTCGCCATGATCACATTTTGTATGGCGCACTGCGAGGAGAAAGAGAGAGATTATTTCAGGACACAGCGTGCGTCGGGCATCACATTGTTTGGTGAGATCTTAAAGATATCTGTCTAGACTTTAGACATAACCGAAACATAAGGAATAGAGATCCACAAAGCAATTAAATTTTATCCCTCTGGTGAGAAAGCAGACAGTGTTAGTGGAGCAGGTGTCCAGAGACAAGTGTGTGGCTGTAAAGTGGCGGGGTACACATGCAGCGGGCTGGTGCTGACACTTGACCTTCACCAGGGGACTTCATATTTAGAGATAGGAGGTTACCTGCGGTGCATACTGAACAGTGTCAGAATAATATCAGCTTTCATTAGGATCGACTCTGTAGAATTCACAATCAGTTAGCAGGTTTCCCCATGACAATATTCCTGACCAACTAAGATTGTAACTTTGCAGGTCAGGAATTCATTGATATTAAAATTACACCATATGACATGGCCTTGGCTCACCAATCACAAACATTTCTATAATTAGACAAAATACACTGTTCTCTCCCAGCTGTTCTCATTTGCAGTCCAAGGGTGTCGCAGTGATGTTACTTCACCTAAATGTTTTATCCAGCACAGCCCCTCTCTGAATATGCCTGTTGGACTGTTGCCTGGTAATCCATAACAGATGTGCAGCGGGTGTCGTATCCCATTCACACTATGAGCCATTGGGTTTTATTAAACCAATCTGGGCTCAGCATCACGCTGTGTGATTGACAGCAGCATCATGTGATCCGTTGGCCCTCTCTGTTGTCTACAGGCACAGGAGACTGTTTGTTTATGCCGGGCTTGTGTTTACTGTAATTGCTGGAGGCTTGGGAGTGATGCTTTCAGGGAATGGGGACAGCTACTTTGATTATTGATTATCAAATGTATTCCTACTGGAGGCTTCTGTTTTCCTTGTCTCTTACTTATCATGTACTAGCAGGTGGACAATAGATTTTGGCATCTTTTGCACAATGCTCAACAGGTGCAAAAAAAAAAAAAAAAAAAAAGCATTATGCATTGACATTTTATCCAAATCCACTCACATTTAAATTTAAACATACTATAGAATGAGCTACTAAGTTGATTATAATCGGTGGTTATCAAACTAGGTTTAATCAATAGTGTTTGTTTTCAAGCTCACATGAACCATGAACCAAAGTGTTGTTAGAGGGACTGATAAAAAAAAAAAAAAAATCAAATTGAATGATGGGATAAATACATTGGCACCCTGTGCACCAGAGCAGTAGTTATAGATGACTATTACTCCAACTCTGTGCCTCTGTGCCTGGGTACATGAGGGCTTTGTAAATGACTGTAAAGTTGAGTGCTGTGGTTCGTACTGACTTTCATGTGTTGTCTAATGGGCCCTGCTCAAACATGAGCCCTGAAGGTAAATGTCTTATACATGTACAACTGGCAGCAAAGCTTTTGAATCTTTAAACGTTAACTCCTCTGTCACTCACTTATTTGAATGCATAACTAATTACCATCATGTAGTAGGCCTGTTGCTAAGCCGTTTTGATACATCGACATGAAGCATTAGCGCTTTGATGGAGTTAAAGTATTCTAGAAATGGACTCAGCTTTGCTAATAGCTCTTTCATTTCTTTTCTCTGAGTATGTTCTCCTCTGTGTGTCTGATTATCTCTCTTGTTCTGTTCAACAGGTTATATTGTGTGGTTTATGTGAAGAGGCAGGGTGCATGGTATCCAGGATACTTACATGAGCATCAGAAGAGCCTCACAAGAGGTAAATACACTATCTGCAGGTGTTACTTTGTTTGGATCCTTGACTCTTTTGTAAGCCCTTGGCTTTGTACATGTCACATATTTATGCACACACTAAGCTGCATTATGTGCAGGCTAATTACGGAAAATGTTTTCAATAACATAATTGCAGTATTTAAATGGAGAAGAAGGTCTTAGAGACATGTCAGGCAGATCTGCTGTGTGCACTCACTGCACTCTTCCAAATAGATGAGACAGTGTATCATTTTCTTTAAAATTCATAGTACTGAAGGATATAAAGCTTCCAAAGCAGAAATAGATTCCTTATTATTGAGAATAGCCTTGCGCCTACACACTTGTCTAAACATCTGAAAGTTCAACACACATGATTAACCGAATATTGACTATGGCGGCATAATTTGGCAAGTTACATTTTAAATGTTTTACTTGTGTGCCCAAAGACAATACTTTTAATTAAATTGCATACAAGATACTGACCCTTAATTCCAGGGTTATAATGTTTGCTAATTATTTCTGTAACTCTCATTAGATTTCTGATAAGGGCAGTTACTATGAGAACTGGTCAGAGGTCAAAAGTATTATCTAGCAGCATACTTTTTCTCCTTGAGTAGTAGTAATGTTTTATTTGTACTCAAGTATATTTTATTTGTAAGTAATATTTTTACTGAAGTAACAGTACTCACTCTACCATTCCTTCAGATGTACTGTTTTTCTCATTTTTGTGTCTATCCTTTGAAAATACCAGTTTGTTCCTTATTTAATGTTTTGTGGTTGAAATTACATTAACTTCAAATTATAGATTATAAATCATATGTTACTTCCCAACAGTTACTGTTTAAATTACTCTTACTTGAGTAGTAGTTTGCCCAAACATTTTTTTTTACTCCTACTTGAGTAATTTCTTGGACCATTGCTTTGTACTTCTACTTGAGTACGGTAATATTATTTTGAAGTAATTTAACTCTTACAATTGGAAGGTCGGCTCTGCATTTAAACACTTCTCCTAAGGACTATGTGTGAGCAAGATATAATCCACATTGTCCTTTCTGTGCACTTACTATCCCATTTTTAAAGAGATGTTATGCTTTATTTATTTCTGGCGTTGCCATAAGTTTCTGTGGCTTCATAACATTTACAGTAGACCAGGATGTCATCTGTGTTGATTTAGTTTCATTATGCGCTATGAGCATATGAAGTGAGTTGGACAAAGGAAGCTCCCAGAGAAACCTGGAGAACAGACCGCAGAGGGAGGAGGCAGTGTCGGAGGTGCAGCTTAGAACTGAGATAAAGGCGCGTTTGGCTGCAGGGATAAGGCAGGCCTGATTTATTGAGTGTGTGCTGGGCCTTGACAACCACAGCTCTCATTAGACAGACACCATTTTAATTAGTGAGAGCACGGCAGTGATGCAGATGTTTACATTTCGAGAGGAAAAACTAAGCCGAGAGCACAAGGGTTCGCAAAGCTTTCTCAGTCTTAGTAGCAGGTGCAGCAACAGGGAAAAGCTCTCAAGTCCAACCACCGGAGGGCCCAAACTAAACAACCTCTCCAAACACACGCTTTGGCTGCAAGAAAACGACTGTACCTGGCTTGGCTTTTGCTCCTCGCTGTTCCCAGTAGCTCAGGATGGGATTTCATTTCAAGTTTGTGCTAAAGGTTGTGTTTTATAGCAAGTTTCTATGGTTGTCTGCATAACTGATTTAGACTCTCTTATGGAAGTGTGAAATGTATGGCAATACTATTGATGCTTCATAGCTGATGTCATCAACATTCCCTGGGAGTGTGAAGCTAACTGAAGACACTGCTCTATCTAAAGCTCTGTTACTCAAAACAGACTTTAATCTGAGATTTGTTTTACTATAATATGACCAGAAAGAGCTGACTTAGTTGGAACTAACAGGTGAGCTAATTTGTGCTGTTAAACAAGTCCCTATCAAATTGCATTACAGTCACAAACTAGCTAGCATTAGAAAACAGTTTTTCAGTTAGTTACTCTCACCTTTTTTGTTGAACATCAAACTCCTAAACAGGGCCATGAATGCTCGTATTGAACACAGGTTCCCGAAAATGTGTTGTTTAAATACATTTAGTATTTTTCTTGAGTTTTGAGACTTTTTTGGCAATGTTTGCTTATGTGTTCACCATGATAACACTGTGGGTGTCACCATGATAATATCTGAACATTCCTTCATACACATACATATAGAACCCCCCCAGCATGATGTCACAGCAAAGTATCAGTTGTCAAGGCCATATGTTGCACCAAGAGGGACATTTGCATAAAACCAAGTCGTAATAGTCCCAGTGCATGGTTGTCTCACTGCCGTGTCTGCGCCTCTCTATACCGACAAACACACAGCACCACTGCACTGCCAGTGCCTGCTATGAACTCACGTTGAATTCACATGCACACTTTGACTTGAATACAAATGTGGCAGCAGTAACTCTACCTGTAACTGAGTACACTAGCCATGTAACTATAGTTTTACTTGAGTGCAAATGTCCAGTTTTTCCACTTGAAAGAACTGTTGTCAAGAATACACATCTTAGGCATAAAGTAGCTAAGGGAAGACATTTTCTATACATTCCAGTTTGCTGTCATTACTGCATGATGCTTATCCGGTGGGGATAACTAAAGCCACACAGCACATATGAAATAATTGGAATATGTGTAGTGTAAAACATGTTGTTGTCTCTGAGTTATTGCTGACCTAAAAACTCAACCTTGAAAGTGTGAAAGGGAGAATGTTCCTGTTGGTGATTTACCAGCGCTTGTGTAATGTAAATGAACCTTGAATAAAAGGTGGGAGGAATTCGCCTGGCTGGTTCTCCGCTATCATTACATCTTATATCTCTCTTCATTAGTCCATGCCTCATTGGGTAATGTCACTGCAACACTGTATGTTTGATGTTAAGATTAATGATCACCAGACTCATTCATATTGATCTTGTTCTTCAGACGTGCTATCCTGTCGCCATGGCAGCAGACCGGAGCGTGGTTAAGTCGCATATCAATCTGAGAGGTCAGAAAACCACATTTGTCATCAGAAGTTACTCCCACACAGCTCTTGAAAAAAAAACAAAAAACAGTGCTCCTCTTATATGGCATACTTTAACGTTTTCTTTCTCTTCTTTTTTGAAGTTGTCAGCTTTGATTGTCTCAGTGGTGTCACATCTCACAGCATCTGCATGTCACACAATACTTTTACTTTAAACGCATACTGCAACATTTTTTTTTTTTCTCCTTGTGGGTGGTGGCGCTATAGTATTCCTCTCTCTGCAGTGCTGTAGGTGCCAAGTTTAAAAGCAGAAAAATAATGACAGGACAGTGACTTGGTCACATTATATCTTGGAGCTACGAATGTCTGGATGTGAAAATAAGTGATACAGAGCTCTATAAATCAATGACCAAGATGAAACGGAATAGGGGATGATAAGGACATTATTAAGACAGGAGAAAACAGGACAATGTTATAAGCTTTTGTGGTCATCATTAGCAGCATTACTCAGTACTGGAACCAAGAGCAGCAGCTTCTAATGGGCATTAGGGTCCAATAATGACTAGGTTATTACTTAGTTACTGTATTATTCATGACTTCCTCATTACACTGGCAATTCTTAGCGGTGGGGATCACATTTCTGTCCACGTGCATGCTGACGATGAGGAAGAGAGCAGACAGCTGGAGGAACAACTGTTAACCTAAATTGTATATTTCCTATGTGTGATGACTACAACACAAGGGGATTTGAATGAAGAAGCTAAGACAGGAGTTTTACCCAAGTCTCTGTGGACCCCGCACAAATGCTTACCTGTGTTTTAGCAGCAGAGTATTATGGGTAAGAAGTGGTGGGTGATATGGCAAAAATAGGTCTCTCTTATTATAATATACTCGTATAGATTTGATCATGATCCCTGCAAACTGTGCACTATAAGCACACATGCATTACACAATGGGAGGAGGGGTGAGACAAAAGTAGATGACATTTGTCTGTGTTTACAGGTGTACTGTATAACTTTGGAGGGGTTGACCGCTTATCTATATGGAGATCTTTTTGTTTTGCCTGGAATGTTCCATATCATGGCAATAATCTTATCTATCTCCATGCAGACAAGCAGGCAGCGCCACCAGACCAAGCTACAACTCATATCTGTAGAGATGGGCGCTTGCTCAGTAAGAATGTGTCTTTTTAAGGTAACGTTACACATTCACCTTAACGTAACATAGAGCTGCAATAAATCAGCTAATTTCAATCATGACCCCTATATTCACCTTGCCCAAAACTGTAGGTATGTCTGTACAAAAGATGTATTTTTTTTACTGCTACTTCTTGTGGTCTTCATGAACATTGTAAGTAAGAAGTATAAAGCCATTTACCCATAGTAATGTATGGTCCACAACAATACAGTAGTGAATTGTGTAAACTGTGTAGTCATGAGACCCTTATGTCCACAAATAACACAGACTGTTCTACTTGGCTGCTATTCATGTGTGGGATGTATTGGATAAGTCACTTGAATAGGACATATACGAAACTGGTCACGTATTGCCACTGGACAGGTATCAGTGGTCAGTATTTATCTAAAGTGGTTTAAAGCCACCACCTGCATGATATATATTGCTTAGTTTTTAATGTTCCACTGTCTGGCATTAAACATATCTATCTTGCATTTATTCAATTACAGGTCTTTTAATTGTTCCAAAATACCATGAAAAAGATGCATTCCTATTGTGAGCGCCATCGCCTCTCCACTGATCTTACCTGTAACTTGGTGGCAAGGGCCTGCTTGTCAAAGGGATAGGCAAACATCATACTGTGGAACATTCCAGGCAAATAAAAATAAAAAACATATCCATGGAGACAAGCAGGTGGCAGCTTTAAACAATTAGATAAATACCGACCAGTGATACGTGTCCAGTTTCGTACATGTCCTGATCAATGAATTCACTTCACATTCACATTATAATTTCTTATTTTGTCTCTGCTTTTAATGCTATTTTTGTATGAGTTATCAAATACATCTACCAGAAAAGTTGCACAGTGCTTCTTTAAATAAGAAACTGTGTTGAACTGATGGTAGTACATGAGGAGCTAGGTTAGTTTGTTCTTGAATGCTGGTTCAAGAATAGTATCCATTATTACCACAAATTTTAGGCAGGTGGTTTTAATGGAGTTTCAGTGTGGTCCTCTTATTACTGTAAACAACCTGATGCTTCTCCCATCATCATTTAAAAGCATTAACAAACTCATTCTCAATACTTTTTTGTATTTTCTAAACCATTAAACTGCATTTGCTTTTGAGCGCACCTGCCTTTGTTTGAGAGAGAATTTTCTAGTTCAGCTGGATGTGTGCAACCAATTAGTTGTGACAAATAAAAGGAAGTGGAGATGCATAATACAGCTTAAGTTCACCATTGCATATATGAAAAAAATCACATTATGCCCCGCTATTTGTTCGTGTCTCTCGGGAGCATTTTGTCATGACGAAAAACACAAGACTGTAGTTATTATGAGTTTTCAAGCAAATATTAGTATAAAGATTCTTGTACCATTATTTTTAGTAATCCGCATGTATTCCTGTATCTACATAATTATTCATCAACTGGTAAACATGAGGTTTTCACCGACTTATTTTGAAGTGCTATATTTCTGTGTAGGTTGCATATACAACTTCGCACAGCCATGTTTTCTGATGTTGATTACTGCTCGCTTGTTTGCTGTCGTTTTTGTTTTTCTGTACCATATCTGTAGAGCCATCCACTGTACTTTTCCCCACAAACTGTCCAAATCCACACAAGAGAGATGGTGTTAAAATATACTAGCCACAATTGTACTGTACCTTTACGGATATGTCGCATGTCACAGCATATGGAAGTACCTTTACTGTCTGCTAGAGTGGATAGAAAGAAATACTTGGTTTGTGTAATTTGACATTTTTTACTTGTGTATAGAGAGGTAGATTTTTACTTTTTATTTCAGATGTAGTTGCTAAGTGGAGGCGCTGGGCTTTTAAGATACCTGGAAAGAATGTCAAAATTAATTCTTAAGTACAAATTTCAGAGAAGGGCATTGTCATACTGCCACTTTACTTATTCAAGCACAAATAAGACATTCTGAAAGTAGCTTTTCCCATTCAAGTGTGTGAGTGTACTCTCAGAAAATCTCCATACTGTTAAAGCCTTGAGTAAGTTATAACATTATTTTGGTGTGCTTGAAAACAGTTTTCATGTGTGTTTTCAAGGTTTTGGTTTGGCTGTACTTACTATAACATGACTTTTTTGGTTTTCATTCATTTGCTGAAATCTACAGTGAAGACCATGAAAAGTCTAACAAAGTAACAACAATATATATTCAACTTTTCCGTGCTCCAAAGCTGTACAGAAATTCTCGATCTGTCTTTACCTATGAGGTCCTTTCACGGCCATTTTAGTTGATCTTGGGTTTGTGTATCATCAGACTGTAATTTACACCTGAACTAAAAATAAAAAATATGCTCTAGTTAAAAACACAATTTATTTTCATAGTTCTACATTTACTGGAACTTTACACAAGCCCTATTGTTTAAATAAGAAAAGATTTGTAGCATTATAGCTTTACTCTGCTGGCACAGTTTTAGTGTAAATCCATATAGTGTAATATAAATCTTGATATTGACTGCATGTTCTTATTCTTTGCATTATCTTTATCTTATCTTAAACTCCCTGACCTTTGTGCCAATTTAAAACATATTAGGAATAAGCATCAGTGTTAATAAAAGGTAAAATCTACTGTTGTCACTTTTAATAATAATTGCTCAGTATTAAATGTTAGCGCATTCATTTAAAAGAACATGACTTTTCAAATGGCACCATTCCAGTGAGATCTTGTTTCACAGTAAATAGTCAAATATCACTTAAGGAGGTATGTCAATGAACACTCAAAAATGAATTGTTGACCTTGTTTAAATATGTAATTTGAATCAGTGTAAAACAGTTACATGGAAAAAAGGTGATAATATCTATTTAGGGTCAGCACTAGTTAATTTGTAAATTATTCACATGTATTCTCATTGTATATAAGTGAGGGCATAATGTTTTGGTCATTCCAATAAATGACGTTGTTTCATATTATTAAACCAGAGTGAACCAATACAATTAAACATCAATTTTTGTTTCATTCACACATGTTTGAGTAACCCTTTATTATTACTCTGTCTACATCTCCAAAGCTCAAAATGCTCTGTTCCACTTTGTGATGTCATGGTGGTAGTTTTCAAGTGAACAGCTCCTTTTACCTTTAGTTCAGTAGAGAGAAGAACTCAATCAATTAATTAAACTTTATTTATAGAGCTTTTAACAACACTCAAGGTGACCAAAGTGCTTCACATGAAAATCAAAACAACTTACAATACAATAAACTCAGCTCAGGGTTTTATGTGTTAAACATGTGTGAATGAAACAAAACACAATTTCAGGTATGTTTGATTATAACAAGTCATAAAATGGCATAATATGAACCCTTTAAATACTTTTGTTTTAAAGAAGTCCCAACATGGCAGGACATGGAAGAGCACCTAAAAGTAATATTTCTGGAATGTGCAAAGAGGAGACTTGGGGCTTTTGGAGTGAGTTTGAGACAGTGCGATATCTCCAGGGAGGAAACTGTTGAGGTGACGTGCGACCTCAATCCCAGAGGAGAGTCTCCGGCACAGATAGGATCTGGGGTGGACAGGCCTGGTGACAGCTCTTCCTGACCCTTTTCTCACCATGGCATTATTTCTTCCTGTCTGCTGATTGAGGGGAGAACGGAGGCAGAGAAAAAAGCAAAACGAATGAAAAAAGCGTATTATTTTTGTGTTGTTGGGTGGACATCTCCCATACACTTGACTGACTGAAGCGCGTCCACCAAACACCAGTATATTAATGGATTTAGCTTAGTCTTCGTGCCATTTGCAGATGTACTTGACGGTGGTACTTTTCCCTTTTATTATCATTTCCTTTGAGCTGGTCGGAAATACTAAATCCCCGCCTGTGTGCTCCATAGCCATTAATTCAGCTCTCGAACTTGGTACTCCGAGATCAGAAAGCCATGTTGAATCAAAATCCCATTTTCCTCCCCTCTCTGCTCCTAATCTCTTTAATCTTGAAGAATTCTGTTTTTTGTCCTTATTTTAGCACCATTTACCTGAGTGCATGTGATCTGTCTTCCCCATCCATTGCTCTTCCCGCTCCTCGGTCCCTCTCACTATGGTTCTATAATTCTCAGCCCCTTTCTTCACCAGATTTAGGCGTCATTGGCAACTGGACAAACCTGTGGTAATTAAAGCCAATTTGAGCGTATTTCCTTTGTGCGTTATCATTGTTGAGTCAGTTTC
This sequence comes from Taenioides sp. WSHXM2023, assembly GCA_029959045.1. NCBI lineage: Eukaryota > Metazoa > Chordata > Actinopteri > Gobiiformes > Gobiidae > Taenioides > Taenioides sp. WSHXM2023. The sequence continues at coordinate 17,299,625 of CM057098.1, read as the reverse complement.
AAACTGATGTAACTTCATTTCAAAACAGTTTGGTATGGTTATTAAGGTGCACCTTGTAAATTTACTGCTGTAGTGTCTCAATGGAGATATTATTACATTGCCTCTAATGTTCCACACTATGGCATTAAACCTATCCATCTCTATGGAGACAAGCAGGTGATGACACCAAGCCAATTTAGGGAAGAGAGAGATAAATCAACTGCAAAATAGATATGTTTAATGCCCTACTATGGAACATGCCAAGCAAAGCCATCTCCATAGAGATATGCAGGTGGTGGACCAGAAACATTACATAGTGCTCCTATAAATGAACCCATATTTTGTAGTATGTTCTCCAAGCTTTATATTCTGTTTTCAGTTCTATTTCCAATTATTCAATTGACATTCTTTTTTTCAATAATGTAGAGGATGAGGAGTGCAACACTTACCTTCTTCTAACATACTTTTAAATTCTCCATGAGCCTAGAAGAATAAAGAGCAAAATATTAGGAGAACATAGCATGTACAAGCCAGAGGTCTTTGGGAAATAAATTTATCTTTGAAAATAACACTGGCAACAGCACTGTCTCCAATCGACTAATTTGGGGAACAGTGTTATTTTTGCCGAGGCAGTCACGGCTTTAATGCTTCACTTTTGACACAAACACGCAGTGATGGCTGACTGATTTGATGAAAGGTGTGTGCAAAGGTGTCTCCGTCTCTCTATGCAAGTCATTTAGGGAAGAAACTTCTGTCTTTGAAGTGTGCAATTTAAAGTGCATATGACAGGTTAGACAGTTCACTAAAACATACTTAACATGATTATATTTAGAAATCAAAATGTGTACCTTGCATATAAATTACATGATATCTTCCTGTAAATTCCTCTAAATATCACATTTACTTTGAAATGTTCTTGAAACTGCCACTTGACTGGTGTAAAACTATGATAAATATGTATAAGAGATATCCCACCAAAAGTAATATTATAATTAAAAACAAACGAACAATAAAAGAAACAAAACCTGGAAACCTGGCGTATGCACATTAAACATATAAACTATATTTATATGTATATGGGTCTAGATTTTTTCCAATTATTATTTATTTTTCTTAAATATAGTTAACTCATGTCATTGCCTGTTTTATTTCTAACTTCAGTAATTAAAACTCATTATGTGAAAAATTATTACTTTTCGCGTGGACAACTGTAGAATATGAGTACTTTATTATTCATTGAACTAAAATAGCCATTTAGCTGGGCAATGTATCCTTAGCGTTACAAAAGTCCACTAGGGCTATGTATTTTGGTTGTAGAAGTTTCACAGGATTTGTAAATTGTAGAAAACTATACATTCTCTGCTTCTTTGTTGAATATTGAAATATAAATTATCCAAATAATTTCCCTTGTGGATCAATAAAGTTTGTCTAAGTCTAAGTCTAAGTCTAAAGCTTTTACTGTCTGCCAAATGGACCAAGCAGCTTGTGTCTACAACTGGCTTTAAAGAACTCCTGCATTTACTGTGAAATCAAATCTTTTCTATAAGCCGTGTTTGCCGCCTTTGTATATTACAGCCCCAGTTGTCCAGGATACTTGGCCATTTCATTTTGAGCACCTGACATTTTAAGCAACGAAGTGATCTGGTCTTCAACTTCTTTGGAGAATCACAAATAAACCAAGAAATTTAAAGGTGCACTATGCAGCTTTTCTAGTAGAGGGTCCGCTACCTACTTGTTTCATGGTATGGCATAAAAAAATATCCATCTAGCATTTATTCATTACAGGTGTTTCCATTGCTCAAAAATACAGTAATTCCTTCTGTGTATATAGATAGTTAGATAAATACTTTATTAATCGCAAGGGAAACTGCAGTGCAGTCTGTTGCTCACATTCACACAACACGTACATAAAAAAGAATCTGAGTTAAGAGACATTAAAAAGATTCAGAATGAGTAAAAAGTAGCAGTTAATGCATATTCAATAAATAAATAAATAAAGTGCTAAGGAGAGCTAAGGAATTAGAGGCACTGGCTCCACCTCGCCCTGCGCTCCCAGTTCGTTTTACCGGTTCTGCCTTTTGCTATTTGTAGGTGCTGTGGGAGTCCTGGCACCTGATTGGTGGGGTATGTCCCCGTCTCTGCTGGGCTGGCATTGGGATCTGTGGTGCTGTGCATCCAAATGGAAGCCGATGAGAAAGAAAGGAATTGTAGAGCTGAACTCTTGTTGAAAATAAGAAAACTTGAGATTGAGGCTGACACAGCCATGAAGTTCTGACACCTTGAGCTGGAGACTGAAGGCCGCATCCCTTCCAGTTCTACCAGCCCAGGACTCGCTACGCCTGCCCTTTCTTCTGCCACTCAGACCTGCACAGCTCTTGATGTAAGTAAGTACATTCCTCTTGTTCCTACATTCTTGGAGATTGAAGCTGATTCATATTTTGCAGCTTTTGAATGAATTGTGATGGCTTTTAATTGGTCTTGTGATGTTTGGCCCCTCCTGTTGCAAAGTAAAATGTACGGTAAGGCATAGGAGATTATTGCTGCACTTCCTCTCGCTGAAAGTCTATGTTATGATGCAGTCAAAAGTGCCGTATTACGCGTGTACGAGTTAGTACCCGAGGCGCATAGGCAAAAGTTTAGAAATCACAGAAAAGCCCCAGGCCGTACATATGTTGAGTTCGCTCGGGAGAAAGGAACTTTATTCGACAAATGGTGTTCTTTTGCAAAAGCCCAGAACTTCGCTACTTTACGGGAGCTAATCTTGTTGGAGGATTTTAAGAAAAATCTCCCTGATCATGTTGTGGTTTACTTGAATGAACAAAAAGTGAAAACCCTGTCAGATGTTGCTGTATTAGCTGACGAGTTTGTGTTAACTCGTAAGTCCACTTTTATGGCAAATCCTGATGAAAATGTGCATGCATCTGCTCCAGCATTCAGTAGACCTACTTTTCCTGTTAACTCTGCTAAGGCTAGAAAGGATGAGCGAGAGTGCTTTTACTGCCACAAGCCCGGACATCTCATCGCAGTCTGCCCTGTCCTCAAAAGAAAAGCGGGCTCGTTGGCACCCCAGACAAAAGGCACTGGGTTAATTCAATCTGAAACATGTAGTTCAGCCTCCAACGCCAGGCAAACTCCGACTCATGTTTTGAGTCGTTAATTTTTCAGGGACTAGTTTCTTTACCTGGCAAAGCACCTGATCAGCACCCTATCCGCATCTTGAGAGATACTAGTGGCTCACAGTCTGTTATTTTAGCCAGTGCTCTCCCGTTTTCCTCTGTGGTTACGGATCCGTGTTACGGGAAATAAAAATGGGACATAGTCCCATTTATTTATTTATTTATTTATTTGAAATAGGGACAAAACACATTAATGAACATATATATGATACGTAAATATGTTATCAGATTGTAGCCCAGGGCTAATTTCCATCTGCTGTCCCTAGACAGGTTGATGTAATCATAAAGCAAATACACACAGTAAAGACAATACACCCAGACAGACAATACAATACTACAAATAGACAGACATAAAGAGATGGTCAGTCACAAGATCACAGACACAGGTCAACTAAAGGATGTTAGATTATTTGATCAAAATTGCACGCTGCCCTGTTTAGTTAAGGTGCCAGTGTATAAGTATTGCACACAGCCCATTGCTAAAATTATTACAGTATATTGCACAACCCTAAAAAAGGAAAAGAAAAAGTGCAAGGTGAGATTGCTAAATAACCCGGCTTATAAAGTGCTATTCTACAATGTACTGCATGTGCCCTCAAAGGTAAAATTCCTTAGTATATATTGCATATTGCCCGTAAGTAAAGTATTAAAGTGCTTAATTAATAAATAGTATATTGCACATTGCCCATTGCATATTATAAACTATAGTAAATGATCACACACCTGTGTTGACCTGAGCCATGTCTTTAAATGGCCTTTAAAAGTAGTGAAGCTGGGGGAGTCTCTAACTGTGGGTGGTAGACTGTTCCACAGAACACTGCCCTTATATGAAAACACATTTTGACTGAAAGAGGTTTTTCTGTCAGGCACCTCACAGTCACCTCTGGTTGTGGCCCTGGTGGAGCGAGATGTAAGAGTTGACCTGTACCTAATATAATCACTGAGTGGGGGTGGAGCCAAACCATGTAAAGTCTTATACATCAAACAGGCATTTCTAAATTTAATAAAATTCTGAAAGCTCAATAGATTGTATTTGGAGAGAACATTGCAGCTGTGGTAAGTAAAGGGTTTCTTGTCCAATATTTTCAATGCTTTTTTGTAGAGGGACTCTATTGGCTTAAGAATTGTAACACCTGACAAAGACCAACTGGTTATACAATAACTAATGTGAGAGAAAATCATACAATGTAAAAACATCATTGCAGCTTCATTAGTTAATGACCTGCGTATTTGATTAAAATTGTATAGATTGTATTTGACTATTCTGGACACCATTTTAACATGGTTTTTGAATGTAAGTGCAGAGTCCAACATTACTCCCAAATATTTGAACTCCTTCACTAATTTTAATTCTTGACTTTTGAAATACACATTTGACCTGATTATATTATTTTTTTTCTTAGAAAAAAACATACACACAGTTTTTTGTGTGTTTAACAGGAGACAGGACCTGGTGAGCCAATTCTCAACATGTGTTAATGCTGATGAGAGAATTTGAGATACTTCTTCAAAATTTTTCCCACTTGTAAAGAGCACTGCATCGTCTGCATAAAGCTGTATGTCCACATCTTTACAAATGTCCGGAAGGTCATTAATGTAGAGGGAAAATAAAAGGGGGCCCAAAATTGACCCTTGGGGAACCCCTAGTGGGCAATCTTGGAAAGAGGACTTCACCCCATTTACCACAGAACACTGTTTTCTATTGGATAAATATGATTCCATCCATTTTATAGTTTTGTCGGAGAAATTGAAGGAAGACAGTTTTGATAGTAATACATTATGATTCACAACATCAAACGCCATAAACCTGTTCATTTTATTCACGTAGAATCTGAACTTGTTAGCGGCATTTTTCCCGTAGCTATCTGTCCCGCATTGCCCATAGATGGGATAGAAATGTTGATGGGTAAAGACATTGCAGGGGGTAAGTAATTCCATCCCCTGAAGTAGTCAATTGCCTGTTCTGTACAGACTCAGTTGTCAACGCACCAAAACTGTATCCAGTCTGTGCCATCCCACGCACCCAGGCGCGCAATGACTCCGATCTAGACCTGCTTGACAGTAGCATTCTGTCTTCGATTTCAGAATCCTCTGAACCAAAACCAGTTCTACAGATTGTACACAGATTATAACCCCTTGGTCTTGTCGCGCATGTACAATAAGCGCTTTCATGCTATGGACTTTGATGGTGCAGGATTTACATTTGGAACTTCGCCACAAGAGAAGGGGTCGGATAAAGTCCTTGCTAATGCTTTGTCCAATGTGTATAGGTAATGTATTCATGTATTGGCACCTGTATTTTGTTATAATGTTGTTTGTGTGATACAAAGTGGTTTTGTATCTTAAGGAGTGGAGTGTTACGGCACGCAGCCTGGCCCCACCTCGCTCTGCCCTCCCCGTTCGTTTTACCGCTTCTGCCTTTCGCTATTTGCATGTGCTGTGGGAGTCCGAGCACCTGATTGGTGAGGTATGTCCCCATCTTGGCTGGGCTGGCTTCGGATTCCGTGGTGCCGTGATTGGAGGACTGATGTCCTGCTCCTTCAATCCCCTTCCTGATCTGCCATCTCTCGCCCAATAAAAGTGCTGTGCGCCTGTTCGTCCTGGCGGCTGGACTACAGTGTCATCTTACCACACCATATGTGTCTCTCGTTACCTCCCGTCTAGAGGTCACTAATGAACTACTGTTTGTGATTGCCAGTTTGGCTTGGCCCTTGGGCATTTGTATTTTCTTTGATCTAGTATTATCCACTTAGTTATTGTTTAGTTGTATTGGGAATGTCTGATTTATTATATTATGTAAAACCTCTTTTTTTGTTATTGTACCTACTTACATTTACTTTATAAACGCCACTTAATTTACATCACATCTTGTTTGTGTTACTTTCCTTTGTCCCTAGCAGCGGTTTGTAACGGGCATGAAATGACTCTCTACAGATCTGACTTGTAATGTAGTGTAGTGCTGTATCCTGCTTGTCTCCCTTGTGAAAGATAGGTTTAATCTATTCTTTGGAACATTCTAGCCAAAGCAATAACATTTCCATGGAGACAAGCAGGTAGCGGACCTCCACTAGAAATGTTACGGAGTGCATCTTTAAGGATAGGACTGAGCAGCAGAGATGTTGTGCTACTTTTATTAATTCAGCCATGGACCAAACTAATTCCTATCAAGCCCAAATATGTTCACTGTAGCCTAGATGCTTAAATTGGCAGTTGGATGTGAATGTAAATCGCAGCCAAGTTTAATTTTATGCACAAGTTTAAGTATTCATCAAATCATGATGAAGAAAATGGAAACTGACTTTGAGAAAACAGTCCTTTTCAGAATACAGTACAGCCCACACAGTGCTAACATTCAGAAAGTTTCAATGACAAGGCAGACTTAAAAATGCTGCACTTCTGATTTGATAAAAAGAAAAAGAAAATGGACATATTTCTTTGTATTTAAACTTAGCTGATACTTTAAATATATCTTGTATTTTTGTGATAACACTAATGACATTTTATTCTTTAAAAGCCCCAGGTTGAATAGTAATGAAATCCTTGTCCATAATTTTTATCTTTAAATGTGTAGTTGACTCAATATTTTAAATTACATGTTTGATGTGAACCCATCTGTCACTTATCTTTGAAAAAAATATTTTATTTCTGTTGACAATTTTCTCACATTTGTGGTCTTTAGTTTTAGTGTTTTCCTCATTCTTTGCAATCGCCATGATTTTTAGCACAGGTTTTACACCAGATGCCCTTCCTGAGATGATCCTTATCCTTTCCTTATCCTGTGGTATTATTCACTTTCCCTAAACATTTGTGTTAAGCCTGGTGTGTACTGCAAGATTTCTTTATGTCACACTAGAAGATGTGAGGAATAAATGCTATTATAAGACAACACATATATACAGTATCAAGCTCTAGATGTAAAGTCATAGTTGTACTGTTTGGTAAAGGCAAGCGCTAAATGCTAGCAATGTTGTAGTGCTAGTTCAGGTTAGTGAATTAATGAATGAAATGCTGAGCTCTGCTGTTACTTTAACGGTAACAGTAACGCTGTTCGTTATATGTTAGACAAAGATTGATTGTAGATGTAGCAGGAGGAGGGCTCACTCTGCAAACATTCCAATATCAGACACTGCTTGATCAATCATAGCTTGTCTTTGGTTGTAAGAGTCTACTAAGATTAATCTTTGTCGTTTTGTCACTCTGAGACCATCAACGTTTCTGAAATCTTACATCGCAGACAGCCAAAATTGTGCAGTACACACCTGGCTTTAGGCAAATCTGTCTTTCATAAATGATCTAATTTCTCAACGAGAGCATAATGAGTTTATTCTTTAAGAACAGCAGCCAGCAGCTACAGCAGCTGGTGACACATTGTCCAGATCTTTGTTAGCGAAATCAAAGCAAGACATTTTTCTAGTTAAAGGAAAAGCAAAATTGACTCTTGTGAGCTTTAAGTCATGTTATAATGTTCTTACCTCATCAAAAATATACCTGGCATTGTGTTTTGTTTAATTCACATTCCTGTATTACTATATGACATCACAAGGTGGAACAAAGTGTTTTTTCGGTTTGACAAAAAAAGAGGCCTAATAATTATGTGTTAAACATGTGTGAATGAAAACACAGAAACAGGTGTGTTTGGGGTGAGGAAACAACATTAAACCATAGATGAGAAAATTGTGTAATATGGGCCATTTAAACATATCTGATATTTTTGCAATAATGCTGATGAGATTATTATAAAATCCGAGGTTGAATAGTAATAAAAAACGCAATGCTATTGCATGTTCTGGATCATCTGTTGTAATAAACTTACAGTATCTCAAAAAACATATAATGGTATTTCAAATGACAAACTTCTCAATCTGTTTTAGTCTATTTTTAGTGTTTTCTTCAACTAATCAAATTCTAATCAGTTTTATATACTTTTAGCATGGGTTTTACCTCAGATGCTCTTCCTGTTCCTTATCTTTGCTTGAAAATGATATAACAGGTTAGACAGGGTTTGGCGTATGTAGTTTTACTCATGTGCATTAGAAAACTGTGTCATTTGTGTGTTGTTTTCAGGGACGGACTGGCAATCTGTACGTTCTGGAAAAGTCCAGAACCGCCGTCCACTTGTGGGTCGATTTGCACACTCACCCCTCAATCTGTTCCAAAATTCCTACCATCGGCCGATTTGTGTGGGAAAAGTCCAGGGCCGTTTTTTTGTCCCAGTCAGCCCCTGGTTGTTTTCATAAATATTATCCAACAAGTTCACTTGATGATCTAATTTCTCAATGAGAGCATAATGAGAGTTTATTCTTTAAGAACAGCAGCCAGCAGCTACAGGGCAGAGACCAAATGTGGCTTAGATGAAAGGAGCAGCTGGCGACACATTGGCCAAACCATTGAAAGGTCACAAATGCCTTTTCTGCTTGTTCCTGCACCATCTACACTACTGCAGCTTCAATGAGGAGGAAAAACATGTGCCCAGTAAGAAAAGAAGGAAAAGAAAAAAGAAAACATGGCTTGTCTTAAATTAAGGCCTATCCAATCTGTCTGCAGATAGAGGCACAGCTCAGGAGGTGGGCAGGAGTCAGCACCTTGCTCATTGACATTTCAGCTGAGTGGATATTGGACGACAGAGGTGCTTCAATCCAGGGCTCGCGGCTGCTGGTCCATCTTTCTAATGACTCGCAGCTTTCTCGGCCGGTTGATGTAAGTGCTGGAGGCATTTGTAATAAGAGGAACAAGCTGGCATCACTCGCACACACAGTGACTTTAGTGGCATTTACTGTAGCGGAGCTGTTAGGAGTTTGTATGGTGCTCTGCCCTACACTGTAAAGAACTGTTTGGGTAGAAGTGAACAAAGAGTCTCAGTCTGTGTTGGACCATTTAATGAACGAGAAGGGAGTCAGTGAAGTGATGCTTTAGCCAGCGTTTGTGTTTGTAAGTAAAGTATTGTTCATGTTTGTATAGGATAATGTCTGGATTCTACGTTTAGGTATTGATCCAGTACACAACAGTAAAAGTTTAAGGTTGCTCATGTAGTTCCATTGTCACTTAAAACTAATCACATTTTAACTTTCTATTAAAATAGTGCGTTACAGTTTAATTATATTGTTTAAAGAGAGTATTTGTTCTTGCACATATCTTTGTAACTAAAGACTAGCAACTGTTGTGAAAGGTAATGAGGATCCTGAAACTGAAATTATTGTTGATGTTTGTTGTTTGTGAAGTATAGGTCCAACAATCTCTTACTATCTCGGAGAGAGGAAAACCAAACATGTCACTCACTACAAAAAAACTGTCAGACCATAATGGATGGTGTTGTTGACTGACTGATTGATTCTTTCCTGTTGTGTCTTATGCTTATACGTTCTTACGACCCATTTACTCCTTAAGTCCATGGTGGGCAATATATATTTCCATTTCTATAAAGCTTATACGATTCTTAAAGATATGTGGTTGCACAACATGTGGATGCAGTGGAGACAGCCTTTAGTATATTACTTCTGCTGTCAAGGACAGTATCAATTTACAGATAAATCATCATTTATATTATCTATTGCAGAATATGACCCATTTTCACTGAATATCCGAGTCTTCTTGTGAGAGCACTGATTTTAAGGCCATATATTGACAGTATGTAAGGTTTATATTGTAGGTCACGCTTAGTTCAACTGGTGGCCTGGAAAACCCTGGTGACATTGATCAATAGTCACTCAGCTGTTGCCTCACCCTTGATTTTGTTACTAGCAGCTTTTACCACAGATAACTTCTCTCTTGTCAAATAAACCCATATTAGAGACCTAACCGTAACAGACAGGGCTAAACACAGTGTCAGTGGAGCTGCTGCTCTTTCAGTGTCAGTGACATTTAGAGCGACATACAGCAGGGCCCAAGATCAGGGCGTTACAGGCCAATCCGGGAGGAGCTGTTATGTGGTTCTGTGTGAATGATTTCCTTTTTAAAACATGAGCAAATATACAGAACATTTTCTTCCAAGGCACATCAACCCTGAAAGCAAAGTTTTCATCAGTTATTACATTACACATGTTAATGGTCTTTTGAATAAATCTTTCAGAGAAATATAATAAACACTGTATAGCTTCTCTCAGTTCCTGTCATTCAGAACTTTCCTTCACCACATAGTGATTCAGTAGAAGTCCATGCTGTTGTTCATTCCTGGGTTCCCATTTATGAATAGCAGATGTTCACATATAAACTAAACCGGGACTAGACCTGGACTAGACCACTGTGACATAATGGAGGCCTAGAGATACCTAAGAATCTAGCATTTTTGCCAGATAGAGTCATGAGTTTGTGTCTATTTTTCAGATTTCCAACTGTTCAAACATCCATCTATACTTTTGTGGGATGTGATCTGATTTGTCTTCTTGCGCTTATGGAGATTCCCTTTTATGCAATGAAACAATTTTGTCCTCTATTAACCTACACCCTTCTGCTGTGCTACATCTAAAATAAGACTTACATCTTTTATCAGTTTATAAACACACATTTCTCGCCTATTTTTTCCCTTTAAATGCAGTTATCGATCGCTTCTATAGACAGCTCACTTCTTCTAGACAGCTACCTTCAGAACATACAGACTCTGCACTCTTCTAACTTTGCTTGTTTTTTTTTTCACTAGACGAACTGTGTGACATGCAGCCACGAGTAATGATTTGGTACAGCAAGGTTTAAAGCTGCTCTGCCCAGGGGAGCAGTCTTTATCATTGCAGGTGCTGTTGCCTGGCTGGTCACTGTTGGCACTTGTACTAGAGGGAAAATAAAAGATGTTTACGGAGAAAAGTGAGTGGATTGTTGTTTCATAAAGAGAGACCTTTTACATCTGGTACAGGGATTGATTATTTTTTTTTTTTTATCTTGCTTGTGTATTAGCCTGTCTTTGTTAGATTTAATTAAACAGAAAGGTACATCTTTGTAAGGTCAGGAGATTATGAGAAAACAGAACTAGTTCATTTGTGATGTTATTTGCTTCTTCACAACCTGACAGGCTATTCTGTATGGATCTAATAAACTTTAAAAATAATATTGTATTGCAGGAAACAGAAAACTGTATATTGTGAAATGGAAATGATTAAAGGTATTTATCATTAATATAACATGTTCATTTGTATGTCTGTAAACTGACTGGCACTTGTTTGTGATGTATTAACTTCTTGATTAACTTCTATCATTGAGATGTTATTGCTTTGCCTGGAATACCACTGTATGGCATTAAACTTATTTATCTTCATGGAGACAGGCAGGTGGTGCCAAGTCAGATCTGTGAAACTGTTTTTTTTTTTTTTTTTAGCAATAAGAACACCTGTAGTTAAATAAATGCAAGATTAAGTTTAATTCTATTTTATGTAACAGAAAAGTTACATAATGCCCCTTTTTTTTTTTTGCCTGACCAGCCAGTCCCTTCTACATTCTGTTTGAATCCAGACGGGACTGGAACTGGGTAATAGTCCAAAATTTAGACGATCGAACCACAGCCGCTATTTCATAAAACATGTTTCTTAAGTGCAAATTCTTGTAACATTCAGAAAAATATTAGTAATAGTAATTGTGTTTCAGTTGTTGATTCTGAGAAAATGTGCATTGTTTCTCAGTTCTCTGTGTTGTTTTTTCTAATTTTTTTACATTTAAGCAGCATGTTTGTTTTGGATGCGAATGGAGCATGCGTCTCTCTGATTGGTTAATCCGCTTGTCAATCATGAAATCAGGGAGACAGGATATGGCTCCAGATCTACTTGTTATGTTTTATCAAAGTGTGTGATTCTGGGTAGCCAGGTAAGGCATTCTTTGCATGTTATATTGGCCAGTTGCTTATTATTGATTATTTTAAATTTGACTGCAAATTACAGCATTGATAGTTATTAAAATGTATTTTGTTTCTTATCATCTGTCAGCCTGTTTCCATTAGACCTAACTGAAGAGCTGTTTCTGGGTGAGGTCCTTAATGATTTGGGCCTCTCCAGTGCTACATAGAGTGTTGCCAGTGTGGTACAGAGCAGGAAGCAGCCCTGGAGATCCCCCCTCGTCTCTTTTCTCTCCACTCTCTCCATGGGGAGTTCAGATCCTGGACTCCTCCGTCTGTGTGTCCCGCTGTGAGTCAGAATTTGTAGGGTTTCAGTTTGCGGTGGACTCTGAAGTTATCAGTTCTCTCAGGTGGTACAGTCTCTGTGTGGGGAAGAGAATCTCACAGATCTGAAATCCCAGTATCCCCAACCTGCTTACGCCTCATTGTCAAGGCCACAGTCTATGTCAGAAAGAAAAACAGAATGATATTTACTGGAGCTTGCTAAACTGTTTGTAATCAACATTTGGAAACAATTGGAAACTTTTGCCTTTATGACATTCTAACCTCTAGCATAGTTCGTCTCCTAGAGTGTATTCTGGCTCCTCACATGGAAGGATCATTTTAAAACAATAGGGTGTCTTCTTGTCATTTGTCTCTTAATAGCATTTCTAGTATGACATGTTTATGGCATTTAGATAACTTGAACTTCTGCAAAAACTCAAATCAATTTTCAAGTGACATAATAGGCCATATTTCTATCTAAAATGGCAATGGCATCATACTGTGCGAATTTCAAAACATTATAATGTATGTAATAAAATAGTATATAGAAATTTTTACAAGATATGTGAGTGACTTCTGGATGCTCTGGATCTTTGGCCCTAAAGCTAAATGATTGAACTTCTGATATAATAATGATCTAGTTAAAGGTGCACTATACAACTTTTCAAGTAGAGGGTCCGCCACCTAATTGTCTCCATGGAAATGTTACTTTGCTTGGAATCTTCCACAATTTGCAATAAAACATATCGATCTTGCGTTAAGTACATTACAGGTATTTTTATTGCTCAAAAATACCTTAAAAACATGCATTGTCATAGTCAGCATTGTCGCCTCTCCACAGATCTGACCTGTAACTTGACCTAACGTCACTTGCTTGTTTCTTTGGAAATCGATAGGTTTAATGTCATGCTGTAGAAAATTCCAGAAAATGCAAAGACTTTTCCATGGAAACAAGCAGTTTGCTTACCCTCCATCAGAAAAGTTACACAGTTCACCTTTAAATTTGCTTGAAAAATGAAATTAGTAATTTCCTTTTTTTTTTTTGTTCCTTAAGTGTAATAATTTTTTTCTCGCTCTCATTTCAACAGAAAAACAAATCAACCCCTTCTTATTTTTAGAAATAATATGGTGAAAATGTGGTTTGTTCTATTAAATTCTTTCCCCTAAACTTCTTAAAATTGATTCAAATAAAAATGAATGTAATCTAAGCAGTCCTAACTAATGCAAGCAGAAACATAAGCTTTAATAGTGATAACCTTGTGCTTCATCTGTACCTTGCTTGGGGCCCTATTGATAGAAAGTGACCTCTGCACACAGCACAAGAACTGCACTATTGAAGATGCTCTGACCCGGTCGTCTAGTCATAGTAATAACATGAGGTTCAAGTGAGAATGGAGCAGATGACAATAACAGAAGTCTTACAGGAGCCATACCCACTGAGAGGTCATTACTTCCTGTGGTGTGCTTATAGAGGAAAGGTTAGGGCCACTTACTGCGGGGCATTTAGCGTTGCGTTCCTATCTCCGGGACTGATCTTTTGGGGGGCAGTGCATTGAAGTCTGTAAACAGGATGCTCTTACTGTTGCTGTCTTTGTCGACTTGGGAGCCGACATGACAGATAGCATCCTCAGTAGACCTATTGGAAAGTAGGTGAGCTCTAGTGGGTCAGTGGAGAGGGGCAGAAGAGGCAGATGGTGTTTTTGATAAGCCCCGTGTCCAGATATGTAACATTTTAAGGTTGAAATGTCCGTTTATTTTAACTTCCTAATCAACTACAGGCTACAGGATACCGTATGTGCATTACTTTTAATCTTGCATACGATACAATTACTTATTTTAAAATGCAAATGTGTAATAATAATACAGATTTCTTTGTAGCGCTTTGACAGTTCTTTGTTATAAATTTAAAGGTGCACTGTGTATCTTTTTTTACCTGACCAGCCAGACCACATGCTTTGAAAAAACATAACAAAGGAGGAAAATTTACATAAAGGACTGAGAAACAGTGCGGATTTTTGCAGAGAAGAAGTTTTTTCACGCTCTCTGGTCTGGTTACAGTCCCTTCTGGATTCAAACAGAATGTGGGACTGGCTGGTCAGGCATTATCTTTTCTAGTAGGTGGGAGGTCTACCTGCTAATTTTTAATGGCTATGATCATTGGTAAACATGCATTCTTACTGTCGCCATGGAGATTAAGTCCATGCAATACTGTGGAACATTCCGAACAGAAGGAATAACAAATGTGTGGATAGAAGCTGGATGCAGATTCGCCATGTGAAAAGTCTTTACAATAATCTAAATGAATAGAAGAACTGAGGCAGTTTTTTTTTTCACTCCAGGTCAACGAAAAGCTCATAGATAATAAAGCCCAGTAGCATGGAGATATTTTCTGGAAAGGCGCCTTGTTCATTTCTTAAAAGGGACCTCACAGTGATAGACTCTGTACCATAATATAATATGAATACATCAGGCGCAGCTTTATTATTCTAAAGTGTAATAGAATTGTCTTTTTTGTCAGAGACACCACACCTCCTTTGACATTTGGCTGAACAATACCAGCGTGACCTACATTGTCTTCATTCTGAAATTCTCTTTAAATGTCCTCTATCATTATTCACAGCATTAAGTATTATTTTCTTTAGCTTACCTCAGTTTTAACCTTTTGCCTTCTCTTCTAATTGAAATGTCATTTCCCTTTAAGTTTGCTTTTCCTTTTTTAATTAAATACTTCTTCAGTCTATTAATTCTGACACTTCTATCAACAAGTTCGGCTGCAGCAAATTAGTGGTCATTTTATCGGAAAGTTCAGACGTATTAGTTGATAAACTGGCCAGAGGCATAGGGCAAGCAGGCAACGACTTCCTTCATATTCTAGCTTCAGGCTACACGAAATTCAATTTAACAGCTATGTTTACAGAGAGTTTAAATATTGAGGGGTTTATAGAAAACCCATTTGCTGTGTGTTTTACATAAGATATGAAAATTCCTCAACATAACCTTAAATGCGCATTATGTAACTTTTCTTCTGGAGGGTTCACCACCTGCTTATGTCCTGCATTGTTGCTTGGCTTTGAAATGTTTCACAGTATGGCGTCAGACTTATCTATCTTGTATTGGTTCAGTTACAGTGTGTTAATGCTACAGTTAATGCTTTAAAAAATAATACCTTGAAAACATTCATTCTTACTTTGAGTGAGCTCACCTCTCAGAGAGATCTGACCTGACGCCAGGTCACCTGTTTGGCCCCATGTAGCTGTAAGTTTATAGCCATAGTGTGGAAAATTTTTTGCAAAGAAAAAATGATGAGACGAGGAGGAGGTGGACCTTTCTCTAGAAAAGTTACATGTAAACTTGATTATCTTACCTTTTAAGATTATAGCATGGCTCATTTTAAAAAGGGATCTCTTTAAAATAAACCTCTTCTTTGATTCTTTGATTACACTTTCAGTCTTCATAGGAAGCCTGTTTTTCTTGTATTTGTTCTTTATCTTGATTTGTCCAAATGACCCACTAATATTGGTATGAACTGTAGAGAAATGACTGGCCTTTCTATATTACGACAGGTGTCTGGAGCCAATTTGTTGCCTGTCACATATTTTATTGAAAGGATGCCCATGGGAACCCCTTATCTGATGGACACTTTCCAACAGCTTTGTGCCGACTAAAAGGCTTGGAAAAGTCAACCATTTACCCAGGCCCAGAGGTTCGGGGAGGGCTCTTTGTTTGCGAGGGCTCAAAGGCTTAGAAAGGCCAAATGCTTATCATAGAACCAAAAGACCTTTAAGGCTTTAAGGCCACCTGCTCACAAAATGAAATCTGTTTGGGGGACTCTGCTATTTGGTGATTAATGCTACTCCAAAGTGAAAAGAAAGGCATCTACTCAAGCTTTAACTTCTTCTTGGGTCCACAGAGTGCTACCTGTTGCAGAATATCTCACTTTTGCACTTTGCCAACAAATCTCACCTGTGGCAAGTCTATCTAACAGAAAGGAGATTGGTATTTTAAACCTCATAGCTTCATGGTTATCCACACTGACTGGTGCTACTGCCTCACTACACACAGCCAAATGTTTCATAATGAATGATTTGACATGAGCTCATTACATCTCCATAAAGAGCTATTGCGTTTTCCCGTATCCCCCTTGCTCCGATTTCAAGGTTGCTCGCACTGCGCGTGTTGGGTATTATTTTTTTATTTTTTTTATACCTTGATCAAAGAGATATCCACACTGCCCTCAGACCTGGTTGTCATGGGAACAGGTGTCACATGACTTAAAGTGAGACAAAGTTTGGATGAGAGAGGATTGGCTCTCTGGAGGACATCAGTCCCCCCTCTCAATTCATCTGACACGGTTACCTAGGAAACAAGGCATCGAGACAGGAAGCGGAGAGAGAGTAGAGGAGATGCGAGCGCCCGTGTTTGTTTGGATAACGTGCAAAGAAACTGCCTGGACTCCAGTCATCAGGGGAATATGCTATTAGTTTGAAGATTTTTAACGATACCAAAATGTGCCTGCAACGTCTGTGCAAATATATAGCTCGTTCTTGGCAATTTATCTCTCTTAGTGCGGGGGCATGGCAGTGATAAATAATTCCTCTTTTAGCATAATCATACCATAGAATATGTGATACTTACTACACAAACAGAAGCACTTGGGGAAGAGGCACAGGGCTCTTAATGTGGTAATTATCTGCATTTGAGTTTGGGGTCTCATAGTTCAAGGGTAAATACTTCCATTGTCAACTTTTGTACAGAATTCAGAATATCATGGAGATAAAATGTCCAAGTAATTGAGTACTTTTCCAAATCGTGTTTTACGTTAAGGTCATGCAACCTTTCCTCAGACAGCATAGTAATGGCGGCAACAGATAAGGGCTACCAAAATACACGGTCAACAGTGGTCAGTGAATGGCTACTATTACAATGTTTGTTTGTTTTGCTCCATTGTACCTGTCACTAAAACAGAACTGAATCCCACAAAGGGACAGCTAAATATGTTCTGTTCTTTGATTTGGTGAAGCTATGTTTTTGTTTGTTGATATTCTGCATTTGTATTGTCTTTGTGGGATGTAGAATGGGCAGCTGTAATTTCTCCCTTGTTCACAATAAGAGTGTGATCTGGAAGCAATCTTGGCTAAAAGATGTCAATTATTGGAAAATGTTTTTGGTATGATGCCAGTTAGAGAACGAAAGCTTTTTCCTCTGTGGATATTCTCTGCAAAGTCCACACCTCGGGCTGGAGGAATGGGCTTTACGCCAAAACACGATTCTGCAGTGATCACATGACACTGAGCTGTGTCTCACATTTATACCACACTAATATGGGCAGTGAAAAGGAAATCAAGAGGCTCTGTCACCTCCAAGGCATCAAAATATCAATCAACTACACTTGTCTATTTTCTTTCCAAGTATCTCACTCTTGTCTTAAATAATGCACTGGATTTGTATAGTGTCTTTAAAAACACTTAAAGCACTTTACAAATCATTGTTCATGACATTTGATTGTAGTAAACTGCTATTCTAGCCACAGTTGCCCTGGGGAAGACTGATGGAAATGAGGCCACCAATCTACTCCAATGGCCACTACCTCATTGACCATCAATTACACACTCACGCACCACTTCCATACAAAGCAGTATACACGAGACTAGAGCCACTGTCTCCCTGTATTCCAGTCATCTCCCATTCAAGTACTAACCAGGAAGTGACACCACCAAACTAAGTTACAGGCCAGATCTATGGAGAGGTGACCACACTCACAGTAACATTCTATGTATTTCAAGATAGCAGAAGCAATAAAAACAACTTGAATGAATACAAGATGGATACATTTAATTTCATACTGTGAAATATTTTAGACAAAGCAATAACATCATCACAGACAAGCAGGTGACGGACCCTCCTTGAGGAAAGTTTGGTTACGGAAACCACTACATTAAAATGGCAGGTCTTTTGGTTAGGTTTGCAACATCAGAACATCAGCTTTTATAATGTGCAAGCAATTCTTTTGCATTCTCGTCAAAATCCTTAATTACATTAAACTGGTTTGATTTTCATATATTGTGTAATTGCTCTGTAATCTCTTCTTGTTGTGTTAAACCTCATTAGTCATTCGCGTGCTCTTGATTCTAGTCCACCTTCCACTGTGATTTTATTGTTAGTCAGAAAGGTACAATTGTCATCTTGAATTGTGGTGTAACTCAAACTGTAATACCACTGACAGCCCACACACAGATGGGGGCAGTAGTCAGTTTGCCTTGGGATGTAATAGGTCTCTGTATAGCTGTCACTCATCTCTGCTCCTTCCACCTCTACATGCCTTATATTCATAACACTGTGGTGTTTCATATTATACATGTAATCACTCAAATTGCAGATTTTTTTTCTCTTCTTGATGTCCCTTAGACAAGCCTTTTTCATGAAATTGCTTTTATGTCCATGCAGCTCTGAATCCCAATGACATACATACTTGCTCTTTATTCCCCATATTCCCCAGACAGGATACAGATGATGATGCTTTTTTATGGGTGCACTGGCCACTTTTGTGCCCGCTATACATTCTACCATTGATTTTTGCAGTGTGCATCAGAACAACAATAAACAGAAGATGGCTTGCTGCCTTTTTCCTCCCCGTTTCTTCCATGAAACCTTTAAAACCTCTCCTGCGTAAGCCAACAAAAGAAGATCCAATATTGTTTTATATCACACTAGAAGGCCCAAGTTCAATAATCAGTGACCCACTTTTTTAATTGCCTACCCAGAAACAAAGAAGGGGAAAACATGCTATCCTGTGTTGTTCCGTCTACAGCCTCTTTTGCCATAAATAAGGAGGGTCTCCCCATTATCTATCATGTGATCAAGGCTTTCTCGCACACAAAATCATGAAAGGGAATATATAAACAAGCTAATATCCAGCACTCTACTCTGCTGTAAAAACAAAAGGCTCTGATCTGTGGAAGAAGAACAGATTCTGACCTAATAACAGAAGAGTGCAGGTTAAGGAGGGGTTTAGGTGTGTATTTATAAGCAAGCTTTTTTTTTTTTTACTGAGAAAAACTTCAATTTTTGTTGGAGTTTGCCATCACTCATAACCATAATGCAGTATTGATTTAATGCAGCGTGACTGTATTAAGTGACTACTTAAAATAGTAAAGGTCCTATATTATGCAAAATTGACTCTTGTGAGCTTTATGTCATGTTATAATGTTCCCTCATCAAAAACATATTTGGAGTTATTATTCACACATGTTTGAGTAACCTTGAGTACCTGGTGATGTCATGAACCAGTAGTTTTCAAGTTAACAGCTACGCTTTACCTTTGATTTAGTAGAGATTGGCCATTTCTATCTGAAAGCATCCAAATGATTCTAGTAAAGGTCTATGGAACAGTTCTTGTATTACCACATGACATCACAAACTCAAGAAAAGAAGAAATGACACAACTTCAGGTATGTTTTTGATGAAGAAACATTATAACATAGAAAATAGTGTAATATGGGCGCTTTAATAAAGATGGTATGAATTAGAGGACAACCAAGCACAAAAACATGCAGAAATTAAAATAAAAGTTTTGTCAACTAAATCTTATTACAAATTCTTTGACTTCAGACACACTTTTTTCCAACAATTTTAAACTTTTTAGTCTAATCAGTTTGCTTTAATTTGGACTAACTTATGGAGTTTGTCAGTGCCAAGGAGTGACACATCGTTTCCACTTACAGAAGTGCCTGTCTGAACCCATCTCAACTCTAAAATATGTTGCTTATCTAATATTGGATAATTAACCTCAGGGTAATCACAATTTCTTGACCCACATGAAAAACAAACAACAAACTACAAACATTACAAAAACTCTAACAATACAACAATATCATTCCAGTGACGCACATGTGAGGGTTAAGTCTTATTCCAAATACCTCCTTGTTGATTTGTTTCAACTACTAAGTTAGGTTCAAATAAGCTCTGTATCTCTAACTGTACCTTTGGACAGAAATAAAACAGTGCTTATTGATTTTCCATCTTTCCACATTTGTATTTTCAGCTATAACCTGAAGCTAGAGCCCTGCTTACAGAAATGGCACGAGGGGGTTTATTATGAGTCTAATGCATTAATAATTGCTTATTAATTTTGCACTGGGCCAAGACATGTGAATGACATTTATTATACATTGATTATACAATCAAATGTTAAGCTCTACTGTTTAAATGTGGGAAATAGTTTACTGAAATAGGTCTGGATGAGAGAAAAAAGAGAATTGGGATTCTGTGCTGATCAGATATTCTTTTTGTTCAAAGCTTCTTGTGTTTGCAAAGTCTCAGTAGGTAATGCAGGCAACACTGCGCCAACTATTACCATGTATGTATTCTTGTGGAGGTTGGAGAAGAGTTTTATACAAAAATTAGTTTTTGAATTATAAACTAAGGTTGGAGTGTGTTTAAGGTCAAGCACTGATACTTAATTGCTCATTTAATTTTAATTTTAATGCAATTTTTTAAATAGCTGCAGTTAGTAAGCTCTACTGTATTATTAATTTAATTTAATTCTTCAACTTAAGTTTACAATTCACATTTAGAAGCGGGTTGTGTATGATTGTTTTTTCCTTATATATTACTATATTTTAATTGTAATTTATTTAAGACTGCATGGTCAATACATGTAAAAGTATAGTACTTTGAAATAAAAATACTGTAGGTTCATACATTCATATAACATTTCTAGTTTTTCAACTTGGTGATCTTAAAGCAACCATTTCTGATTAGACTGGCTGACCCAGCCCTCTTGTATTATCACATAACACCATTAGATGCTCTCTACCTTACTGCTGTCTGAAAGTGTGACAGCTTTGGCCCGACAGAAGACCAGAGAGCCTAGGTGAGCCTAGGCCATGGAAGGAGGGAGAGGGAAACAGAAAGAAAAAAAGAATATAAAAGAACATATTCACAGATGGTGGCTTTAATGTAGCTGTTTATTATTAATCGTCCATATTGCTCGCATTGGCCTATGTCTGTACACAAGGCACACCATTATGCACAATTAGTGTGTCTTGCGTAGACCCACCAATCTTCAGCTGGGCTTGTTTCAGCAGTTGTTGTTGTTTTTTTATCAGCACAAATGCATAGGTGTTAATCCATTTTAAAAAGCCAAGCAGGAAGAGCACAACACAGTGTGCCTTCTCACATGAATCCCACTTGCCCTGGCGTGTCAGAAAGTGCGAAGACCTTAAACGCATGAGGAGCAAATATCTTTTCATACTGAGGCCCCCTATCAGCCCACACAGTGTGAAGGCTGGAGGTTTACACATGACAACACTAAGCGTATAAATACTACTACTACTATGTGTTAAAAAGCTCTATTGATCTCAGTTTAGTTTAGACATTGCACTAATTTGGGATTTGACATCCCATCTGAGCTGTGCAGTGTTATAGTAGTTCAGTTGGTGTGACCTTTTTGTATAAATCTTTTAACAAGTACAACAATAAATATGAACTTTAGAGCTTATTAAGCGTGAACTACAGTTTCTGTGCAGAACTATGCTAATGATATTGATTAGCTGTAAGAGAAAAATAATGAATAACATTCTGTTATTCATTATTTATGCATATTACAAATAATAAATAAAGGAAAATGGAAAATGCTGCATGTCTGTTTTTACCAAGAAGACAACTTAATCATTGTGTGCATTCGTATTTGAAGTGCATAGATAACAGAAATCTTCCTTTTCCAAACTTTATCAGACATAATTGACATTTGCAACCTTTATCGGCTCCCTCCAGGCTCCCTGTGAATGAGTGGGCATCTGGATTGTGGCCTGTGACATTTAGACAACAGTTAGAGCAAAATCGCCTGCTCCTAATGCCCTTGTTCTTTGTCAAGCTTGTTTTCCTTATACTAATTTAACTGTGGAGCGTTAGAAACACATTATTAGCTTAATTTATGCCTAAGAAATGTGATGATAACTACTCAGTGTTCTGCATAGGGACAATTAGAGAAACATCTGCTTGTTAGTCTACCGATTTGACAGGCAGTTGCCCCGCCAGCTGCCTGCACTATTTATTGCTCTGGTTTTTATTATTACATTATTTATCAAGTTGCTTTTGTGAGCTGGGTGACACTGAAGTTGTAATCAAAAAATAAATCAAGTGGCTAGATTTTTCCATTGCTACACTATCTTATTTTATACGGTGGCCTGATGGAGTCAATTTCTCCAGCGCATGCCAAAGTAATAATAACATCATCAAGTGCATGGTAATTATAGCTGCGGGCGGCTCATTGATCTCTGGGCGAGAAGGGCGATCCCTTTCTCCAGCAGAATAATGGGCAAACCTTTAACCTGGACTTCAATCGATACAACTGCAGGATTCCCCCTTCACAGCCAGCAAGCACAATCCTCCAACACGCTCTGATGAAACACTGTTCTATTTTACACTGGAAAGTTAAAAGCCACTTGTGTGTGTTTGCTTTGTGATGAGCTTATTCTTCTAATATTAATTACACTAGAAAAATCAGGCTATAAATGAATAATTCATGTTTGTTTTGAGCCAGCCTTGTGTAACTGGCATTTGCTAAATAATGTATGACTGTGTGTCTTTGATAATAGGGTCTGCATTAGGAGTAATATGCTCCCCTTCATTCCACTGGGCAGATTCTTGACTGAGCTAGTTATTGTGCAGAAATTGATTTCCCGAAAACCACGCGTGCCAGAAACCATTAGTCAGCGTTGTGCCTCCGCCAGCCGCTGTACACAACGACCCCCACGTGTTGCCACTGGAAGGTAAAGGCTCGCTCTAATCTCATCTATGCAGCCCCTTAAATCTGATTATGGCCATAATGAGGAGAAATTGCTGAACAAAGAAATCAATAAGATTTAAAGTATACAACAATCCACTATGATGAGAAATCTACATTCTCAATTTGAATAAGGACCCAAGTTGAACGCCGCTTATAACATCCAAATGAGATTTCCTGCTCCTAAATGGCAAGAACATGAACCTTTAACAATTAGTATTTAAGATATCCCCCTAGTGCTGGAGCTTAGAGGCAGAGTGAAATGCAAGAACGATTCACCAATCTCTGTGTAATTTTAGTAGGAGCTGGAAGAATGGTTTTAATGAGCACTGAAACAAAGAGGGGAATTAGCATGATGTGCCTGCATGCTAACTTTGTATAGTCTCAATGGAAAATAAAGCTGTCCTTTGGTGGAACTTGTAATTGTAGGAATAGATTTGTGTTAATAGCATTGTCACCGATTACTAGTGTGGTAATTATAATGGAAACTGTCCCACTACAGGTACCGTGACATTCAAAGTATTTGTTATGCGTTATGTCAGTTAGAGCCACTCAAAGAAGTTTAAAATACTTTTGAAGGCGACTTTGTATTCAACATTTGGGTTTTATGATATTTTTAGATGCTCTGCTACAAACAACAACATGACAACGCATTGATCACTGTATTTGTCACAAGTCGAGTGTGGGGAGCGTGGGGGCGAGGGGGAGACTGACAGAAAAAGATTTCTGTCAAAACTCATCTTCCTAATATGTCACGCTTAAATTCGCAATTACAAACGCAATGACATAGAACTGTTCCATTCCTCCTATTTGTTATGTGAAAGCAGAAATTAATCACAAGAAGGCAAATAATGACTAAACCCAATCACAGACTTGGCATTTCTTGCGGACTAGCTGCCTGGGTGTATGATTTATGACACATGAGCGATATTAATGGATGCGGTAATTGGTCCACATGTTTATAACTCTAAATGTGCTGACAGGGTAACTGCACGTAAATAAACGTGTCCACGGACTGTATCAAACTTCTCACGACTTTATGTGATGGCAATTTTGTGTTATTGACTGTGGAATAAAGTGTTCTGTTCATCTTATTTTCTAACCCTGCTAATTACTATGAGCTTCAGGGTGTGGGGATTGTTGCTGTCTGCGCTGCTGTCTCCGTTATGGCCTCTCTGATCAAATATGTAACTTTTCTCAGCAGGCCAAAATGTGTAAACAGAAAAAGCACTTTTGGTAATTAGTTTGGACATATTCACCTTCTTGACATCTGTGCAGTTTATTTGGACAACAAACTTACATAAGTGCATGAAAGAGTGTGATTTTTTTTAATGAGAAAATAATAAAGCTTTAAGTGCACAGACTGAATAGTTATATGTACTTTTAGTTTTTAATATGCAAAAACTGTACATTAATATTGTACACAAATAGCTCTCGCCTCACAGCCCACTGGCATTGAAGGATGGGTCAAATGCAGATGACACTTTTCTCTACAGGGACAATAAAGTCTTACTTAAATCTTACTCAAGAAACTTTTAATATTGTTATAAATGTAGGTGAAGTTAGTCCTTGTATTACACTTGAGATGGACTGTATTGAACATGTCACTAGACTACAATGTTTAAATGTACGTACTTTTACAGAGTCCATGATAAATTTTACTTCAATCCTTATATTTTATGGTATACAATTACAAACAAACTGGAGCATTGTCTTGATCGTGAAATGCAGCATATTCAGGATTCTGCACAATTACAATTACAATTACAATTACAATTAGTTCAAGAAGAGAACTGCATTACAAGAGAATTGTAATTCTCTTGTAATGTCATCTAACATTTCCTGGGGGTGTGATGTTAACTGTAGGCACTGCTCTGTCTAAGTCTTTGTTAGACTTTAATCTGAGCTTTAATTTAACGCAATCTGACCATAAAGAACTGATTTAACTGGAACTACAACAGGTGAGCTGATTTGTGCTGTTAAACACGTCTCTCACACATAAAATTACAGTTAAAGTCTTGCTAGCATTAGCCAGCAGGTTTTCAGTTAGTCGCTCTCACCTTTTTGTTGAAAAACAAACAAACAGTACCACAAATGCTCATACTATTTTTTCTTGAGTTTTCAAGACTATCTTAAAAGTTGTTGGGTGCATTTTGTCACCATGGTAACTTCTGAAAATTCCACCATACATACACATGTAGAACACCCCCAGCATGATGTCACTGTAAAGTATCAATTGCCTTAAGCCATAGGATTATTTTGTAGGTAAGAGGACTTGTAATTGTAGCAGATACGGTAGATGAAGGCCTATGTGTATAAATTATAAGTTATTTTCCATTACAGTTTCACCATAACTGATTCCAGCACGCAGGGTGAATGCATGAAAGCTTATTCAAAAAGGGAAATGAAATGTCTTATATACATTTTACATATACAATTTATAAAAGAAACATTTTGAATACACTTCATTTTAGGTTGCCCATGATTCTTTACTTTATGTCTTTATTCCTATTAGACAGCCAGGCCTTTTAGCTTGTCAGAACCTCTCTGTTATTAGCACCATTTTGACCCAGGTGGCATCCATTCTTCTCCTCTGCAGCTAAATGAGGGCGCAGAGGGGAAGTGCTCTTTTTAGAGGAACAGACAGATCTAGGAGTTTAATGTGCACAGGAAAAATATTCAAATTATATAAATGACTGGAATTTATGTCTTCCTTTTAGCATTTTTTCTACCAACTTGCACATACATTTTGATGAATTGTGTATTCAGTTTCTTTACAGCGTCTCAAAATCCTCATCTAGATCGAAGTTGTGAATAGGGCTGCACAGTATATTGGAAAAATTGCATTTTCAGCTTACATACAAGTAGTAAAGTAAGATGTTAAAAAGGCCAGATTTTATTCACATTTTTCCTTATTCAGCCCTAGTTTGGATTTGGTTTAGAATTTTAACAAGACAAATTATT
Organism: Taenioides sp. WSHXM2023; assembly: GCA_029959045.1. NCBI lineage: Eukaryota > Metazoa > Chordata > Actinopteri > Gobiiformes > Gobiidae > Taenioides > Taenioides sp. WSHXM2023. Next base: position 17,273,644 of record CM057098.1, on the reverse strand, counting down.
GTGTGATGAAGTAGCCTACATTAAAATAACAACACAATAATATTGTTATCGCAATGCAAAACATATTTTTTTTAGTCTCAAATCGCCCTTCGCTACACAAACCAAAATTTGAATGAACTTCTTTGAGGAAAAAAAATACCTTATTTTATTTTATTTATTTTTTTTCTTTCATGAGATTACTTAATTACATGGCACAGCATGATGCCCAGGGCTCTGCTTCAGCTAATATGAATTTGAGTCAAGAAAATTGAAGAGATTTATTTTTGCACCATGTCCATCTTTTAACTCTGCAGTAGAGAGAGGAGTATTGACATGTTGAACTGAAAATGCTTGGCATTTACTGCTAAACTAATGTTCAAGTGCATTGATCTTGGTCTTACCACAAGAAGCGACTTATTTAAAGCTGTTAGTGGCCTAGTGTTAAATATTATAATGTTATAGCCTCATGAAAGTGGCAATGAAAGTAATAATGTAAATCTGGATCATAACTACTGTGGGTATTCAAATCAATCTTTGCCATTCTGAAGTGTAAGAGATTCATGGCATGGCTAATGAAGCACTGACCCCTGAACTTTTTTTATTGTCTTTGATTTGCTCATAATAAATCATTTAATCCCATCACACAGAATCCATCTCCACCAAGGTCTGCAGTGTCAAACTCTTGTATTATACCTGTGTGTTATGCCAGTATGTAGGCATAGAACGAAATGAATTCCCCACAAAGACACAATGTTATTTAGTGTCGCTTATGCTTGATCGAAGATTATTATGCTGCAACATATTTAGTTGCTGTCAGGTAAGATAAATCTTTGCATTGTTGGTGGCCTGTGTCCAATACTGTTTGTCTTTGAGTGCTTTGAGACGGCTGGTAATAAGATGAATACTTTATATTAACCTCTAAATGAAAGCAGATCTGTGAAGAAGAGGCAGCGCAACGCCATGAATTAATGTCCCTTGTCTCACACTGCTCTGTTCAACAGACATGGTGTGATTTTATGGTTATTTATGGCCTCTGTGTTATATCACTCACTTCAGCAATCTTTCCAATTGGGACTGTTTGCTTATTCTAACGCTCACTAAATGAAATGAAAAATAGGTTTGCCAGCAACTGCGCGAGTTCACTTTGGATCATACTGTGAGAGTACACAAGAGTACTTTAAGAGTCTTACTTACATCAAAAAGTTTTCTCTATACCTGAAAAAGTTTAGCCACGTACAAACTACCTATGGAGAATGTACATATTGATCTGAGAACTCTAACCTACTTGTAAAACTGGCCAAGAGAGTTGAACTGCTTTGAGAGGCTTAGACCGGATTCTGACTGTGTCCACTGGCCCATTCTCTGCATGTGTTCCACTATTTGCTTCAGAAATGATTTGAAGCGTGTTCCATCAACTCCTCATTACCCTAGGCCAGTGGTGTCTCCAAGTGCAGAGTCGGGATTCACTTTGCAAGCATTTGGACGCATTTGCAAACCTCTTCACTAGACTACTACTGCACTTCTCTATTTTGTCATTTTGTTAGCGGCAAGTTTCACAATCTAATCTTTGTGCTTGCATACATTTGGACATTTGTTTGATTTTGTGAGCACTTTTCTCTGTAGCGGAGCACTGTGCCTGTATCAGTGTTTTTTTTTTTCTTATATTAGTCCTTGTATTAGAGGACTCAAATTGTAACAGATACAGCAAGATGAAGATCTAAGATGCGGCTGTGGTAAGTTGGTGGTGGCGAGTTTCCCAATCTGATCTTGTGGCTGCATACAGTTTGTGAGCAATTTTCTTCTTAATGAATAACACTGTCTGTATCAGTGTTTTTTCTTGTATTAGTTAACAATTTGAGTCCTCATATTCGTGGTATTAGTGCTCTAATGTGGTTGGCAGGTGTTTGATTTTGTGAGCAATTTTCTTCATAATGAATAACTGTGCCTGTATCTGTGATTTTTCTCGTATTAGTTAACGCAGTAAGTAATATTTTAGAATATGTTACTGCTGGGTAGGGTAATCAATGTCCCTCTTGGTCCATTAAACCTGCAATATGTAACTTTTCTGGTGAATCATCTGCCATCTTGTCTCCCTGGAGATGTTATTACTTTGCCTGGAACATACCGCAGTAAGGCATTATAACATAACATCTCCAAGGAGACATGCAGGTGGCAGACCCTCCAGCAGAAAAGTTAGTGGAAAGTCCAGACCTTATTTGAAAACTCTTTTTACTTTATCAGTTCAAAATGAAAGTTATGAAAAAATAAATAAAAATAGTACCTGAATTGTGTGGAATCTCAGTTTGGAATATAGCATGAGAATAGCATTTTGGGTGACAGCAGTGGTTAATAATTTTAAAGGTAATTTTAAAGACCTGACAGATTTCATCTAGTATATAAAACTATTTAACTATAATTTATTTTTTCCATAAAAAATATTTCTGCAGTGAATTTAATTTCACTGTGGCAGTCCCGAGTCGGTTGCTGGTAATTTGAAGAATTTGGAAACCCTTGCAATAAACTACTAAAGCAACAAACATTAAAATGGAAACTAAATCCTGGCAAATAGGCACAAAGATTTTAAAAAGTTGGAACCCACTGTTGCAAATACGCACATAATGGCTCTATACTTGACAACTAAATAGTACCCTTCTACTTTTTCCTTTTGTTAATTTCCATTGATACTTCTCTCATTTACATATAATGACACTAGTGTGGGCATGGTCACACCAAACCTGTAACCAGCCTCTCTTTCTTTGCTTTCTCCTTGCTTTTCACCTCCAAATGAATATATAATGGGACCGCTTGTTGTGTGGCTTTCCTGGATTTTTAAATGCGACACTATTCCATCTGTGCTTGTGCGTGTTGTGTGTTTGCCTTGTGCCTGGATAATTAAGCAGATTTTTCAGAACTCGCTGTGGTTGTCTGGGAGCTCCACTACCTGTGCTCTTACCAAAAAGGGACTACTTCCAGCTTTAACATTCGAACAATGAAAAGAAACAGAAAGTGAGTGAGCCAGTTTACATTGACGCCATTCATTCTTTCATGTCATGTTGTATTGTGTTGTCCAGTCATGACCTATTTCAATTCCTATGCCCAAGTCTATAAAGTCTTCTCAATGCAGCAGTCTTTTAATTAAAGGCCCAATTAGTGTATGTATTATTGCACTCTCATTTCTCCTCCAGTGACTGTGGCGAGCTAGTGATGCCAGGCTAGGGTTGTTTCCGTGGTAATGAGCTGTCAGGGATATAAAGAAGACTGTTCTTTTCTTTTTTCCTGTCTTTTCCCTTTTGTGTTTCTCCTCTTTGGAAATGGGGAGCGTGGACACAGGGAGCTAAGTCTGGCAGCAGCATCTGTGGAGTGCACGCCCGAGGGATTCTCATGTCACACATACAGTTCAAGCAAGAGCTAGTGGAATGGTTCTCCAGCAATGCCCATCATCATGGCCCAGGTTGACCAGTGAGGTGGGGGTCGGCTGGAGGAGAGCAGGCTTGAGAAGTGAGATGAAAGATGCAGCTAAAAGAGTCATTTAATTAGTGGTCAAAAACGAAGTCTCTGTTGAGGGCTTTGGGGTACATGGAAACACTGCCCTCTGATTGTGTGAGCACTGATTGTGTCTTGCATAAGCAGTCTCGACTGGGCACAGAGCAGAGCACTTCTTGATCATGTAAAGAGATGCAAATGTTTTTATTACTATTTTCAACATGTGATCAGCAAGAAAGTACAACAGTAATGCTTTCACAGCAAACTATAATATTTATATAAACCTAATTCTTTTTTTTTTATTAGAGCCTTGTTTAAAGAAGAATCTGGTTAAATTAAACAGCATAGTCCCCATATGGTACCACTGCAGTTGAAATATACAGTGGACCATATGTTAAAATTGTCATGACAACATATTCAACAACATGTTTCTTACTTTACTCATTTTGCCAATAATATGTTTTAAATGATTGAATTGACAGATTTGAATCACCTTTTTCCTTTTACTGCATGCGCTTCATTTGCATATTTCTCAGCTGCATATACCTGCATCAGATTTAAAAATATGAAAGCTACAATCATAATTGTAATCTTTGTAATTTTTTCCTCTTCGTTCTTATTAGAATCAAAGCTCGATGCCCAGATCAAATGCAAGCTCAGGCTTCACCTTAATTGGTGTCGTGACCACCCACTGTCAGTGTAACACATAGAGAGCCAGACTGAACGGAGGAATGAACTCATGAAATCCACTAATAGGATTCTTGGAATCTCCCCATGCACTTTCATGTCTTTTAGACAATTAATGGTAAAGGGAATGGTGAATTGCATTGGAAAAATAGATAGTACTCAATACCAAATTCAAAGATATACTGCCAATGAATTATTAACAATGAGATTCAAACTCACAATGCTGCAAGTTCTGCTAAAATTTAGGGAAGGACTGGGAGAGTATTTTTTTCTAAACCCACCTTCTAAACCTTTTGTCCAAGTTCGCCACAAAACCTTAAAAGTAGAAAGAGGTCGCTTTTAGCGAATACAATACATTACATTAGCTCTCAATGGTACACACAAAGTGCATTTGGATCATTGCGTTGGTGTCCAGAACCTCATGGCTAAAAGCTGTTCGTAATGCAACTGTAGGCCCATATTGCCTCTGTGCTCTGTGAGAATAAGCAAATCACTTTTACATGTCTTAAAGGGTCATCCATACGTGTTTTATTACAACAGTGAGTAATAACGTAGCACCACTGTCTGACATTACAGTGGAGTTTATTTGTTACTGTCTAGCTGCTAACCCATGTTACAGAGTGTTACATACTCCAATATACTAATACATTTCCCTCTACGTCTTTTTATTTGTTGAATAAAATGTCTCTGTCCGAACACCACATCAGCCATTTTCTGTTGCTTGGGAGGAACAGCTTAAACTCCTGTTATTTCTGTTAGTTAGAGTCACATGGCATTTCAGATGTGAATTGGCATGGATGCATGTTCTCCGTAGCTGTGGGCAGATTGCATGGTAAACAGCTTGTTGGCATCAGTAGATGAAGCTGCTGTGTGCATTGTTTAACACATATTGTATACATAAACAGTAATCTAATTATAGGCCTGTTTAGCCATCCTGGTGTTAATGAACCATAAGTTGTTTTGCTTCTCTGGGTTTACTGATTATTTAAATTAGGCAAACTTTATTGTTATGTTATGGCTTTGCCTGGAATATGTCTACAGTATGGCATTAATCTTATCTATCTATATGGAAACAAGTTACAGATGTGCTTGTCAGATCTGTGGAAAGGTGACCTCGCTCAGAGTGAGAATGCATGCATGTTATATAAGTCTAAGGCAATAATGTGTAACTTTTCCAGGCAAAACAATAATGTATCCCTCATGGGGGAGCCTTCACCAGAAAAGTTACATAGTGCACCTTTATTTCAACGGTTACCAAGGGATCAATGTTATACATGCATTTGTTGATTATAATGGTCAGTGGTCAGTTAGTCAAAGCTGTGCCCTAATTTTAGCTCTGAACAGAAATGAAAAAAAAAAAAGCCATATCATCTCAGGTTTTTTTTGTTTTTGTTTTTTTTTTTAAATAACATTAACACATAAGCTGTACTGTACCTTTGTGGAGCCCCAGAAACTCCAGGTTGCATCCACAGACATTTCTGAATTCTAGTAGTTGTGGCAGTGTGGTGATCTGTGCTGGCAGAAAAAAGCCGAGAGTGCTCCTGCTGCTCATTTCACAATGTCAGACTGTAGTGAAAATCTGATTAATTTTCTACTCGGGATTGCCATATCACAAGCTCAGACAAGGATGATGTATTGCACTTGATACTCATTTTCCATCATCTTTGGCAATCTTTGCACTTTTGCCAGTCTAATAGAGGTCCGTTAAGAGTGGGTACATCATCCATTTCCAAACTCAACATTACCACTTGTGTTACATTACAGTCAGACATATAACTCTGCAAATGTATTTCTAACATGCCTTGTATTGCAGAGAAAATAAATGAAATATATAAAAATCAACCAACATTTGCAACAACTTTGTCATGTTCATGTTATTACCTTGCCTGACCAGCCAGTCCCTTCTACATTCTGTTTGAATCCAAAAGAGACTGGAACCAGACCATAGTGTGTTGAAAAACCTCTGTCCAAAACTTGAGACAATCCAATCACAGCTGCTAATTTAACTTCTTTTACCTGAGATAAGTAATAGTTTGATGCTTCAATTGTTGTTTCTCAGTCCTTTATGTTGTTTTTTCCATGGTTATTTTTGCAGCCTTGGTTATTTTTGACCTGAATGGTCTCTGATTGGTTAATCCGCCTTTCAATCACGCCCTCTGAACTCAGAGAGACAGGATACGGCTCCAGATTCACTCATCTTTGTAAAGTTTTGTACTATTGACTAATAAAAAGTGGCATAACATTGTTATGTTTCTATACTAAACAAAAAATATCCCAAAACATTTCTGGTTTTGGTAATGAGTGCCAATTTTAATAACTTATACTTATATAACATATAACCTTTGGCATAGCTCTACTTTTTCCTCGGATACTACTACTTTTTTCTTTTTTTGAAATCCTCAAATCCTGTTCCTCATGGTTGACTTCAGGATTCTGTTTTTTGTTAGTGAGTCCCGCCTCGCTTACCTGTGACAGGTGCAGTATGTACAGGTGCAAACTTCTAGACAGGTGGCCCAGAAAGCGGTCTGACCTGCAAAAATAAAACTAACTGGGGCTATATAGAGTGGGCTTAGGGATATGCCTACAGTGCTTCAAGAAATATGATTCATTCTTGTTAGATTGAACAGGATTTTTAGTCACACATTTTGGGCCTTGGCATTGATTCATTTTATCCATTGCTTCCATTGCCCACCTTCCTGTTTCTTTTCTTTTGGTTTCCAGTCAAGTATGACCTTTTGAATCCTTGAATCTTCCATATTTCTTATTCTTCACCAATACTTCCTTCTTATTTTTGAGATGGTACTCAGAATTCTCTGGCACTTGCATCTTATTCTTAATTCTTCTGTTACATGAGCTCTTCTTAGATCCCGTGATCCTTTTAAGCATGCGCTTTTGAATTACTTCCAGTCTCACTTTCTTAATGATCCATGTCTCTGAATCATGACAACAGAATACTACTACTATTACTACTATCACTAATACTAATACTAATATTAATACAAATCAGTATAATTTGGAATGTCATAAATTGATTTTACCTACACAACATTTACAAGACATGTGTCAAAAATTACTGAAATTAATCTATTATTAGATGTTCCAGCATTTTTAACATTCACAGCCCAGTATGTTACCAATCATCATGTGGGAAAAAATAGTTCCCATTTTGTGTGATGATGTAGTGGTAATCATAATTACAAAGTAGACACTGGGTTTTAAATGTGCCACTTCCATTTTAAAAGGAATTGATTGCTGATGGGTGAATTGAGGCACACAAAAGCAGCATTAGTGCATTAGAACAGCCCCTTTTGTCTGCAGGATACTTAATTCCTTTAGTATTGACAATAAACCACATTGTTCTTTGTAAAAATGGACATTTAATGGAAATGTGCATGGCTGCTGAAGTGACAACAGTGGGGTGCGTGGGCCGATGGTGACAGCACACACACAATCACACCATGACAAGTCGCCAACACAGAATGGCTACCTCCTAAAGTAATTGCTGTTGATTTTATACGGCCACTCATTCACAAGATATAACCTTCAATGTGGAGTATCTATTGTGTTTTTATGGCAAGCCCTTATAAAAAAAACTGAACTGTCTGTATCTTAGAACATCTAAAGCAGTTACAATTGAGAACATATGGCATTTGTTTTAGCTTACAATTGTTAAAATATACTGTGCAGTTGTGGAACCCTCTGAAAATGTTTACTAAGGAGGGGCTCTAATTTTATCAGTTTTCAAATGATAAAATTAGGTCCAATCAGTATCTTACTGATTCAGCTTTTTCTATTCAGATTCTGATGTTGATACTTTGGCTTTAAATGAAAGTGTTTTGTAACTGTTATTTTTCATTTAAAGGTCCACTATGTAACTTTTATAACTCAAATATAAATAGAAAAACAGACATTCTGACTGTGAGCGGGGTTGCCTCTCCTTAGATCTGACCTGTAGCCTCATCTGGTTTGGTCTCCATGAACATAGAAAGGTTTAATAGCATGCTGTGGAACATTCCAGACAAAACAATAACATCTCCATGGAGGCAAGCATTTGATGGACCATCCACCAGAAAAGTTACTCAGTGCATCCTTAATGTACCTACAGAACAACTTATTATGAGGTGTTTTGGGCAACATTGTCCAGTATATCATGTTATTACACCAATTTATAGATCAAAATGGGATGTCAACCGAACCGAAATCGACTGAACTGATACTGGTACCAGTATCGTATTGGTGCATCCTTAATTACACTATACCTTTGTGTTGTCATACTTTGAATTTTCTATTTCCTAATTTTGTTTTATAATTATGTTGCAGTTTTAAAACCCAAATATGTCAACAAACCAGATTGCAGATGAAAGCAATGACCCAACCAGAACTGAACAACACATCTCTGTCAAATAGGCAAATCCCCAAAAGTCCGAATTTATCTTCAGAAAGATCCAGGGCTGGTGGGTATTGCCCGTGGACTTGTAGCCAAGGTGATGTTAGGACAGAATAAACAGATGGCCTCCTCGTGGAAGAAGCCCCGAGAGACAGTGTGACAGACATATCCTCCATCAGTGGAAGTAAACAGCATTACACAGTGCAAATACAGAAATGTGTGGCACGTAATGATACTCCCAATGGGACCATGTAAAGTCACGCTCATACCAGTGTTAGGTCGGATAGACAAACACACTTCTGTCATTAAGGCTCATTTCTGCACTCAATAATGCACTTTGGTTCAATAGAGACACTGTCAGAAGTCAGAGGACTGGACTGCGTTTGCCATGGTGACATGTCCAGAATATAAGTCTGAATTTCAGTCAGTGGTTTGTCATCCGACCTGACAGAAGGCAGATTAATATGTGCCGCAGTCTCAATTGAGTTCTTCACATTACAATCTAGAGTGGCTTCTGTTAAAAGTGATTGAGAAAAGGTGGTATATATATATATATATATATATATTTTTTTTTTTTTTCAAAAACAAACAAAAATGTGAATTTCATCTCTGTATTTTTGTCAAAATGGGCCAGACAGTCAGTGCTGCCATGTTTGTTTTGGTCTGTTTGTTTGAGATTGAAAGTAGATTAAATTATACAATTGTTGTTTGAATTCAACATTAATTTCAGGTATATAAGTACACTTTTTAGATTCACCTCTCACACAGACTTTTAAAATTGGTCAATATCACAGATTTCGTCACAGTTTCGCTGTTTTTTCCCTTTTATGTCTCTTTTGAAGATGACTCAGTACATTTGAATTGATCTTACTTCAACATTTGTATTGTCCCATTGTGACTTCTGTCAATGGGAGGAGGTTTTTGCCTAGGTTTTTGTTTTGTACATCATGTGCTGTAATAACAATGGGCATAGATTTTTCAGTGGGTATTTAAGGACATTTAAGGTCAGCAACCTTAACTGATGAGTCAGTCTTTGCTACTTGCTACTATGCAGGAGAGAATGCAGACTATAATGTGCATCAAATAACTGCCTTTATTTGAGATGTGCCAATCACAGCTGATAATATGTAGCTTTACTTGTATCGCTGAAATGTGAAGGGCTTCTTGTATGATTTATATATATATATATATATGTGTGTGTATATATATATATATATATATATATATATACACACACATATATATATGTGTGTGTGTGTGTGTGTGTGTATATATATATATATATATATATATATATATATATATATATATATATATATATATATATATATATATATATATATATATATATATATATATATATATATATATATATATATATATATATATATATATATATATATATATATATACATATATATATATATACACACACACACACACACACACACACACACACAGTCTATGGGTTTGACATGCTAGCAGGTAACAGGCTAAGGACTAAATAATAATAGGGATAATTGGTCATTGGTTGAGAACTTGATCCTATAGGTACAATTACCCAAGCATAGCCACAACTTCCCTTTGGTATTATTTGGTAAACAGAATATTCTGTAAGTCTGGTGCACCCCTCATATCAGATTGCTATAGATTTGGCAGTATAAGATCAGTGACATGGTTTTCTAAAGCCAGACCCTTTACCTGCACAGCCGATTGACATTTCAGTGCCAGCAGTCTGAACGTCTGTGTGCCTATTGCATATCATTAAGAGGCCTTATTAATATCCATCATGAAAGAAAAAGGTCAGTTTGCTTTGTGCTCCATTGGCTGGTGTTAAATGCAAAGGTAAAATGTCCATTAGCGCTGACTCCAAACCTGTTCGGTTTGATTGACTTTATTCCCACAGCTCCACAAAGACTTAGACACCACATCTATAAGCTTGTCTGTATAATCCACTTTCCACTCACCCTACTGTTCTCCCCCATTGTATTAAATGATCGGCTAATAGGCCAGCTAATCATATTGATCAGCAGCCTAGCTTTTATTTTGCAACAGCACAGTAATCAGCTAAATAAAAATAGCTTCCCCAGCCCCTGGAAAACTAAAAGTGGAGTGTACTCCAGACTCTCCACAACCTATTAACAAAATGTTCAGGTATGGACAAAAAAACATAGTTTTGTAGTTCAAGGATACATGCTCTTCTCATTGAGACATAAAGCACCCTCATAATGACAGCCAACTGAAATACGTCCCAATTCTCAATAAATAATTGATTTAAATTATTATACTCACATGGTATATTTGTTTATGTTTTTTCTTCAACATACCCTCATAGTTATTACACTTTTTATAAGAAAAAATAAATAAATTCTGAGACTTGAAAACACCCAACCTCATTGATCAGGCTATTCCTCTTTTTAATGACATAGCCTTTGCTTTTTCGTGTTTTTTTCATGGCTGTTGAAAACTGCTTGTTAAAATTGTATTTTATTATCTCACTGATGCATGCAGCTTCTGTGTGTTCTTCATATTTTTAAATACTTCATTGCTGCCGTGATGACCTTTTTGTTAAGAGTCTGTTTTTTTTTCCTTTTCAAGGGGCTTATTCTTTAAGAAAAGCATACTTTCTGTAACACTGCTCATTTTGGAGGCATAATCCAAAAACCTTAGTGTAGCAATTACACATTATCTGTTTTAATTACTATTTTTTAATTTGTGAATATTAAAAAAATAAGGTGGAATCTAAGTATTTTCAGTCTGGCTGTTAACGGATGTATGTTATTGCATTTGTCATTTTATCCCTTCAGAGAAAAGTGGACATGCTGTTTACTTTCTGTGCTAGTTTTGCAATTTTTTTCATTAGCTGTACGTCAAAAAAACACATTAGCCCGATAATCCAGATTTTATGTTTTCCATATTTAATACTATGTGGCGAAAATTAGACTAATACAAGGAAAGGTTGCGTAATCAACCACATTCAAATTAGTCCAAGGATTCCATTTAGACCAGAGTCAGGGCCTTGTTCACTTCTACATACTTGTCAGTTCTTGTTGTGTGGGCTCATGACTTGAACTTGTGGAAGTCAGTTTGAGCTCTGAAAGTGTGCGGCGGCTGTGTGAAAGTTTACTTACTGACCAGGAAGCGTCAGGATCAAACAAACAAGTCTGCTTATCTCATCTGATTGTTTACAGTGGTGTATAGATCGCCTCTAATTACGTGGAGACTTGTTAGCTAGCACCACAGCGGCTGCACTCAGCTCCCCCCTGGTCATAGCAGGATGCCTATAGCTCTACATTGTTCCTCTTATGTCAATGTTTGTGCTGAGAGCCTGAAGTGCATGGTGCTGTTGGGCATAATGTCAGTTTTCCAAAGCACAGGACATTGTTTAATGTATATTTAAAGTTGAGTGTGTGGGTGAGTGTATGTGCCCCTGTCTATAGCATGCTTGGGGAGGCTAAGCAGCGCTGCCAGGAGACCTACGAGTAGCACGAGTCTGTGGGATTGGTTGTGGCAGATGCTATTCGCTTCGCCTCCACTCGAGATTGATTTAGTTAAATGGCTCACTGTATTCACTCAAAACCAAACAATAGCGTTTTGTTTTTTAACTCAAGAAAATGTGTAATAATGTCATACTATTACAGAGAATAGTTTTACACGAATCAGGCATAACGTTAGGATTGTAATAGCATGTTTTGCCTTCATCGTGGTTCTAGTTATGGGTAGTTATGGGTTATGTAGTCAGCCAGGGAACTTTTTGTCCACAAAGTTGTAGCGAAAGTGAGAAATGGGCTTTTGGATTTCAGTGAGTTTGACACAGGAAACATTTTGATGGCTTAATCGACTTGGTCAGAGCATCTCCAAAGTGCAGCTTATGTAGGCTGTTTCCGTTGCTGGGGTTCAGATGATCATCACAACATTCTTATGGGAAAATAATATTTAGTACCTACTATATTTAGAACAATGATATTTTTAAAGGTTGTATATTACACAAAACGACTCTTGTGAGCTTTTAGCCTTGTCATAATGTTGTTACCTGATAAAAAACATACCTGGAGTTATGTTTTGTTTCATTCACACATGTTTGAGTAACATTATTAGTCTGTCTACCCCTCCAAAGCTCAAAATGCTCTTGTTCCACCTAGTGATGCCATTGTACCTTTTGTTCAGTACAGACTGGCAATTCCAGGTCTGAAATTATCTAAATGAGTTCAGTGAAGGTGTATGGAGTTTAAAAACACAGTGGAACACTTCTTGTATTACCACATGACATCACAAAGTGGACCAAAGTGTTTTCAGTTTGAGAGACAAACTCAGCCTAAATATGCAGGGTTTGTGAGTTAAATATATGTGAATGAAACAAAACACAACTCCAGGTATGTTTGTGATGAGGAAACAACATTATCACACAAATCAGAAAATAGCATAATATGGCCCCTTAAAATGCAGATGAAATTACCTGAAAATACAGTGTAATTGATGGGAAAAACTGACTCTCGTACCGTACTTGGTAGTATGACACCATCACATTCCACAAACTATGAACCACCACACAGTGTCAAATGTTATCCAGTAAAGTAAAACTAATAATTTTGTAATTTGTGTTATTACAGACCTATGACTCATATAATAAACAAGAATATTTCAAGTCATTAACAGGGACATGCTAATGGGATTTTGTTTCACCTTTCAGTCCTTCAAATCCTTGTTACTCATACGCCATGCTTCCATTTTTACTAACATCATTTGAAGTCAGACCTTCTTTTAATAAACTGATGAATTATCGGTTGGGTGTCTGCGTCCTATGGAGCTGAGCTTTTAACTAGGAATCATTAAATGAAATTGCCACATTACCATCTGGTGTGAGGATTAAACGCATGTGCTGGAGTTGTGTGATCAGCACTGACGAGCACCAAAATGGGGCAAAAGCCTACAAGCCAAGCAGGCACTTTCGTTAAGAGTCAGCAGGCTTAATAGATTTAATTACTCTGAAATGCAAACAAAGCAAAGAGTGGTAAGTTCCTCTTTCTCCATGGTTGTCTGATTGAGTTGGTTTTATAAGTAGACCAAAACATTCTTTTTGGTTCCTGCATTGATCAATGCAATTAAATTCTGATTTGTTTTAGTATTTGTAAAGTAAAAAATATATTCTAATATTTTGTTGTACTATTATTTTTTACATTTGGTTATTATGAGTCTCTGTTGCTTTTTGGAATGGCTTGAGAGCACTTTTTTAAATAACTGTGAGAAAGAAAAATATGCTTATAGCTAAAATCAGTATAAGAAATAAACTCTTTTCCCCATATATTAAGCAAGGTTTATGTCTATTCTAATAACCTTTCAGCTAGTTTAATAAATTAATGCAACAAGAGTTGAATGCTCAATTTTTTACTTTACAATTTCCATTTGAAATGGACAGTATTTTGCAACTCATGCTGGGGTCAGACAGGTGCCCCTCTTCAGGATTCTCTATTTCACAAGTTTGTCTTTGGAGTTCAATGCCTTTAATGGACTTAAATGCACTGCCCCCAGGTCACACTGTTGATAGAAGTGAAACGTCCTTTCTCAGATAAAAATGTCTGCTTCAGTCTGGATGGTTTCCTAAACAAAAAAGATGTTTGGAAAATGGACGCATATGTGAACGTGTTCATACACGAGGTGCTTTAATTCTCCATGACCTCGAACCTATCGATACCAGGACCAGGCAGGTCTTTTGATCATGGAGAAAGGCAATGCCACTGGCTTTTTGATTCGCTGTGGTTCAGTTGAGGCTATGATCATGTTTAATCAAAGCCTTTGACTTTGTGGAGATGATGCATCCAATTGCCCATGATGAATACATAAGCAGACAGAGTCTGCTAATATGCACCAAGTCACATTGGTTTACACATTTGGCACAGACCATTTCCAGACGTGGTCAGACAGTTGACACTAAAAGCATCCTCACGCCTTGTTTGTTGCAACAGGGATTATTTAAACAAGAAGTACTTTCAAGTTTCAGCACTGCCTTTTTAGCTGAGTTGACATATTCAACAGGTCTGTTGCTATTATTATTATTATTATTATTATTATTATTATTATTATTATTTTGCATGCTTCTGCTTCTAGGGGAGGGCTATATTGATAGCAATGCATGACATGTTTGCACTTAGAAATATGCCTTTACATTTCTAGATTGACCTTCAAGCATCACACAAATGAGTGATGTAAACTAAAACACATTGGGGCAGAAAAATATTTGCCTGATGACCTTTCCCATCAATTTTTTCAGCTTTTTGGTGTTTTTCAAAATACTTAGGGATAATATATTGCCATCTCTGCATTTGTATTTTGTCCAAGCTAGACAATTACCACAGTAATTCCAGGCTTACAAATAGAATAGTCCACCTCAAGAGAAGAAGAACTTATTTGAGATTTAAAACAACTTTTGATGGGTGACCATGAAAGATATGGATTTACCATTTCTTTCATTTTCTGACTGCTTTGTGGAGGAACGCTGTGCTTTAAGTCTTTGAGTGCATGAGTAATTGCATTGGACCACGCATAGTTTTTACATTGTTAGTGCTTGGTGTAGCTGTAATCATTTAGGGTGACTAGATTATAAAGTTGGAAATAAAGAAGAATGTAAGGGAAGTTGCTCCATGGGTGAAAAAAACGCTGTATTAGGAGCGTTGTAATGAACACACAGAGGGCTGCAGGACACGAATAAATGAGAGGGGACCATGCTACACAAAGGCAGAGCAGAGAACTAACAAAGTTAGAGGCCAAATGGAAAAATAGAGCTGATGGCATAAAATTCCACAAAACAAAAGACTCAAGTGAAGCAGGCAGAGCTCTAGACTATTACAATAGAAACAGCCAGAGTGCAGCTGAATACCAGGAGTTTATTAAAGAACATGAAATGGCCAAATGAAAAAGAATCAACAGGGGAAAATGGAGGAGGTGGTAACAGAAGATGTACAGTAAAATGTATTAAATTATTTGAACTAAACTTCACATATAAAGTGACTCCTATTTGATTTTCTGTTGAGCTGAAGTGATAATGCCCACTTTTGAAAAACACTATGAGGCTGCAGTGTGCTTTTTACAGAATCAATTTCTTTTCACATCCATTGATTGGCTGGTTTGATGATTAGTCTAGCAAGATCAAATAAAATTTTATGAAAATATTATTAATATTATTACTAGACACGTACCATGTTATAAACTACAGGCACAAGGTGGCTGCAAATGTTTTTTTTGTTTTTTTTTGGTCTATGTATGTATGAAGCATTTACTCCCTCACTCAAGTATAGAGGACATATTATGCTAAATCAAATATTTCTTCTCTTTATAATGTGTTCTCTCATCATTGGTTTACTCAAAGTTTTATTGATTTGTGCATATTTGTGTAATCCTGTACTATACTACATTTGAAACTAGAGTGCTCAAAAAAATTATGTTTTTATCAACCCCTCATACCCACCCAACTCCATACAAAGTTTTATTTATTTGAATAATTTAGATTTCAGATCATACATGTAGACTTTAAAAATTGAGTTTTGCCTTTTTTAACAACAAAAACATGTACATGAAAATCCCTTCCTATGGAGAAATGTAACTATGAAGATAATATTATAATATTACCATTATTCAAGATAGGTTTGCTTTATCAATGGTTTTCTTTAGTTTAGTTTTCAATATTTTAAAGCCACATGTATTGTGTAACTTCACAGCTGCATGTAATAAAAACAATAAGCTGAACATTGAAAAGTACCCTCCTACCACTTTGGAGTGCTGACCCTTCAGTGGAGAATCACTGATGTCTAGCAAAGAGCCTGAATCCGCAGTGTGTGATGTGGTGGCTGAGTGCTGTAATAAACAGTGAAGAACAAGAGTCCATTTTTCTCCACCTACCTCCAAATGAAATGTGCAGTCAGTCAGTGACACCGTGAAAAATGTCTTTTATCCAGTCCATTAACACTCAGCCATGTTGTTGTGTTTCTAAATGTAACTTTAACAGCCTCCTGTGAATATTAAACCAAATACATTCAAGCTGAATCCTAATAAATCTGCTCTGAAGTAATTTTGACTAAGGAGCAGTTACCCCTTCTTTATTCTTAATGCTTTCATTGCACTTGTCATAATACTTTGCATAAAACCTATTTATTGACATTTGAATGTACAAGTGTGGATAATATCTTATCATATCTGAGCGAGTGTAATTAAGCCTTATCGGCGCGGACGGTTGAAATGTTTGTTCTGTCTCCTCCTTCTCATCCAATTAAAAAGTGTAAAGCACTTTAGATCCATAACAGAACACTTATTTCATTTTTTAAAAGTTACTTTGACAATGGGAGTGTGGAGAGACTGTAGTTTCTTTTGGAAGTCTGTGACACTTGTATTGTGTGAAGTCAAACTTTTGACACTTTCCATTTGGGAATGTGTAACTTTAATTTGGAAAAGTAGTGTATTATTCTCTTTACTGACTATCTTCAAAGCTGCAGACTGCTGTTGAAGTTTTGGCGTTCCCTTCACACACATGGAAATGCCAGTATTCTAGCCCTGTTTCACTCTAGGTTTCCTTAAAGCAAAAAGCATTCAAATCAATCTTTCTTTTTATAATGCAACAGATTCCATTTTAACTTTGCTACCTCCTCTGCATTGTTCACAGCCTGTACCTGACGTGAGCTTCTAATTGCGTTTGTCATTTGGCCGGAAGGCTGCATATTGTACAAATGACTTCACATCCTTGTTGCTCTTGGCACTGTCTGTGGCTTGAATTAATGATTGGTGCGTGGAAACAAATAAGGCACACCAAAAAGGTACAGCAGCCTGTCACAAGGAATAATGACCAAGGTACAGCACATCACTAATGAGAAGTGTATACAGTCAATTTGTCTATATGGGGGCAAACACACAGCCAATACCATCCAGAGTAGGCATGTTTTAGAGCATTTGGTTACTCAAAAAGTGCTTGATACAGATGAAGATGAAACCAAAGTGAACCAATAGGGGTTTTTAAATTGTTATTTTTGTCCATATACAAACCATTGCCAGATAGGGCAACAATCTTACTGGGTGTCTGTCTGAACATGCACTTTTAGTATGTACTATAGCTTGCTCTGGTAAGGGTTTCTTCGCCTGCTTGTTGTCATGCACAGCATTACAATAAACGACTTTAAAAAACATACTTTGAAAAAAATTCTTAGTAATGTGAGTTATCTGACTGATTACTTGGCCTGATAGCATCACCTGCTTGTCTCCATGGATAGTATGTTTAATGCCGTACTACCTAACATTCTCGGCAAAGCAATAGCATCTCCATGGCACAAGTGGCAGACATCCACCAGAAAAGTTAAAGAATGGTTTTGGCTACTTTTTTTCTTGGAACATGCTTTTTCTGTGTAGCTCTACATGGAGTGTATGAATAATACTCTGAAACTGAATATCAATTAAACTTCTCAAAGTAAATTTTATTGCTGTGGCATGCAAGAACAGACTCCAGTATAAATCATTGCCCGGACTGGTATGTGTCAGCCCATAATAACAGTACCTTGTTGTGAACTTCTGGAGTGCTAATGCATTTTGATAGCTCTCCCTCCCTCTGAAAGTCCCAGCATGGAGCAGCGCACTTGCCTGGCCCTGTTCCTTTGCCCTTCGCACTCCCACTGAGAACTGTGGGAGCACCGAGCTGTGTGGACATGAAGAGTGCCAGACACTTTTTGACAGGCCGACTTCATGAGGGAGCCTGTGATCCTCATGCATCTCCATGGCCCAGTGTCCTCCCCAGGAGATCCTCCTCTGTTCTTGACCAGTTCAGTCGGGACGTGAACTTCCTCCTTCAACACCTGTGCACATCCACTGCTTGGGGGAACACTGGTGGTAACAAACCTGTGTTAGCTTCCTATCCTACCCCAAATACAAAACAGCCGCTTTTCTGCTTTTGTAATGCATGAAGCAAGCTTTCTATTTCTCAACGCCCAGTGAGTGTCTTCTTAGAATGTTAGAATCCATTATAATATGGCCTGTAGACCTATTCAATGAGCGACTGCATTCCAAAGAACAGTGTCATAAAGTTAACAGGGTTAACAACATGTTTTTATTGGGGGATTTTAAATAGGCTTTTGGCAGCTTACAGCCAGCAACATCAAAATCTGACTTCTCAAAGAGTAAGTGATTTTTACTAAAACATGAAAACTCATTAGGTAATAACTAACTGCAGGTAGCGCTGTAGCATTTGAAACTTTGCAGACAGTACATGGTGACTTGCAAACAAACAAGATTTTAAAATATAATACAACTTTTAAAATATGAAAAAGTTCAAGAATTATGTATTTTTTTCTGTTTGTCTGGCAAAGATAATTTTAGATTGAAATCTCTGTAGTAAACACTGTGAGCTTCTCCAGTGCGCCTGTCCAGAGAGGCTGAGTGCAGTTAGTTCTGTGGTCTCTGTGGACAGCAGGACTTTTACAAACAGCACAGTCTTTAGACAGTGGCTAAACCTGTGGCTTCTGTACACCAGGTTACATCTTATTCTCAGTAGAGCAAATGCACTTTGGTCTGAAGCAGTTTTCATGTCATCTCAAAACACCAAAGACTCCTATGTTTGTGTTCACAGTATGATTTGTCAGAATGCCCTTTCTGCATTTTTAACTCAGTTTGTTGTAAACATGTATTTTGGTTGTTTGGAATTAGTGTTTTAAATACACAAGCCTTTCACTCTGTCTTTAGTCTTTTCTTTTCTTAATAATTAGACAGCAAAGGGTGAACTAAGGTTGGAAATCTGTCAGAGCTGAGACTCAAACTCGTAACACTGAGGCAGATTAAGTGACAAATGCATCCATTATTGAATTTGGGTGTCATCATTACTTCTATCACAATAGTGTTTAATCATGGTAAAGTCGCACCATTTTATTTAACAAAAACAAATACACATTAATTGGTCACAGGCAAAAGGACTGTGCTACACTATGTTTAACAGAATGCCTCAGACCTATTTTAATGTGGCCATTTCCATAGATTTGCATACGGCAGGTGCAGGTAAATGTATGTGCAACTATATCTATATATATAATCTTCTTTTATTCAGCCACCTGGAGTGAGGCCCACGTTCAAAAAGCAGAAAGCACTGAAAAGTAAAGCACAACCACAAATGTGAGTAGTATAGGGAATACAGTATGTTGTAGTTTCTATTCTAATTAACATTCAATAACTTTTAAATTGCATTATATTGTAGGCTTAATTGATATGGGACGTTCTGTTCTCAGAATTGGTTAGTATATCATATTTTGTGTTAAATAGATGACCAACAATTACATGACATTTAGAACATATTTAATTTCATCTGTCATCTGTTGGCTAATTCCCTGTACCAATGCCACACAGGAGAACAAGGAAATCCATGCACCCCTACCAGCTGCTGCCAAGCTGTTTAAACTGTTACTGATATATATATATTTGTGTATTATTATTTTATATATTTATTTAAATCTCATCTACCTACTACTATGTCTATGGCTTGTAATACAGATGTCTATTTGTTGGGTAAAAGTTACATACTGGGGATTTAAATCACGCTGTACAACACACTTTTTATTCTCTGCGATGTGGGATCCACTATGTCTTGTCAATTTTTTGTATTCATTTATTTATTCTCTTTTATTCACTTTTCATTATTTTATTTTAGAATATTTATTCAGTCTTTTCTGACCCCTTAGTTGTATTTTCTAGTATTATTTGGTTTTCTGTTTTCTATTATCTTCGTAACAAGTGGTAGAGCTGAAAAACAATAATTTATTTACATATCAACTGTGCAGCACTTTGGGAACTGTTTCTAAAATGTGCTAATGGATTTCAGTTTAGCCACATAAGAATGACAATGTTATATTTGTTCTCGACACATGTAGCACTATGCGTAAAATCATATATGTTTTTTATTATTACTCACTTACACTCAGAGATTTGCTGTAATGATCCAACAGGAAATGCAGGGAGAAAAAAAATCCGTAGCTATATAGAGTGTTGACCATTGTAAAAGAAACTTCAGTATCCGACTGTAATCGAGATAAGTGACAGGCACTCAGGGTAGTGAAGCTGTATCTCCTGTACGTGTTTTGTGCTTTTTCAATGTGAATAGCTGGTTGCTCATTTCCTGGAATACTAAAGCAAGTAACTATCTTAACAGCGTAATGCACATTACTATGTGACTGAGTGACAAAAAGCTGAGTAGTTGACAGAAACCTGTTATTGCTGGTGAATAGGACATAGTACAGTGTTGTATGGGTACCTCTTGTAAAAGCTCTTATTTTATCAGTCCTTATGAGACTGGTCCTGTTAGGCAAACCTTGCTGCTCTTTCATGCCTGGCTCATATCACCATGGCAACACACCAGCCCCTGCAGGCGTCTGCCAAATTGACAGTGTAAAACAGAGCGCACACATCCACCATTCATCCAGCCCCCTCGTCTTCCTTAAGCTCCGAGACACGTTCTACAGCTAATTAGTTTGTGGATACATTTCCATACTGATCATTTATCAGCTACTGCAAATTGTCGTATGTCCGTTATCAAATTGTTCTCCTTTCAAGGATTAATTTTCTGGAATTCATGTGCTGTAAATTGCGATGGGTGTCGCTGACCAGAAGCCTTCCAGGTGGAGATGGAATCAGGCGTAGGAACAGGATCACAGTGTAGGAGGATTTAATAGACCCTTACCTGCGGGGTAGACAGGCATTTTCAACAATTGAGTTGTGATGTTAGTAAGCTGTTCAGAGCTGGAGATGACACATGCTGTGACAGTCCAGCTCTGTCTCTACACATAAACACCATATATGCACTTTGAACATCCAGTGACGCCTCAGCCCAGCCTTGACAGACAGACAGTGTCTTTGAGCGTTAGGGTTTTTGACATTCTCCAGTTAAATGAAAGAGGAAATGTGCAGTTGACATGCGTGACATAGAGAATTCGAAGCAGAATGAACTTAAAATGAAATGATTTGATGCGTATAGTGCATAGGGAGAGTTGTTTTGAGCTTGTTTTGTCTCTGAACTGATAAGCTGCAGTCTGCGGGGTCTTTTTAATAGACACTCCCAGAGGACTGCAGAATGCCCAAAAGCTCCCAGGCAAAGTCAGCTGCACTTGTCAGTCTCTTGTTCTTTTTAATGATACACATGTAAGTCATCAGTTAAAGCAGATTACATTGCACTGTATACTGCACCTTGAGGATGCCAGTTTGAAATTATGTGCGTCTAGGTTGGCATTTACTTTTACTGCTATCAGTTTTACATGCAATTTACTAAAAGCCTATGACATGGCCAGCCTTTGATGGTTTTGGATGTGTTTTAGAAATTATTCCTCAGAGGATCAGTAGATGGCAGTGTTCATGAAGCCATATATGTCACCATGAGACACCCACAGCAGTCTGTATGTGAGAGCCTGCTAGAGAAGGATCCTGTGTAACAATATTAAACAACAACATTAAGGCTATTTATGTTCATGTTTTTGTGTGTATTTATTTATTTATTTTATTATGAATGCATTTTTATGAAAGGTGAACTTTGATATTGCTTAAGGTTGAGTTATGATTGGCCAAATTTGGTATGGTACAATTGATACAGACAGTATTTCACAAGGGACTTAATTCCACAGTATGTATTGTTTAACATCAAATTATTTACTATATATTTTTCTCATCTGAAGTCCTATAGGTAACACCCTGTGCCCAGCGTGCTTTCATTTACCATGTACATTTCATAGCTCAGCCCTTATACAACATTTGCTATATTTAACCAACAATGAACGCTATAGCCATTTCACATTTATAATGTTAATACTAAAAAATAAACTGATTGTAACTAACCCTTTCGCCCTATATTTCAAAAGCACAAAAACAAGTATGCACTTTGAAATTCATAAATTCCCTGAACATTGTCCAGCTGCTCTATTTTAATG
Organism: Taenioides sp. WSHXM2023; assembly: GCA_029959045.1. Classification (NCBI taxonomy): domain Eukaryota; kingdom Metazoa; phylum Chordata; class Actinopteri; order Gobiiformes; family Gobiidae; genus Taenioides; species Taenioides sp. WSHXM2023. Next base: position 17,251,180 of record CM057098.1, on the reverse strand, counting down.
TTTTTGTGCTCTATAATAAAGGCACTGTCACCAACTATGATGTGTTTTATTGTTCTTCATGACACCGTTTCATAAGTGTCCATTGTCAATTCATTTTATCACTGAAATCTGAACTGTGTTTTCTGCTAATGGAAAATACCCCTGACACTTTCTAGTTGATTTCACAATAACAGTGCACTCATGAGTGACTAGTGCACATGCATATGTAAACCCTCTGCACATATAGTATGGACGGAGGGGTCGGCCGGGCCCCGCTGTGCAGTAGATTGAAGAGATCTGAGCTCATTAAAGGTCCCTGGTGGCGGCTAATTAGCATGTAATAGGACACCAAATCCAGTACAGAAGGCTTGTTATTTAAGGATAAAGCTCATCTCTCATTTGAATGCATTTTTCATAAGCTGCTCTAATTAAGTTTCATTAGCATTATTAATTAAACATGAAACACTTCCCCATTTCCTCTGTATCATTGCTTCAAAACATAGCAGGGTGACATTTCTCAAAGGGTGGAGTCCCAAAACCCAAACACCAAAAACAAAACGTCACGGTTGAAATAGGTGCGTGAAATCGGCGCCGCTCCTTGGCTAACAGCCCTGAGAAACCCTTTGTAAGATCCAAGCGGTCCAAATGTGTGCTTGTAAAGTGCGTGCAACCCTGCTGCACAGCCTGGTGTGTTAAGACATCTTGTTTTAGTGGAACAATGGGTGGCTCAGTGCTAAGGCGATGGATTACAAAAGCCTGCTGCTCGCAAAACTGCTGATCCCAATCCCCCCCCGGTTCACCCAGCATAGCTCCCAAAGTTACAATTATTCAGTCTCACTTAAAACACTGGAGTGCCATCATCCTCTTGAAAGCGTCTTAATTCTGTGTCTCTGTCGCCACGGAATCATGTAGTTACAATTGTCGGACCCATCTGGCATGCTGGCACAAGATGGCCTTGCTTACACCGAGCATCCTTCGCTTCTTTTACACATAAAACATGACTCACTCCCCCTGATGACAGGCTTTGCATTTAACACGTCTCTTGCGATTCCTCGTACAGAAAAAGTAATCTTAAATTTAGCTCATTTTGAGATAAAATGAAGTCGGGGGAAGTTCTCGGAGTAAACTTTTAGCTTGCCATCATTTCCATGTCAATATTGTGAAACTGCATTAATCCTTTCCCTAACATATGCAAAAAGTCATTTGTATTTTTCATTGGTGCGTGTCACTGGTTACAAAAGTCATGCAAATCTGTGTTTGTCAGAAGAGGATATGAGATGTTATTATTACAGTCAGAAGTGATCTGCAAACAAGTTAAACGGCCAAGTAAATTTTGGGCTAGTCTATTACCTCATCTGAATAGTACTGCCAATGAGCAAGAGGTGTCCCACTGATAATAGAAATGCATGTTTATCAACAAACTATTGAACCACAAAGGAAATTATTTGGACACAGTAGCTCACACATCACAATATATTATAATAACAAACAGCAAAAATATAAATGGTACTAATGCATTCAAAATAAGTAGCCAAAATAACAAGAGACTGGTGTCAAATAAGGCATAATTATATACATGGGTATGTACAAATAAAAATACAATTATTTAAATATAGTAATACAAATATTGATATACTGATGATTTACTGTTCCAGACAAAGCAATAACATTTTATGGAAACAAGCAGGTAGCCTACCTAACAACAGGAAAAGTTACACAGTACACTTGACGTTCAAAATGCCAATAATAGTGAAATAACTGAAAATGATTACTGCAGTCAGTGGTACAGAACAGCTGTCTGATTGTCTGATTGCATTGAAGACATGAAACATGCCTCAACAACTCAACAGTTAATGGAATGAATCTCAAAAAAGCCAATGAAAATGATTCATAATAAACTGCAGTATAATAAGACATGCTTTTTTGATGAGTTTATATATGAAATTAGACACTCTCCTCATTATAACCTCAAAAGGGACCTATGTGGATAAGTGCATATCCTTTTCAAAAGCAGAAACAGCAGTCCAAACAGTCCAAAGAAAACTAATGACAGATATTTCCCAAGTGCCACTGATATGTCAGTGAAGACAAAAGACCGGAGACCTCCCCTCTGCATTCAGAGGCTAACATTAAGCTGTCATATACTCTCAAGCTATTCCATTTTCGTTGCTCTTCTGGGCTTGATTACAACCACTAATTACAGCCAAATCTAAAATATACACTTTTTATCTGCATCCACAAATTGCTATAACATTATGACTGATTTTGTTTATTTATTTATTTATTTTTTTTGTCTTAAACAGTAACTACAAATCATAGTGTGGTGTTTTAGAGCGCGCATATTATGCTACTTTCTATGTTATAATGTTTCCTCATCATGTTTCATTCGCACATGTTTAACACACAAACCCTGCATATTTAGGAGTTCGTCTCTCAAACAGAAAACACTTTGTTCTACCTTGTGATGTCATGTGGTAATATAGGAAGGGCTCCACTGTGATTTTAAACTCCATACTCCTTCACTTCAATTATTTTTGATTATTTCTGCCCTGGAATTGCCAATCTCTACTGAAAGGTTAAAAGCAAAAAGGTAAAAGGAGCTGTTAACTTGAAAACTACCACTACATGACATCACAAAGTGGAATAGAGCATTTTGAGCTTTGAAGACATAAACAGACTAATAATAAAGGGTGACTCAAACACGTGTGAATGAAACAAAACTCAACTCTGGGTATGTTTCTGAGGAGGTAACAACATTCTAACATGTCTTAAAGCTCACAAGAACATTCAAACTTTTTTTCGTATTAATTCTTCAATCCCCCATTTCCAAGTGAAAGACTTATACAGTTGCAGGAGCCGTGACACATGCTCTTAAATGACTCACGCGTGCTAGCTCCCAGTTTATACACTTATCTTGACAACTGCAGTGCTCTTGTCCGCTGTCTGCCGAGCGCTGCCTTGGGTTTCTAAATTGAGGCAAAAATCTTGCTACTAAGCTATTGAAGAAGTCCAAATACATGTCAGACTCCACTACCTCTACTCCCGCCTCTTTGCTCTGCTTGTCAGTTAGTGTTAGCCGCCGTTGTCTTAGCCTCCGTTCTGCCCTGGTTTTATGTTGATTGCGTGCTCTGCCACATCTATGTCTCGAGTCAAGCTATCTGTGATCTTTCTAAGTTGGGCTGGTGAGTAACCTGACAAGCCCAGGACCACCCCCGGCCAAACGGGAGACTGCACTGAAGACCAAAGACAGAATCCGGCCTTCGCTCAGCTGCCCCTGGGCTTGGAGAAAAGCTTTACCTGGGGAGCTGAAATTGGTGCAGGCAGTCAACCTCCTACTGCTGCTAATAGCTGTCCAAACACGTACTACTTCCCACTGTCTCAGTCTAACATGCAGTGCTATATTTGAGGATTGTAGTTTGGGCTTTTCAGATGGATTTCAAATATGAATTAATAAGAGTTTACCTTCTCGTGCTAAAACCTCTGTGGCGCAAATATTTTTATTTATTTAACCTTTACTTTTTATCAAAAAATAAATTAAGAACAAAGTTTAATTTACAGTGTCTGCCTGGGTAGGCTACAGAGCAAAACGTCTATAATTACTATGATTTCTAATGAAGACATGATTTACTGAAGTACATTGTAAGGCATGGAACTCTTAAAATAAAATAGGTTGAATCACTGCAGACAGATATCACTCTCAACTAGCCTGACTGCAGAAAATTTCTTTATGTGTCCTTGGTAATAATCTGATCTTGGATGAATCATCTGGGCATTGAAGGCCTATTCAATCTTTCAACAATTGTGGCATTGGCTTACCATTTGGCATATTCTCCAAGAATATGTCAATAATGTTACTTTTGTATTGCCATTGGTGGACAACGAAGTACTGTACTTAAGTAAAATGTTTAGTTATCTGTACTTTACTTAAGTAAAATGGATACTTTTACTATTTGAGAGCAAGTATCTGTACTTTCTACTCCACTACATTTCTGAACAGGACTGAAAAGTAAAAAGTACTTTTCATATGACTTTAGGGGTTGTTTTTACCACGTTTGTGGTAACATTCTGATTAAAGGTTTTGAGTTCAAGCTTGGCTTTCAGCAAACAAAAATAAATATACAAAAGTCATAAGAAAATTAAGAAATTAATTCATATTGACACTGTTAACCAAAATCTGTATAATTTTTAATCATTATAACTACCTTTAACACAAATTAAAACACTATCAAAATCTGTGTGAAACTACTTTTACTTTATACGCTAAAAGCAAAAGGATAAATTCAATTTGTCACCTGGACAAAGTTTATTTGGTTGAATACGTTTCGCAGCTCATCCAAGCTGCTTCTTCAGTTCTGGTCAGACGCTGGTGGACACTGCTTTATATCTGCCTGAAGGGAGGAGCTAATTACAATGAAATTACTCTGAGACAACACATATTTGTTTATAGTTTCTGTTCGTTAGGTGGGTCTATTCAATACTATTCTATTTATACGCTAAAAGTAGATTTTTTCATGTGATACTTTTACTTTTACTTGAGTAACTTTATGCCTCTGTATCTGTACTTTTACTTAAGTAACAAAACTTGATCCACCACTGTGTATTGCAAATAGAGTGGATGCAATGTCTCAAAAATTCCAACTTCAAGAAACACTAGTAGCAAGAAGGTATTATACTACTAAATCACAACAAAGGAGGTGTTGCACGCTATTGGGAAAAATGCCCACAGCTTGATCGGAATGAGCTTTTGGTATAATAAAGTACATCTGAAAACTACATAGGAACCAAATTTAAAATGCCCGATTTGCATACAGGAAGTGAACTTTGGCCCAATTTGTACAAGAACTATTTCATGGCTACAATGCTTGAAAAAGCTAACTTTTTTACATGTTTCCGGATTTCAAAATAAACAAATCTTATTTCTGTGATTTCAGGATGACCTTCGGCTCATTTTGGTACCAAATGCATATCCACAGACCCAATATTATCAAAGTTATGAAAGATTTATTCAAGAACTTAATGATTTTTTGCAACTTTTTTGTAAAAAAGTCAATTTGTTTTCATTGATTTCAGTAGGTTCCCATGCTTGCCCACCTAAAATTTTTTCCACAAAGTTGCGTGATATAGTGTTGTATAAACCATAAAAATTTCATAAAAATTTGAGACCGGTAACAGTGATCCGGAGATCCATACATCGCAAGAAGTGCCATTCATCAAAATTAGAAAATCTTGTATTTGTCCAATACTGGAGATTAGGTTCAGTTTTTGTCACAAAAATAGTTAAATGCTCTTTAATGTAAAATATATTGACCTAAATCATACTCTAATGCCTTATTAATTGTGCGGATGTATTCTGGATCATATTCTGGATCATGTCCAAAAATATTAATAAATTGAGTCATAATATAATTTGTGATTGTATATATGTTCACCGATCATCTTAAAGTGATAAAATACATGCATTTATGGCCTCACTTTTTTCATCAAAGGCCTTCAGGATCATTGTGGATTTTTTGGTGTCATATTTGAAATGGACATTATAACGTATAAGAATGCAAAAACATGGCACTTTTTAGATTTAAAGAATGATACAATCATACTAACCACACATTATTTTTATAAGCTATAAATAGAATTTTTACACTTCAGCGATTGCAAATCACCAAATGGACACCAATTAGAATGATTTTCTATTTAGAATGATATGTTAAACACATTATATACACCCTATATTGATACGTGTGTATATTAGAAGATAACATAATGTTTGAAAATGTAACATGCATATATCTTTCACCCTGAAGAGATAACACACGTTGACCCTTAATGGTGAAGTACATAGCTGTGGCGACGTTACGCTTGAGTGATGATGAAAAAAGTGAGGCCATAAATGCATGTATTTTATCACTTTAAGATGATCGGTGAACATATATACAATCACAAATTATATTATGACTCAATTTATTAATATTTTTGGACATGATCCAGAATATGATCCAGAATACATCCGCACAATTAATAAGGCATTAGAGTATGATTTAGGTCAATATATTTTACATTAAAGAGCATTTAACTATTTTTGTGACAAAAACTGAACCTAATCTCCAGTATTGGACAAATACAAGATTTTCTAATTTTGATGAATGGCACTTCTTGCGATGTATGGATCTCCGGATCACTGTTACCGGTCTCAAATTTTTATGAAATTTTTATGGTTTATACAACACTATATCACGCAACTTTGTGGAAAAAATTTTAGGTGGGCAAGCATGGGAACCTACTGAAATCAATGAAAACAAATTGACTTTTTTACAAAAAAGTTGCAAAAAATCATTAAGTTCTTGAATAAATCTTTCATAACTTTGATAATATTGGGTCTGTGGATATGCATTTGGTACCAAAATGAGCCGAAGGTCATCCTGAAATCACAGAAATAAGATTTGTTTATTTTGAAATCCGGAAACATGTAAAAAAGTTAGCTTTTTCAAGCATTGTAGCCATGAAATAGTTCTTGTACAAATTGGGCCAAAGTTCACTTCCTGTATGCAAATCGGGCATTTTAAATTTGGTTCCTATGTAGTTTTCAGATGTACTTTATTATACCAAAAGCTCATTCCGATCAAGCTGTGGGCATTTTTCCCAATAGCGTGCAACACCTCCTTTAATAAGGTAAACGAGTTGTAAAATGATGGTGTTTTAAATACTGATGTTCAGAATATACTTTATATGTATTTTTTACAACCCAGTGTCTCTAGAGAGAACTCACTTCAAGTTAACAACTAGTATACTGTTGCAATAAAAGAGACAATGAAACAATAACAAGATAAAAGTTGCACTCCTCAGCACATAGAACATCTTAAACACCAAATAGCTTCTGAAAATTGCCCATTAAAACTTCATTATGATTTATTCATGTTTCACTGTCCTAATAACCCTTTTATTATCACTCACTCTATCCAATCACTAAAATCCCTGTCATTTTACAGGCCACCCAAGGCAGAAGGGCCACGATGATGAAGGAGTATTCTCTGTCTGAGCTTAAGTCAGCAGAATTGACTTTCAGAACTCTGCACTACTGAGCTCCACATTACAGCTAAAATAATAGCGCTGCTTAGCAAGTTATTCCCCTTTCAGAAAATAGTATAAAGTGAACCCTTACTTGAGCCTATAAAGGAGTTACTGTGGCCTGTCTTAAAATACTATGTGCAGTGATGACTAACGGAATACCCAAAAGAGCAGAAATGGGAAAGATTAATGGTGAAATCTATGATAGCTCACAGGGCAGTGTAGAAGTGTTTTTTCCTCCTTTCTCGCTGTGATATAAGATGACTCCAGGGTATTTTCTATGGATAGGTGTCTATTTTCTGCTCCAGTAGCGGTTACACTCCAAGGGACAAATTTAACCATGGAAAAGAAAAAAAAAAAAATGCACAAGCAAAAATAAGCCCTGCAAATCAGCTCTCCTTGCTTACAGTTTCCTGATGCAGAGTGCCCAAGTCCCACATGGCCAGGCGTCTAAAGCTGTAGCCAAAAGTGACAAAGTTTGAAAGAGGTGTGAAGAATGCACTGTTCAATAAGAATACTTTATGCTTTCATTCTCAAATATAACACAAAAACTCCATTTACTATTTTTTTCCCCTTTTTTTTATTAAGAGGTTTATTTTTTAGTGCATTTTTTTTAACCTAACCTTGGTATGCTAAAATGTCATACTTGTAAGTAATATCTTGAAAGTACCTGCAAGCCTTAGTTGGAGTAAAATGTGGATACAAAATGCCTGCAGGTTGTTCTCCAGCTGCATCTGGTGGTATTTTTAAAGTTGAAGTTTAAGGAATTGTATGTTTCCAGCGCTTTTACAGATTTAAAAATGTTAATTTAACCTACGTATATACAGATGTGTATGCAACAAGGTGGTCACAGGTACTATAATTTCCCACTGCGAATGCAACATGGTGCGTGGCGCTCCCGGCGTCACTGTTTAGAAACTAGAAAAAGGTGCACACGCCTCAGTGTGATTGTCAGGGCTTTCTGCTGGTAACTGGAAGCGGCGCGTGTAAGTAGCTGGAGTTATGTCTTCCGATTGTGATTGCGTTTAAAACCTGTCCTAATGTGGTGTTTATGATTACCGGGTTAAAGATGTGGTATGGAGTTGGAGATGGTGACGGCGGCTGCTCTGATCGCGCTCCAAGCCCCATGTAGGGTGCGATCTTCTAAATACTAGGCAGATGTCCTTAATGCTGTATCTTTGGTTTGGTGGTGGTGGCATTCTTCAAGTAACTCATGTATTTTGTGTAATAGATTGCCCTGCTGCTCGTAATCTTACTCTCAAATTCTGATCTCAGATTAATCTCAAATTCTTTTATCATTGTAACTGTTGACTGTAGTTGTGCTTATTTATTTATTGGTCGGGTTAGTCGTGCAATAGAGAGTAGTGCAATGTGGGATAGACTGCTTGAGGGTCAGTAATAGCACAAGACACTTTAGACCTTGTAGGCTGCTAGCACCTCGCACTTTAAACATCTAAAACTCAAAGCACCTTAATCCCATACACATATGCAGTTTACATCTTAAAACCAACTACAAGAACTTTATCTTGTATGTTGAACAGCACAAGCACGTTGTACGGGTACAGAAATACAAGATTTAATTGGTTATTTTAGTTTGATTAACGTTTCGTTTTGCATTACTAATTTTGGTTGTAATATAATTTAATTTAGTTTAGTTGTATCCTATATTTTAATCCAAATTTGTTGTGTTGTTTGTTTTGTGTCTAAACTGTACTTTTTAATTGCTATAGAATTGATACGACTGATTAAATAAAAATTTGTACAATTCCAATATACTGCTTATGTTTTGTCAGACTTGCCTGTATTTTGCAAATGTTAAAGTACCCGAACTTACAGATATTTTGCCTGAGGTTATGCCTCAAAACCTCCAGAGTACACATTGATTAATGACTGGCTGCTGGTACTGGGGTTTAGGTAGTGAGGAACGGATCATTTTAGGTTTAAAACAACTGGATTTCAGCTTTGGAACTGGCAACCCAAATGAGACCCATGTGAAGCTCATTCTGCTTGGATTCTGCTGCTCTGATTGGGTAATTGTTTGAGAACCAAAACATCAAATTATAACATAAACAACTTGGCCATCATGTTTAATGTTTTTTTTGTAAGTGAGAATAAATCAGCATTACAATTGTTACCAGTATGAGCTATATTTGAACATGTCTGACTGTATCTGACACATTTAACAGTTCGGGTGAAAGTAAATTACATTTCAGGATGTATTTTAAAGTAGATTAAATTGTCCTTCCAATCCCTAAATAAAAATGGTCAGACTCCATTGAGAAATAATTGTAAACACACCAAATTGAAAATTATTGTGCTGTAAGTGAACAGTTAGTATTTCATTAAATTTCATTCACAAGATGTTGCCGTGTCCCACCAGGATGCAGAGGAAAATACCCCAGTGCATGGAATGAAAAGAAGTCCCATTGGTAAGTCTAATTAAAATTTGGAGGCCAGATGTTTTGCTTTCGCTCGTCTCCCTGAAGGATTCTGTTGGCAGTCTCCAGTCTCCTTTTCAAGAAGCTATTTGGATTCACAATAAAGGGAGATACATTTTCTTTAATTTGTAGCCAGCAGATATAGTCTCATATAGATGTCATTCGCAAACTAACTCCCACTCAAATGCCTCAACTGATGGATAGTTTTAGAAAGATCCAGTCGGCAAGTTGTATTCTAAAGATGCAATTGTGTTTCTTAAATGGATATTGTCCATACTGGAACCTACTGAGAGTATTATTTCTTAGCAGTCCACTATAAAACTTTTCTTCTTACTTTTTTATTTATTTATTTATTAAGGACAATAGAATAAAACATTAAACAATACAATAATAAACATGAAAACAACAAATAAAACAATACTTAAAAAAAAAACATAAAACAACAAAGCTCACAATGCTTTAACACACCCCTTTCCCCCAAACGCACAAAAAACCCAAGCATGGTATAAGAAAGACAACATAAAACAGCTTTATTTTTATTGCATACTGTGGAACATTACAGGTAAAGTAATATCATCTCCAGGGAGAAAAGCAGGCACCTTTAACACATGACTCTGTGATGATTGGACAACTGGACAAACCTTATAAGCGCTGTATTTTACATTTACACTAACGCAGTCACAGCATTTATATTCCAAAGTCAAGTTTTAAAAGTGCCCTTTGTACCGTACTCCAGAGCTCTTTGTTTTCACGTACTGTTTTTTAAAGAATCCACTAATTTATTATGAATTCCAACCTGTACTTTGTCCTTGCCTAGTTCTCAAATAGTGAAGAGGGTCATTTTCTTAAGATAGTAACAATAGCATGCTGATTATTCTCTTGCTTTGTTCACTACTTTTAAAGCTCCTCTGATGATTCAAACTTCATATCCTGTGTGAATGCGGTGTCAGCCTCGTGTGATTGACGGTGGTTGGATGGCAGAGATTGGCAGCCTGGTGACCATCAGTCTACGCCATGGCAACCATAACTACACAATTGGGACCATCAGTGAGAATGAAAGGTGAATGAATGAGTAATGACTAAAGTGAATAGCAATTTGAGAGGGTAAAGCTTTTGAAGCAGTGTAAGGCATTATTAAAGGCCTATTTGTGGCACAGAGGAAAAAAAAGATGGAGTACAGAATCCACATGATAGTTAAGTACAACTATTACGGCAGCTATTTGGTAGGAATATACGCCGAAGAAAATATCACCATGCTTTCTGTAAATGAATATGGCCTAATTTCGTACTCTCTCCTATAATGATGAGACTGGCAAAAGAACTAAACACAGGGGTTAAAGTAGGACTAAACACCTAAACACACACACAACCACATGTCAGACAGAGCTGCTCAACTGGACAATACCTGGAGGACTAAAGAAGAGAGTCAGAGGGGAGGAGGGGCATGGTCTAAGGGTATAAGGAACAGTGTGATTGGTCTAACAGGTATCAAACTCCGCCCCTGCAGCCAGGCGTTTGTAGTCAGAAGCATCTGACTGTAATCGGGGCAGTCTTTGGTGATGTCACGAACTACTTGGAATTGCAGTGGCCAATGGAGGCAGCACACACTTAGATTCAGGCATTTTTGACCAGATAGCTGCAAATTTGCCTAGTTTGTGCTAAAATTGCCCAAACTATGTACTAAGAACAGTTAAGGTAATGCAATTAAAACACAATAGTAGTAAAAAAGTAAATTTAGTGTTTAGTTCCACTTTAGGGGCACGTTCACACCTAAACTGATTTTAAACTGGGACTAAATCTGGAATTAAACCTGGACTAGACCAGGACAAAAAACAGGGCCAGGGTACATCACGACTCAAATTCAGATTGATCAAGGACCTAAGATGTGAATGCACCCCTAGTGTATCGAATCTGTAGGAACCATTGACGGAGGAGCAGTATCTCCACTGAATGTATAAAAGAAATTGTCAGTGCATTATTGTACTTGACTGTTCTGTTTTTAGCTAGAACTTGATCACAATATATACTTTTATATTTCTTGAATCCATCCTCCTACAGTTTAATAATGTACAAAAGCTTTACACTTAACCTTAGAACAGACTGGTGCTCTGAAAGCCCTACCAGTCTGACAGATCTGACAGTCTCGGCTAAAACCTTTTCCTCTTACTTACTGCAGCTGTCTAGACACCAACTGAAGCAGCACACAGAGAGGCACCATGACAAAAGCACCCACTCCCTCACCAAGGACAGGCTTTCACTTTCTACTGTGCTCCGGAGTGATTGTGCTGTTAAAATAACGTTGAATAGAACTGTTAATATTGAATTGTGTACATTTCTGCTTTAATTTAATTTGAAAGTGTAGTGGATTTTTCCTCCTGGCCATATTGACTGTGGGAGTGAGGTGCAGTTCTTGGAAGGATAGTAGGAAGCATTATGTAATGGTTAAATGTGCACAAAATGGAATATGTCTTTAATTCATCTTTCAAATGTAAATACATCATGCAATTATTCATAGGTCACATAAAATCACAAGGGTTTCACAGCATTGATTTATGTGGGTAGAATTTTTGAAATTTCATTAACTTTTCATGAAAAGGCAAGTTAAAAGAAAAAAGTTAAAGGGTGCATATAATGCTATTTTCTGATGTATATTATAATGTTTTCTCATCAAAAACATACCTGGAGTTGTGTTTTGTTTCATTTACATGCATTTAATACACAAACCCTGCATATTTAGACTAAATTCTTCATTCAAACAGAAACACCGCCTTGTGATGTCATGTCATACAGGAAGTGCTCCATACACCTTCACTAGAATCATTTCGACAATTTCTGCTAAACTAAAGGTAAAATGTAGCTGTGAACTTGAAAACTATCGCTTCATGACATCACAAGGTGGAAAAGAGTATTTTGAGCATTGGAGATGTAGACAGACTAGAAATAAAGTATTACTCAAACATGTGAATGAAACAAAACACAGCTCCAGGTGTTTTGATGAGATAACAACATTCTAACATGGCCTAAAGCTCACAAGAGTCAATTTTGTGTTATATAGGACCTTTAAAGGAGAAATAGGGTTTTGCATTTACATTTTATTTTACAAACTTGCGGCCCATGGGCCAAATGCACCTGAGATCATTTTCACTGGCCTGCAAGACGATTTCCAATTTCTATTAATAGTGGCCTGTCGATTAAAATGCATGAGACAATTTGAACTACAGTTCCCATAATGCATTGCTGCCTGTAGTGCCAGTTTGGCCCCTTCCCTGCTGCTGGTGCAGCAGTGGCAGAAAACAAACAGCAGGACAGAGTGAGAGGGGCAGACGGAGTGAGAGGGGCAGACGGAGTGAGAGGAGCAGACGGAGTGAGAGGAGCAGACGGAGTGAGAGGGGCAGACGGAGTGAGAGGGGCAGACAGAGTGAGGGGAGCAGACGGAGTGAGAGGGGCAGATGGGCAGACAGAGTGAGAGGGGCAGACAGAGTGAGGGGAGCAGACGGAGTGAGAGGGGCAGATGGGCAGACAGAGTGAGAGGGGCAGACAGAGTGAGAGGGGCAGACAGAGTGAGAGGGGCAGACAGAGTGAGAGGGGCAGACGGAGTGAGAGTGGCAGACGGAGTGAGAGTGGCAGACGGAGTGAGAGGGGCAGACAGAGTGAGAGTGGCAGACGGAGTGAGAGGGGCAGACGGAGTAAGAGGGGCAGATGGGCAGATGGAGTGAGAGGGGCAGATGGGCAGATGGAGTGAGAGGGGCAGACGGAGTGTGAGGGGAGCAGACGGAGTGAGAGGGGCAGACGGAGTGAGAGGGGCAGACGGAGTGAGGGGAGCAGACGGAGTGAGGGGAGCAGACGGAGTGAGAGGGGCAGACGGAGTGAGAGGGGCAGACGGAGTGAGAGGGGCAGACGGAGTGTGAGGGGAGCAGACGGAGTGAGAGGGGCAGACGGAGTGAGGGGAGCAGACGGAGTGAGAGGGGCAGACGGAGTGAGAGGGGCAGACGGAGTGTGAGGGGAGCAGACGGAGTGAGAGGGGCAGATGTAGTGAGGGGGCAGACAGAGTGAGAGGGGCAGATGGAGTAAGAGGGGCAAATGGGCAGATGGAGTGAGAGGGGCAGATGGAGTGAGAGGGGCAAATGGGCAGACAGAGTAAGAGGGGCAGATGGAGTGAGAGGGGCAGATAGGCAGACGGAGTGAGAGGGGCAGACGGAGTAAGAGGGGCAGATGGAGTGAGAGGGGCAGATGGAGTGAGAGGGGCAAATGGGCAGATGGAGTGAGAGGGGCAGATGGGCAGACAGAGTAAGAGGGGCAGATGGAGTGAGAGGGGCAGATAGGCAGACGGAGTGAGAGGGGCAGACGGAGTAAGAGGGGCAGATGGGCAGACAGAGTGAGAGGGGCAGATAGCGTTTCTACAAACTTTAAAACTCAGTCCAACCAAGAAATGGACACAAAACACATGGAGTGTGAGAACAGAAGCTTCAGAAACAGGCGGAGCAGCCTCATGAGTTAAAGCTACTGGGGAGAGTAGTAGTTTACCACCACACTGTATTGTACATTGCATGTACAGTACTTAATTTGTACTCAGAGGTTGATGGTTTGTTGCTAAAGTGGCTCTGCAGAAGTAAAGATTGACACTGGTGCTCTGGTTGAAAATATGTCTGAACTGAAAACAACGCAGGGACACTTTAGGATTCAGAATACTGCTTAAAAGCATGTAATAAATCATGAATATTACTTTTATTACCTAGCATGTTATTTTCTTAACCCCATGAGGGCCTCTGTCTTGCATTGTATATACAATAATATAGTATCCTAATATATTATGATTATAAGATATTATTATCATAATTATGATCAACTGTAGCCTATAAAAAAATTATATAATATGTTATATAATATGCGGCCCCCGATCAACACTAATTCAATTGCTCCAGTTGAGTTTGACACCCCTGGACTAAAGCGTAACTTTCTCCCTAAATTCTAATCATAGGCATAATGATACAACTGCTTATCACATGATTATTATATTATTATTTGTTATATATTATTAGTATTATTATTATAATTATCACACTTATTATTATTATTCATCAGTTTCAAGACAAGCAAGATGATTATGTATCGCACTGCTAGCATTCTCCTTATGGCGTTCTGTGTCTGCGTGTCGCTCTAACGCACCTTTACCTCGGCTACTCACATCAATGTCAATACGGCAGAACTTACAGAAGGCATAGTATTCTCCTTTCGTGCTCTTTCTGGCAAAACGATGCTCTGAGCACTAAGCATGTTTGAAGGATGTCTTGGCATTTGCTTTTGTTCAACAGCAGACAGTTTCAAACATTGATATTGCGGCATCGCAGGTGCAATATGGGCAGGGATTTATGGTAATGCAGCCTGCAACGGTGGAGGCTGAGGATCCAAAATGAGGACAAAATGTCAAAAATGAGGACGCATAACAGAGGTCCAGACAGAACGCTCTAAGACCGGACTGTCTGGCCGAAATCCAGACAAATGATCACCCTAGCTCTGGTCAGGGCACTGTGTGAAGAGTTGGAGCGGACAAGGGCCAAGCTTGCAGATCAAGTCCATAGAAGCTTTGTTTTGGACTGCAAACTTAAGTTTCTTCTGAGGAGAAGCCGAACAAAGAAAAGGCCTTGGAGTTCACTGCTACTCTTCAGAAGAAGGACAAAGAACTCCAAGACTTACATGCCGCACCGGGCTATTACACGCAAATAAGGCACTCTGGTACCTGTATGGTTATACAGTACAGGAAAATGTAAAACTAAAACAAGAGCTTGCCGACTCCAAAGAAGTTTTGGAAAAAGCCAACGAAAAAGAAGAAGAAGGATAAGCAACTACAAGAAGTTAACAAACATAAGGGGTTCACACATTTTCCTGTATAATTCTACAGTACAGGAAAATAAAACAAGACTTTACCAACTCCAAAAAAATAATGGAATAAGTCGAACAAAAGAGACTTGGAGTTGCAAAAACTTACTGCTACTTTTCAGAAGAAGGACAAACAACTTCAAGACCAAATTAACACACATTATGAGATCCGATACCTGTATAATTCTATAGTACAGGAAAATATGCATCTAAAACAAGAGCTTGCCAACTCCAAAAAAGTCACTAACGAAACACCAAAAAAGACAAATGAAAAAGACTTGGAGTTGAAAGACCTCAAAGCTACCTTCCTGCAAAAAGAGAGAGCTGGAAAACCAAGTTAGTGCGTACAAGGAGATAAGAGCTCTCTATAACAATACAGTGAAAGACAATGTTCGGCTCAGACAAGAGCTGGCCAACATCAGTAAAGTCCATGAAAAGATGAAAGAAATACTCAAATCACCTATAATGGACACTCAAACTACTTACATTGATGGTGTATTGATTGGTGGCGATCTAACAACAAAGAAAATTAGAAACTGTCCAGGAAGGTGCAGGAGCTGTCTTCTGAACTCTTTTCAGCATGAGAGGAGTTGCGTCTCCTGAAGTTTCATTGTGAAAATGAAAGAACACAGCAATCCAGCTGCCCAAAGAGAGCGGCTGTAGTGGAGGAGCAGAGGAGGGCGCCCAGGCGTCAACAGCACTAAAGTACCTCCAACCGCCTCATATAGAAAAAAAATACAAAAAAAAAAAAATTTAAATGTGTGTATAGGCCTTTATTTAGTACTTATTCATGTTTTATTGTTTTTTCACATTGTTTTTATGCAGAAATGGGTAAAGTGAATGTACAAAAAATAATATAATACATGATAAAAGAAATCAAAAGATGAAAATGGCAATGTGAATGTTTGTTTTTTTTCCCCTCTAAACTATGATTTATGGCCTGTTGGAATAAAATATAATGCTCCATTATTACTCGCTCCAATTGAGTTTGAGACCCCTGGTTTACGCAGTCAAACTCAAAACTGACTGAAATCCTGATGTGCCACTGTTATTCATCACTGCAATGTAATACATGAGGACAGCGCATATTTTATCCACATTCCCTTCTTGGTGCGACTTGTGTCTGGATTTCTATAGTCAGAAAATGTAAATACTTTAAAGTCTATAACCTCATAGAAATCTGCTGTTTCTTTGCATACAACATGTTTGATTTGTGTCTGACTGTATTTAAATTAGTTCACGCTTCTCATTTACCATTATTTTTCTTTATAATGGCATCCAGTTAAAAAGATGACTAATGCAGTACTGGATGCACAGTGTACAATATAAATTACAGAGTTTAATCCTGTTAACTTGTGGGTTAAACATTTTTTGTGAAGTTAGTTTAATTGAACATTGGTATCAAGTGTTATGAAGTGCAGTCTGGAGGCGTGTGATCAGATCTCCCCATAGCATTTGTCTGCCTGGGTTTGTGTGTGGGTGAGACTGTGCCATAGTCCACAGATAATGCAGGTAATAACCACAGCTAGCTCAGGCAATTAGTGAGTGTAGCATTTATAGAAGCCATGACCCTGAACAGCTCGGTCTCCCACCTGCGGCTGGGGTTTTAAGGCTATCTTCTTAAAGCGAAAACATGCATTATACTTTCATAGCTTATATGCTCAAGCTAATGTGGAAAAACTCACACAAACAACACTATTTTCATTGTACCAAAACATAAAAAACACATTTTGCTGCACTATTGTAAATGGGGTCTCATTATGTAGATTTCAATCATTCAAAAATGAGAAAAATGTGATTTCCTGCCCCTTTCCAAACACTGCTCTGGAGCAAGAGTCAGATGTTATTAAACGTGTGGAAATGAAATCATCTTTTACAAACATCACATTATGAAAATAACAATGCATTTAATACTGTGCTATTCCTTTAGTCCACTAGTTTGTCCTTGGAGCCTGGCCAACATATTTGTGTCTGTATGAAATCTAAGTATATCTAACTGTATTTTGTAGATTTTTATAGGAAATGGTGGTGTATTTTTATCCTATTCCGAAGCTCTAAGCTGCATATTTTTCATTCAAGTTCATTTGCTTTCTATGATTCATAACACATGGCATTAGCTGCATTAATGCGCTTGTGTGATTGGTGGCGGTCAGGGGGGCAGATTTTTTACAGTAACATAACCTGTCTCAATAGCACTTATTGATTTGCAAAGGGCTATTGCTAATAATTGGCTCATAATGTCCTACACAGATCCAGTCAAGGTCAATAGATTAGGGCAAATGTGTGATTCCCTTATTTAAGGAACATTGATGTTTCCCTGTGCAACACCTATGGGAATAAAAGGTTACTGAACTCTGACCCCTATCCTCACCCTCTCAGATGCCTTTCCCTACAAGTTTATGTGCCATCTTCACTGAATGCATTGTTTAATCATCTGAATGGTTTGTCAAATGCTCATAAAATATAATGTAGACAAATAAAAATATACTGAACCATAATTCAATTCTCTTGTCTTTAATTTGGACTGAACATCTAGATGAATGCAGCTCTTTGCAGATCCATTTAATCTATAGAATTTATTTACGACTTTGTACATAATTTAATCTTTGAAAAAGCAGAGACTGAAATGCTAAATAGCTTAAATTGCGCTCTCTCTCTCTCTCTCTTTCTCCTTCCCTCTCTCTCAGTTTCTCTCTTTCTCTTGTTTTCTTGTTTTGCTCCTTTTTGCTCACATCCTTTTGAGGGTATGGAATAAGCAGCTGCGACCTGGAGCCTACAGTTTTACTATGGGAAATAGGACGGTGCACGCCTAACCACCAGGATCATGTGCACCTAATCCGAACCCAGTGGCCAAAGTAAACAATGAGCACAGATGCAAACTACACTGGCTGCAGGCAGCTTTAAATGCACACTGCAACGGTGACTGACATTTCTGCACTGAGTAGGCACAAACACTGAGATAAAGATGAATACAACATCCGAAATATACAGTAGAATGAACCAAAAACCCTGCATATAGCTGATGTCTTCTAAGTGATCTATGATGTGTCTGTATGTGTATCTTGATGGGTACAGTTATTTATATTTATATTTATATAAATATTATCTCTTGTAATAATAGGAAAGGTTTTTTTTTTTTAAAGAATTGGATAAATATTACACTAACATAATATTATTTGTATCGACCGATGCTATGGACCCCATTTATAAACTAAGGACAGTGTCAGGGGTCAGGTTTTTATTGCATATTTTGTAATAAGGTAAACTAAAGTATGTTTAGAATACTACTACTACTA
The DNA here is from genome assembly GCA_029959045.1 of Taenioides sp. WSHXM2023. Taxonomy (NCBI): domain Eukaryota; kingdom Metazoa; phylum Chordata; class Actinopteri; order Gobiiformes; family Gobiidae; genus Taenioides; species Taenioides sp. WSHXM2023. Next base: position 17,232,528 of record CM057098.1, on the reverse strand, counting down.
CTACTACTACTACAACAGCTTATATTAGCATGTGGTGTACTGTAGTGTGTGTGTAATAATTAGAAATGTTCCTTTTTTTTCCGAGAAAAAGGAGACTTAACGTATTTTATTGAGGACCGGTTCTAAATTGCAGATACAAAAGAGAATTACTTAGAATAAATGTACTGCAGTGCTCATTCAGTCATCAAATACGTTTACATTCAGATGTTTTTCAAATGTTTCCTCTATTCCTATTTATTAGCTTCAAAACACTGACTGTTTGATAGCATAGTTTAAAGCCCTCTTTTTCCTTTGTCCTTTTGAAATGGTTTGCTGTTGCTGCCTTCATGTTAACATTCAGTAGAAGTAAAAATGTTGTGGGTGTTTGTAAAATGCTAAATGTAAACGAGAAATATGCACAAACATATTTTTAAATTGAGTTCAGCCTATGCACAAACATATTTTAAACTGAATTCAATTTACAATTTAGTATATACATAAAGTGAAGTGGAAATGGAATAGTTTTATTGAGTTAAAAAATAAAAAATAAAAAAATCTTTGGTTTTGAAAGCCTTAACTTAACCAGAGGTGGTTTCAGGTTGTAATTCAGACAGGCATTTGTAGGGACAACAAAACAAACAGTTTCCTGATCAGTGTAACAAATACAAAAAATAATAATAATAATAATAATAATACAATCAATAAATTAAGTATAATCATATTGTGTAAATGGTTGAAAAACCCCCCAAAAAAAACAAAAACTGAAAGATGTTTGCAAATATCCTCCATCAAAAATAGAACTGTTAATTCTGCATTACTGCAGCACAGTTACTCCATAATACATATATTAGCATATTTGTGAAATGTTTATTATTATATTTTGTTGTCAAAATTTGTGACATTTGTTTTTTACTTTACAAAATTATTTTTAAAAATACAATACATGCACCAACACTGCCTTCTGTGTAAAAAGCAGATCCACCCCGTGTCATTCTCACTCGCTGTAGAGCTCATTCTGTTAATTAGCCAGTCCTCTGGGGTCCAAACATGGCTCCATTTGCTTCATCTTGTTTTGATTTAAGTTCAGTGTATACTCTCCCCAGAACAGCTCTGGAGGCACAGACTGCACCCCCCCTTGTCTATAGGGAACGCAAACTCATAAGAAGCTAATAACGTCGCGTATAGTACCACTGCTATACCCCAACCTTAACCCTTGACCTTTTCCCTACCGCCTGCTTGTCTCTGTTGCCACGGCGACTGTCAGCCTTGTCTTCTACAACTTCCTCCATCTTCTCCGTGCTACATCGGCTCCGAGCGAGCTTTCGCACCTGTCTCCCTCTGTGATGTTGTTTGGAAGCTCTAAACAAGTGAGCACAATGTGAAGTGATAAGCAAATTGACAGGTGCTAGTGGAAATATTAGTGGGAGAATTGTTCAGCCTTTGTATGTGCCAATCAGAAACACAAATATGGAGTAAGAGAACCTGACAGGCATGATGGCAAGTTGCTCATGTGGTGCTGACAACATTATAAACAACTCTTTTAAAGCACTTTGGATGCCAGTTATTCATTGGCCATTAAAACGTCTCATAGCAATGTTTTCCCATGCTGCTTATGAATGCTTTAAAAGAAGACAGTAAGGTAAAAATAGTCATGCAAACAAACTTGGTTCTAATCAGTGGGCCTGCTTTATAGTGGCATTAAGACTTACCGTGATATACCAACACGTTCATTATGAAAGGTTTACAAAGCCAAATCTGCTTTGCAACCCATTATACTGTGAATAATCCTTGGACTACTGGCGGGCGCTAAGTGAGGTTTTAAAGTTGTGTAATGAATTAGCAATCTAATGAAACCCAATTGCTGAGTCCAAAACAAAGTTCGGATCAGGCAAAGCACGGTGAGGTTATTAGAGGAGGATGTGTAATGGTACACAAGAGATGGCAGATGACTCATGGTAGGAATTAAGTGGTGGAAAATGTTTGACAAAAAGCGTTGTTTAATTATGTGTGTTTTGTAACTTTGCAGAGGAAGGTTATGGGTTTATTCTTTGTAAAATTTGTGATGGTTGTTTAGCCGGTAAGCAAAATAAATCAAAGGTTTTCCATTCACGTTATTTCCAGGAATTTGTAGATTTGTCAATTTTTTTAACCAGATGCCCTCTGCCTTCGTTTATTTGTTGAAATGAACAGAAAACATCCCATTCAGTGCAGCTGGTAACATAAGTTTCTTTGTATAGCTAAAGAAAGGCAGTCAAACACCAACTGAACTCAAATTTATGGAGTTACAAGTGATAACAATATTTGGAAAAGGTCAGGCTTTGTGAAGCGTAGCACATAAAAGTCAAAAGATAGCTGGCTTCTATACACCCTGGAGATATTGACAATCCTCAAACTTTGTACTTCCTTAAAGGGACCATATTACGCTATTTTATGATCAATGTTATAATGTTGTTTCCTCATCAAAAACACACCTAGACTTGTGTTTTGTTTCATTCACATGTTGAACTCACAAATCCTGCATATTTAGAGTTATTTTCGCAAAAAGAAAACACTCTGCTCAACCTTGTGATGTCATGTGGTAATACAGGAAGTGTTCTGCTGTATTTTCAAACTCCGTACACCTTCACAAGAAACATTTGGATGATTTCAGCCCTGGAATTTTCCATTTCTACTGAACAAAAAGCAAAAGGTTAACTTGAAAACTACCCCTTCATGACATCACAAGGTGGAACAGAGTATTTTGAGCTTTGGAGATCTAGACAGAGGATTACTCAAACAAGTGTGAATGAAATAAAACCACCTCCGCGTATGTTTTTGATGAGGTTGATTCTAAGATGACTTAAGATAAGATAAGATAAGATAAGATATGCCTTTATTAGTCCCACAGTGGGGAAATTCCAGTGTTGCAACGCACAGTTCAAGAACAGCAGGAAAATGGAACATGCAATAAAACAAGATAATAGATAATGGCTAAAACAATAATAATTTAGAAATAGACTTAAAGATAGACTCTAATTTTGTTCCGGTGGATACAAAATATAAAATATAAAATACCAAAAAAACTATTATGTACAATAAAAGTAACAGTGCAGCATATGAACAGAGTAAATCTCAGTAAAGTGACTCACAAGAGCTCACAAGAGTCAATTTTGTGTAATATAGGACCTTTTAAATTATTGAATTCCAGCAAGCTGTCTGGCTTGAATTCACGTATAGCTGAATTTGGTTCATTTGTTTTATTTTCCTTCTGTAAGTCTCTCTTCAACAACTTGTATAGTTTATTTACACTTCCCTTGTATTCCCCAGTTGGAACATCAGTAACAGCTTGGCTCCTTGAAGCATTACCAGCACATTAGTAAACTCCCAGGACATCATGTAGCATCATATAACCTCATTTAAGAAAAAGTTGTGTTATTATGGTAAGGGAACAAATCAGGTTTGAATACAAGATTAGTTCACTTTTTGGATGATTTCTTATAGTGGAATTCTATTTTTTTTTACCTTTTTACCTTAACTGGATTATTTAAAGTTGCACTATGTACTGTAACTTTTCTGGTGCTGTGCCTGGCACCTGCCTATCATGGATTTGTTATGGCGTTGCATAAAATTTTCCCTAGTTTCTTCAACATACCTATATTTTTGCTATAACTTGAAAAACTTGGATTTTTTGCAAGATCACACATGTAACTTGTCAGCTGCTTGGAGATAAGTAATGTTAATGCCATACTGTAACAAGTAGGTAACACACCACCTGGCAGAAAAATGTACATGGCGCATTTTTACTTCACTTTTTCTGTATGCAGTCAGCAAACAAATGTCTTCTATTACCAGGATGATACACTCCACCTTGACCAATGCACTACAGCTGTTTCAAACATTCTCCAGATTATATTTTGATTACTATGACATTTAACAGAAGTCAAAAGTTGGGCAGGTGCTACACTGGAGCCTATGGGCTGAGCTGCACTTTTCAGCCTGTGTGCTCACGGTGATGCAGAGAAAGTGTTTTCCATCAACTGTCAAAGCCAACACCTGCTGCTGCATCATGTGACCAGACCGATAAGAAACTGTATGTATGGGGAAAGGCATGCTCATTTGTACCATAGGGATTCAATGGAGATTTATACCGTCAAATTTATGTGACAACTTGCATTCCATCTGCTTTTCTGTGTTATTTTGGTAGCGTGACTGTCTATGTAACTCATCTGTCTTAGCAGTTCTGTCAGGTCGTCTAGTTAGGGCAACATATGTTATGGGAATTGAAATTTTTTGGGCTACCTCAGGTTTTTTGACAGTTTGGATTTAAAAACTTTCCGGATGCCACATTAACCACACTGGAGATGTCATATTGCGGGCGGGTCTAGAGGGGATTTTAGGAAGTTTTGAGGGCAGTGATTCAGTAAAAACATATCACAATTTTCTTGTAGTCAGATAGGTATTATATTTGGTAAACACAAATTTAAAAAAATTTACTAAAAACATTATAAAGGACAGATTCCGTATATGGTTATCAATAATGTTAGCCAGAACTACCCATGGGTTTCAGAGTGCTGAAAAATTATCACCTTTGCCATACCAGTTAAAGACGACCTATTGTGCTTGTGTCTGCTGTATAGCTGTGACCTATGACATCCATGGATCATTATATTTTGCACATTTTAAATCTCCATATTCATCTAAAAAGACTTAATTAAAGAAGCATGTCCGCTGACTTCCGCGTTAGAAATCTGAGGTGCCCAACAGTGACATCCTGCTCCAATTATGGAAGTAAATTTTCCATTCATTACATAGATTTTTCGATACATGGAGGCTAACCAGCTACGTGATAACGAATATCCATAACGTGGATGTTTTAAGTCAAAAAAGGCTGTTTAAAATACAAGATTCGGTAAAATATTTTAATAACTTTTATACATTTATAAAGTTTCAGAAACAGATTTAAAAAATATATATAGGTCTTGTGGTCATTAGTTACCATGTAGCTGATTATCACTGAGCAAGCTTTTGAACCTTTAACATATATATATGGGCCACGGGGTGGGTGGTCACTATGGAGCTCCATATGTCGTATTGAAAATAAGTGATTAAAGACTGCTCAAACATGGACGAATCCCTCCAAATACAATTACAGGTGAGTAAATGGTGAAGGGAAACAACTATAACATGGTTAAAAGTTCTAAAAAGCATAATAGGTCTACTGAATTATGAAAAGTGTTCAAAATGGCGCCAGTAACCAGGAAGCTGAATCCCACAGCACTAATTTATAATTTATATTTGTGCTCTAGTTATTATCTCCTAATGAACCTGATATTGTACATTTCTAAGTTTGAGTACATTTTCAGACACTTAATTGCAATATTTAAAGACATTTACAGAGACTAAACTAAATATGTTAAATCATTATTTGAATTTTAATTCACATTATTTTGTGTGTGCACAGGGAGATTCTCAGCCACTGCAGACTTCCACGTGAGCACAGCCTTTCTCTTCCATTACAGCACGAAAAGGTCGCTGTCTGTCAGGTGCTTAAAAGTACAGTAGGTGTGTTTCTCTCACTAACCAGACATGTGGCCTGGCTCCTGGTCCACACATTACACGCCGCAGTCTCACAAATCATTATCTGGCTGAAGAAAATACACAAAAAATCAGCCTGAAACAGTATACTGTTCTTAACAATGCAGCAGTACAATAAGCCAAATGTTTTGATTGGCAAACAAAGCAAACATGACTCCTGCCAATGCTGTTGTCTACATTCACCATTCTGTCCCTGATTTCTTTTAACACATTATTTGAAATGTTTAAAACATTAGTTTGACAAAATCAAAATAAGAATCAAATCTTGATTGAGCATTGTCTTCATCTGCTCTGGGAAACAGTCAGGTGCAATCAGCTCTATTACATTCTTGTTTGAGTTTCTTATTACAGACTTGTGTGAATAAATTAGAATATTGTAGAAATAAATTATTTTAGTAGTTCAAATTTGAAGAAGTCAGTACACAGTGATTAAATAGATGTTTAATTTTATAAACTCCTAATATTGTATTTATTGTAACAACAAAGCATCTTTAACAAAGCATTTTATATGTCACAGACCATTACATACTGTTTTGTTTACAGCGTCTTGTAAGTATTGTAGTCTTGTGAGTCTTGTGAGTCTTGTGAGTCTTGTGAGTCTTGTGAGTCTTGTGAGTCTTATGAGTCTTGTGAGTCTTGTGAGTCTTGTGAGTCTTGTGAGTCTTGTGAGTCTTGTGAGTCTTGTGAGTCTTGTGAGTCTTGTGAGTAGTGCTCAGTCTGTATTGGTTTGTACTGGTTAAATAGGCTGCCAATAATAGGACATAATAATATATAGTGGTAGTTTTCAAGTTATCAACTCCCTTTTACCTTTTGTTCAGTAAAGATTGGCAGTTCCAGAGCTGAAATTATCCAAATGATTCTAGTGATGGAGTATGGAGTTTAAAAACGCAGTGGCGCACTTTTTGTATTAACACATGACATCACAAGGTGGAACACAGTGCTTTCTGTTTGAGAGGAGAACAAAGCCTCAACATGCAGGATTTGTATGTTAAATATGTATTACTGAAAGAAAACAAAACTCCAGGTATATTTTGAAGTTAAAACAACATATATCAGAAAACAGCGTAATGAGGGCCTTTTAACCTTCAAAAGACCATTATTTAATTAAAAGTGAAAATGTTATCAATTTTAGGCAAATGTTTGTTTGTTTTTTTTGTGTGTGTAGAAGTCAACTGGTAACGCCTCTATTCTTACTGGTGCCAGGACAGGAAGTTCAGAGTGTGCCTGCTGTTTGCCATGATGTAAACTTTGTAAAGCCATATTCAAATGAAGTGTTAGTCATTTAAATCAGTTGGTGATTGGTTTGAATGACATGGTGGATCACTTGGCTGCCGCACATGTTTATTCAGCTCTTATGACTGTGAAACTCTCCCCTATGTGCTCACACTCATATACCTGTTCACTTGGCTGACGACTTATAGCCCACCTGTGATCATACTTAAATGCTATTAGCACGACAGCTGAGGGTCTGGGTAGCAGTGTGTGGCGGGGCTTGGCTGTGTGGGCGGGAGCTTCACTGTGATTGGCTCAGGGACACTGTAAGCTTGAGTGGCAGCCCTTAATGGGAGCCCTGGAGAGGTAACCCAACAGCTGTGTGTTCGCAGCTAATGAGCGATGGGGGGAGGAGTGAAGGATCATAGACGGTGTGCGCTCCAATATAAACTCTGTGTCAGAATGGCTGGGGAGGCACAGGCAAATTCTCTCCCGAGGACTTGCATTGCCCAAGGCTCTTTTGACAAAAAAAAAAACCCCAACTCATTTGACTCCTGATACAATGCGTTTGTCTAAGCAGTTATGATCAGTGACACTGGAGTTTTGGAGGAAATGGAGAACACACACACAGAGGGAGAGATAGAGAGAGAGAGACAGAAAGAAAGAAAGCAAGAGAGAGAGATAGAGAGAGAGGGGGGGGTCTACATTTCAACATCCTTTCTGTGGTCTTCTTTCCTCAGCATCCACTCTTCGCCTCTTCCCTCACTTGCAATATACAAACCGCCTGCGGATGGCGCCAAAGGAACAACTAGCGACCAGACTGGCTTCCATTTTAAGGCTACTCATTTAGCCCCCATTGCAATGCATATCAACAAGTAAACGGCCAGTTCACGCTACCTGTTACATCTTATTAAGACACATGCCACCGCGACATGTCTTTCTATTCCACATGCTGAGGGGCGCGTATGAAAAGCAATAATACGCGGCGTACGCTTTGGAAATTGCCACACGTTTTGATAATCGTTTTCACTTTGAGGTGACCCACTTTGATGTGATCGTCTTAAACTGCAGGAATCACACAATTTCGTGGTAGGCAGGCCGGGGTAATGTGCTGTTGAGTGTGAAGTTGCTGCGGTGGATGGCGGCCCCACCTCCTCCCACGCTTTGGTGAGCAGCGAGAGAGGAAGAGGAGAGAGGCGAGCGGAGCAACTAACCTACACATAATATCTCGCCACTTGCTCTCTGGAAATGCTTCAGATGGGCTTCTTATTTGAAGAAAGCAGCGCGTAAAACATTGACGGAAACTGGAAATGACATGTGTTTTTGTTTTGTCTCAGGCTTCCTTGCATAGCGCGCTTTTCAGCTACTTAGAGCATTTGGAGAAACTTGGACTGAAGGGATGCGCCAGCCAGTGCACGTCTTGGCTGTGGACCATTGACTGAAAGGAGTGGACATGGAACACAGCGCTGTGCCTACGGTTGGAGACTGCGTTTGTCAGCTTTAAGAGAAACACGAGCTACGCACGACACGTCTTGAAGCGCGTTTGAAGACCGGATTGTTGAATTTTAATGCAAGGGAACTTACTCAGTCCGTTGAATGGATATTGCCAGTGAAGTTATTTGGCTAGACATACTGTGAAAGAGGTTTGAGGGCTTTGGACGCGAGCCCGTGTTATCACCGGCGGATACTGGAGGCGAGTAATTGATACACGGATTGACAAGTCCCTCTTTCAGGTAACAGCGCTTTCATAGCCTGATATAAACCATTAAAAGTTTTCTTGGAATTTGTACTCTTCAGTCGTTTGATAACTTTGATTTAAACCAAATACGCGCCCCTTTGACTCCAGCTAAACGCTACAAGTTGCCAGTCGTGCTCCAAGTAAAGGCTAGAGGAGGCGAATCGCGGCAGCTGTTTGGTGTTACAGGTTGACAGGCTGCTGTGACAGAAAGCCCACGGTGGACTGGATGTGCAACCTGCTAAAATGGTGCGTAAATGGCGAGATGCCGTAAAAGTGAAATACCTCTTGCCTCCACTTGGTCATTAACAGCCCATATAGTCGCTCGTGAGAAATACGCCTTGTGTCATTAAGTGCCAAATTTATTGCCGGTAACCTAATTACTTATTATGATTCCATTCCAATTCTTTGAAAGGGAAAATGTGCTCCCGTCAGTTTTCACCACTCTCTCGCCTCGCCTTTCTTTATTGCAGAAGGCGCAAACTATGGCTGTAATTGCCAGTATTAGTAGAATTTAATTTCAAGCTGTTTGCTCAGAAGAAACTATTTTGTGCGCAAATGTATCACACGTTTTTCGTCACCAACGCCTATGTTAACAAGTCATCCGCAGTTGCGCTGAAAGATTGCTGCATATAATTGGCGGAGAAATGTTTGATCTCCGCAGCCACACGGGTAAATCAGCCGTGCCCGCTGCACTGAGAGTGTCTGGGCTCTTGTTTCTTACTCCTCAGACCACCAGGCACATTTTAATAACCTGCTCCACATAGGCATGTCTCATGATGTAGAACCATCAAAGCACCGCGTCAAAATGCTCCATAACCTAGTTTTCTCACTCTATATAGCCACATCTCCGTTGCCTTCATTGCCTGTGTGTATCTCCACTCCTGTTATTGAATCAACATGCCATGATGAGAGTTGAACAGCAGTGAACTCTGCTGTCCAACTCTCTGTTCCTGTTGTTTCCAGGATACTGATGATTTGCACAATAGCATCCGCTGTGGCACATGTGCATTTATTTTGTCGCTTGCCTTTTTGCAAGCATTATGGAAAATATATTTACTTTGTTTCTTCTGTATTTTATAAAGTGGTCGTTCTACCAGTGAAAGCTTTAGGTCGACTTTAGTTTTAGTCACATCCACTAGTGCTGAAGAGAACTAAAAAGTGTGCAACCTGAGTGAATGCTGGGACATAGCCCAGTTTTAACCTCTGCTATTGCTTAAAGGCATCTGCTGCAAGTTGTGACCCTCAAACGGTATTTCTGGATGTGGAGTTGCCTACATGGACAAGTTATTGAAATGGCCATGCACTTAGCAAGTGTTTGCAGCCAAAGGCCACTTGCTTTCTCACCAGCCCTCCCAGGCGCTAAAAGTGTACAGCAGCGAAACATTTTGCAGTAAATTCTATTGGTAGATCATCTGAAGGGAGACCCATAGCTGCGATACAAGCCGTCATAAATCATGGCACTGGAGTGTAATGGATTTTACCTGTTATACTAGCTAAAGGCGCAGAGTCAGCCAATATATCAAATCGCATCAGTTGGGAAAATCATTAAATCATCTGTTATCTTTCCACACTCGGGCAAAGCAGCACAGTGGGGATCCCAGCTCTGCGATTGTTATTTAAGACAAGACATTTAGCCCCATCACAGCAATACAACATCAAGGTTTTATTATCAGGTTCATACATATCATTTTGAGACAACTTTGATATTTGTCTGTTACTACGCACAACCTTTTGACATCGTGGTAATTTACTATTACAGCCTCCAGCTCATTGCAGGCTCCAGTCATTTGCGCTGGACCTGTGGAGCGCTGGATTTAAAGAGCAAATGTCACCCGGTCAGTCACTGTGTTGACTCAGTCACCAGATAGTCTGTCTCTATGGTAACAGGAGAAGCACACATGTGGCACCCTGCAATTATAGGCTCCGCTATACCCATTTATACTGCTAGTAAGTATTACTACGTTGGCTATTACCTACCTGCAATCAATTCATATTTCTCAAATCTTAATGCTCCTGGAGTTGTTTACAATATGCACACTAAACTAAAAATTTATCCCAAATAACCACAAAGAAAAATCGCCATTAGACTTTTTTGAAAATTGTGTATTCTTAATATAATAAATTTTAGGCTACTCAGTATTATTGTTTTTTAAATTCCTATACTAAAATACAGTTCTTGATAACCAATTTCAATAAACACTCAATAATAGTACTTTCTTTATTATACCACATCATCTTATGTTCTAATAAAGCACAAGACCATTCTGAAATGTAAAATTTAGTTTATGTGATTTTTTTTCAGTGTTGATACATTCATGTTATCTAGTTTCAATACTAGTGATTTTTTTTGTGTTTTCTATCTGTCTCTTGCATTAAATCTGTGTTTGTCTTGGGTGTTTCCCACTTGAATCCCAAAGCTGCTACGCCTGGTTCCAACCACCTGTGACTGAGAGGAGCAAAGGGAGGATGAAGGATAGAATGAATCCTGCACTGAGATAACCATTTTCACAAAAAAACTTTCAAAGACCTGGCAGTGATATTAATTCAACCAAATAGAGAAGCTTATTGATGAAACAGAATTACATTAAAACATAAAACGATCTTCATATTTAGCTCTAAAAAGCTCAAGTTAACCTCATTTTATCCATTTTCTCCCACCCAAAAAATGTCAACATACCTGCAGACAGTTTGACAAGTGCCTGTGGTGTGAAAGGCTTTTGGCAAAACTCACAGTGAAGTTTGGGGGGAAGGCATCTTAAAGTCAGAAGGGATGAACGGGAGTCTATACCCCAGGGGCCAAGGGGTACAGGCTGAGCTCCTGCATTGTGTCTGACAAAAACAAACCACAGTCTATGGAGTTTGCAATATTTCAGGAAAGTGTTTTTTTTTAGGAATTGTTTTCTCGAAACTAACACTGTGCTTTGAAGTGGGTGATTGATTTTGACTAGAGGAAGTTGAACTGTTTGGAAGGGAGGTTGCATCAGCTGGGTGGTGCTCTGTGCAGGTGAGTGTTGTGCAGATGATGCTCAGCTGCCAATGGGACTTTGAAACGCAGGGCAGGGGAACGCGATTTGAATCTAAGTAGTGTGACTAGTAAAATCAAATATTAATGATTGTGCTTTTTGCTAGGCCTGTCACGATAACACATTTTGTAGTAGGATATATTGTTGAAAAAAATGTAGACTATAAATGACAATATTGAAACTAATTTATGCTACTATAAACCTAGAGGAGGGTTATCCCCAAAAACTATTCTGAATGTATAATATACTGCAAACTGCAATACATAAATAGCAGAAAGAAAAACAATCTGGTGGAGGGTGCGTCAAATACATTTCCCAATGGCGATGTCATTGCTCTGTCTGAAATGTTCCACAGTATGACATTAAACGGCTCTACCTTACATGTATCAAATTACAGGTTGTTTTATATCTCAAAAATATCTAGAGAGAAGGCATTTTGACTGTGAGTGGGATTGCCTCTCCACAGATCTTACCTGTAACTTGGTTGGGTTTGTTCTCCATGAAGATAGTAAGGTTCAATACCGTACTGTGAAACAACCCAGACAAAGCAAAAACATCTACACAGAGAAAAGCAGTTGATGTACCCTCCTCCAGAAAAGTTACACAATGTACCTTTAAGTAGTTCATTTGTATCATAATGAACCACAGAACTTATTCATTCAACGCTCCACAGCTCAAATTTGATTACAATAAAGAAAAATACCCCAAAAGTACAAAGAAAAAGTCCACATGATAAATATTGACCCCTAAAATCTATTGTTCCATCTAACATGTACTGAACGATAAGTAGAAATAGTGATTATCATGACAGGCCTACTTTTTACAGTAACACAGATTAAAGTTGCTCATTTTATTAAGCCTATCACTGTTGTATTTGAATATTGTTATGATTGACACTTCAAAAAATAATTAGTTGCTTGTTATTTCTCCCTTAAGTCGCTGTTAGTAGAGAATAGAAGCTAATTTACTGGTTTGCTGGGCTGTAATTCTCCACAGGGTTTGGGAGATGCCTTGGGACAGTTTGTTTGTTTTCAGTGAAAAGTTGGTCAATCTGCTTGTATTTTTATTGACCTAATTGGCTATTGCATTGTTTTCATTTTGTCATTCCCTTGTGGTTTTGGGCTATCCAAAAGTTAAATAAATCAATCAATAAATTACACACACATGCAGGATCTTTGACTCTCACATTCACACACTAGGGGCACTGTAGAGTAGGGCTTCTGCTTTCTCATATTGTTCAATTGTCATCAGTTTTCAGTGTGATTTTATTTAGTTTAAAAAAACAAACTTTATTTCCTAAACATACACAAGACAGACTTAATCACTGCCATCTAACAATGTTTTTACCAACTTTAAAATTTCCTATTTCTCTTCTCCAAAGTCTAAACTCTGTTCTAAACCACATGCTTTTTACTGTGACGAGATTGGCAATAGACATCTTGATTAAGAAGACACAAGCTGCTCATTGGCAAATTGAAAATGACGATTTGAATGAGTTTCTTTTGGATAAAGGTACCCACTATTACTATACTTTTTCATTTTCCTCCACAAATCAATTCCGTACCAGAATTATTTACTTAAATTTAATATTCCTAAGTAATGACTAAAGTGTAGCGCTTTGAGAGGCTTTGTTGAGCTTGTAAAGTGTGTTACAAGTGTAAGGCATTATTATTATTATTATGATTATTATTATTATTAACCATCCCTAGAAAATCCCATATTATAAATGTATCATGACACTTTAGATACCATGTCAGTCCCCTCAGTTTTCTGACAGCAGCGGCCCATACCGCAAACACCACACATCTATATTTCAGCTGAAGCGTCAGGAGAAGTGACAGGAGTCTTCAGGCTGTCTCTCCTCAGAGCCAGCACTAACTACAGAGGTCAGCAGCAGGTGAAGCGGCAGGTGAAGCGGCAGGTGAGGACACAGGGCTTGAGCGAGTTTCTCCTGCAGGTCCTGGGTCTGCTGTGAGTGAGGGCCATGCTGGGGATGACTCACAAAGCCACCTCCAGTCCATAATCTGCTCTGGTGCTAAGACCTGGCACCCCCGATGGTTCATATTAGCTGGGTACTGTCCAACTCCGTCCCCGGTGTCTGTCCTGAGATGTCTCTGTGGGTGAAGGATGGTTGCCATGACTACAGCATCCAAAAGGGTTACCAAAAATGTCACTTAAGAAAAAGTATTGCTTATTGAAATTATACGATGTCAGAATAAAAGATGATAAAATTATTTAAGCTAAAAAAAAACAAAAAAAAAAACACTTTACAAATATTATGGAATGAATTTTATGTAACTTTTTTTTTCTGAAACCTGTAGAGAATTAAAATGCCCGTCAATGAGAATATCAAATATTGTACAAGTACAAAAGGTACGAAAAGTAGCAGTCATGTCTAACTTGCTGAAGTAAATGTAACACATGGCTAGCACCCCGTTTGGGAAGTAAAAACTCTCTCCACATGAACTAGCAGGCAGTTTGGATGTCTTTGAGGGCCAAACGGTGGTTCAGGCTGCCCTAAGCTTTACTCTGTGTTTGAACCATCTGGAGCGGTACGTGATCACAGCATGCAGCGATGGGCTGAGGGCAGCTATGATGCTTAGACATAAAGTTTTCTCTACGGATGTCTTCATTTTAGAAAGAAATACATTTCTAAGCATTAGGGGAAGCCTAGGAGCAATTGCTGTTATAATGATTTTGTAAGAATGAAATGTAACAGCGGAACTAATAGTTGTGTGGAATTATAGTGTGGAGTCGACTGATCAAACATAGCAGAGGGAGGAGGACTAGTGCAGTACTATCGGGGGCTGCGCTCTTAATTAAACTTGTGACTATTTACTGTTTTTATTGTACAATTTTATTTTATTTCTTTTGAAAGCAATTGGGGTTGCAGTTATGTTCATCAAGATTAACAGGGCACTGTAAACATCCAGGACTGTTGGCATTTAAAAGAAGACTCAAATATAAACTGCTGAACAATAATGGGAGTCATGCATGTTTGTATGTCTAAACGTCAAGATTACCCAATTTTTTCTCCCATAAAATGTATATTAACAAAATCTCAGTAGACTTTACAATTAAAGGGCCTATATTATACTATTTTCTGATATGTTATAATGTTGTTTTCTCACCAAAAACATACCTGTCATTCACTCATGTTCAACACACAAAAACTGTGAGAGTTCATCTCTCAAAAAGAAAACCCATGTGACAGTAAACACTCCTGTATTAACACATGTGAAGTCATGTGGTAGTACAGGATGTGCTCCACTGTGTTTTAAACTCCATACACCTTCAGTAGAATCATTTGGATGATTTCAGCACTGGAATTGTCAATCTCTACTGAGCTAAAGGTAAGGTAATGTAGCAGTTAACTTGAAAGCAACCACTATATGACATCACAAGGTGGAACAGAGCACTTGTGTAGACACCCTAATAATAAAGGGTTACTCAAACAGATGTGAATGAAACAAAACTTCATTTGAGGTATGTTTTTGAAGAGATAACAGCATTCTAACTTGGCTTAAAGTTCACATGCTCACACGAACCACCACGTCCTCTTATCCTCTTACCTTTGGTCCCACACAGGCATAATCTCTCTCTTCACAGCAGCAGCTTGCATGACAGTCACTTGGACAACGTGATAAACGAGTCAGACCACCAAAAAACCCACTCCTTGTTCTTCCCTTTTGGATGTTTTTGCTGAGTCGTGTATTGGAGCCCCCCTGAATCCGCCCGTAGTCTTACGGGTCTACCACACCATCTGGGATAGCATATGATAACCAAGTTTTTTAGTGCAAAAGCGCTGAGATGCTGGAAATGTCATTCCTGGTTGTATTCAGCAATTCTAAATCATCCGTTTTGCTTTTCAGGTAGTGAACCTATAGCAGACACATAGAAAGTCTCTCATCCCTCTTGCTTTAAAAAACTCACCACAAGTTAGTCCCACTTTAAGCTGCTCTGAGAAGCGGAAAAGACATTTGATGCAGTCCAGGGTTTTTGATAAAATATTTCTGGGATCGCTCAGCTTTGCAGGTAACACTGCTAAGACCGGGTGTCAGTATACTCTTCAGATAAGGAATTCGCACAGACTAATGGTTAAAACTGAGGATTTGAAAAGGAGTCTGAATTTTAATGTGTGAATGTAAACAAGACAAAAGAAAAAGAGAAAAACACACACACACACACACACAAAGAGCACTGAATTTGCTTTGGCTGCCAGGCACGGAGCCATCTGGAAGACAGGCATGAGGCCAACTGGAAAACATTAAGTCATGAGTGTCATCAACCATAACAATCATGTCACTACAATAGCATGCCCATTCATTCTCCAATCGCCTATAATGGGCAAGGGACGGTTGTGGGTAAACACTCCATTATGGCATTAAAAGGGCTGTTTTTTAAAAGCTTTTTGTAGATATAGTAAGTTTTCAGGAAGAGAAGCAATAACTATTAGATTATGTAATTATTATACATGCAAAGATATAC
This sequence comes from Taenioides sp. WSHXM2023, assembly GCA_029959045.1. Lineage (NCBI taxonomy): Eukaryota > Metazoa > Chordata > Actinopteri > Gobiiformes > Gobiidae > Taenioides > Taenioides sp. WSHXM2023. The sequence goes on along the minus strand of CM057098.1, from coordinate 17,216,514 downwards.
GTAATTGCATTATGCTAAACAATTTGCCACCCTGTAACAGTTACGGCATTTTTGTTCCCTTATAGTATATGAGATTATGTTGATATTGTGCAAAAGAAAATATGAAACAAGCATTTAATCAGCCTTTAAAATTAAATGAGTATCTGATTAACTGTATTGGCAAATCAGCTAAAAGTAAAGCATGCAAGGAATATTCTAGCCTTGGAAATGGACTGTGAACACTGTTTACAGCATAACTGTATACAGACTCTAATTTTAAAGTAATGCAATGTAATACAATTTATGTCTTTTTTAAAAATGGCCCATATTACGCTAATTTTTGATCTGTGTTATGCTGTTTCCTCATCAAAAACACACAAATCCTGCAAATTTAAGCTGTGTTCTTCTCTCCAACAGAAAACACTCTGTTCCACCTTGTGATGTCAGGTAATACAGGAAGTGCTTTCAATCCCATACACTTTACTAGAAATATTTGGATAATTTCAGCCCAGGAATTGTCACTCTCTTCTGAACTAAAGATAAATGGTAGTTTATGGTGTTAACCTGAAAACTACTGCTTCATGACATCACAAGGTGGAACAGAGCATTTTGAACTTTGGAGATGTAGACAGACTAATAATAAAGGGTTACTCAAACATGTGTGAATGAAACAAAACACAGCTCCAGGTATTTTTTATTTTTATTTATTTATTTATTTATTTATTTATTTTTTTGAGGAGATAAGATTATAACATGGCTTAAAGCTCACAAAAATCCATTTTGCGTAATATAAAACCTTTAAGAATTTTGTCAAATCCACTTTTTAATTTAACTGTACAAATCTGAATAGGTCTTTCTATCTGTTTGCTATAACAGACCACAAAATCAATAGCAGTTGTGTATGAGGAAGGTGTTTTTTTTTTTTTTTTTTTTTTTCTATCCAAGGATAATCTTTTGGCTCCTGCTGCCCTTTCCTCTGTCACACATGAACACACAAAGCACACAATCCCCATTTCCGCCACATTGACCACACACTCCCCCTGCAAATGTAAAAAGGACCACGTCGATAACTAAGCAATTAGTGCATCAATAACCAGCACTTCCATTTTTAATGTATTCACAAGAAATTGGATATTTTATTGGATTGGATTGGGGAATATTCAGGATTCATGACTCGACTTTTTCTACACACATTTGGCTTTGCAGTGGTTTGGAACATTGCTTCCTGTGATGCACAATGTACTCATTCAGGCTCAGTGATAATTTCACATATAGGCTGCCCCCATTGCACTCTTGCACATGCGTTAACTGTATTGTAGTATGCAGTATTGTCACTTGGCCTGTCACCAACAATAACAAATTTTGAAGTGTGATGTATTGCTGAAGTAAATACAGGCAATAAATGATAATATAAACCATAAAAACTACTCTGAATGACCAATATTGTAAAAAATGAAACACTTGAGTACTTATTTTGCAGTCATAGTACAAAGAAAAAGTGCACACGTTATCGAACCCCTAAAAATATTGTTCCACCTTTCATATATTGAGAGAATACAGAATATGTGAGAATACTGAATACCTGCATTAAAATGTAATTTGTATCATATTCTGATACATGATCCAGTCAGAGTACAGTATTCTGAATACTTGGAATACTTTAACACCGAGTTGCATTTAAATAATAGTGTAAAGACGCAACATAACAGCTTAATGTTTGTTTCGCTGTTTTTTTAGGCATTTCCTGTCACTAATTGGAGATGGAAAAATCACACATGCCCTCACCACAAGAGCAGAGTTGTCTATTTTTATCACTGATTATGTGCAGTTTGAAGCCTAAATTACATGATCAAATACTGTAATGTATTCCTTTGATTTTAGAAAAGTAACTGTATTATAAATACCTCCAAATGAAAAAGTAATGTACTAGAATACAGTTAGTGTACATCTATTCAGTTACTTCCAAACACTGTGAACTATACATAGTATTTATCATATAGTATTTACCTAGTTGTCACAATATTAAAATGTAAAACACGATCTTGATACTAAATGGTTGATGATGCCGATTTCTATATCACAAAGATAATAAACATATTATTGAATGAGAATCTAGTTTTGATATTGAATTTAGGTGTTTAGTACCTCGGATTTTGATACTTTTGTCAACCCCAGTAGCCAAAAATGAGGAAAATTAGGAAATGGTCTAAAAGTACTTATTTGCATTTGCTTTCTTTAGAACCTGGTTGCATGGTGTATTTAAGAGTATGGTGCTAAGTAGAAAAAGCCAATAAGAGACGTGCCTGGAAGATGCCTGAAGTATGTTCAGTTTCATAGTTAAAGTACCCATGTGATCACAGTTGTTGTTGTGGTTTACCATTAAGAGCTACAGAGAGCTTGCAAATATGAGCATAAGGTTGGAGAGCACATTGAGATTTAGTCAGATTTGCTAACAGTTTTAAGTGTAAAGTATTTTAAAGCAGGAAACACTATAGCAGTTAACTTCTCTCCCATCTGGCTATAGATATGATCTATTTTTGAATACATATCATTTTGCCAGGGTTCAATTTGTCTAACAATCCTCACAGGACAGTTGCTGTACCAATGTGTTTAAATTATTAAAGAAAGAAGTTTAAATGCACTATGTAACTTTTCTGATAAGGGGCAGTCACCTGCTGACTCATGGAGATGTTAAGGCTTTGCATGAAATGTTCCACAATGCAGCATTAAAAGCATAAATATACGTGTATTTATTGCTCTAAAACCTTAAAAAATCTGAATTAGAATTATTTATTAACACCACATAACAAGCAAAAAATATCTCCTTGGAGACACACAGATGTTGGACCTCCCACCAAAAATGTTCCATAGTGTACCATTAACATATGAAACAATATTCACTTTCACATTTAACACCTTTATGTAGGTAATAGGGAGGAACAATGCAGCACTCACTTACTCAAAAGTACCCTATAGCATGCCATATAACATTACAATGGATGCTTATAAAGTACAAGCAGTGTAGCAAGTGGTTGAGCTGAAAATCAATAGAGAATTGATTGTAACATGCTGCTGTCTGTAGTGAAACAGTTGCGGACTTCACACTGCCCACGCAAATGAATGTTAAGATTTCTGCACCTTTTTATATCAAGTACAATACAACAGAAAAAGCTGTCTATTGAATCATTGGTCATATTTAAAACAAGTATAAAATGTAGCCGCCACATGTACCCAGAGAATTGAACCTTGATATTTAACCTCACTGTCTGTTCCCATTTTAATTACCAATAAAACTCAGCACTTTCTCTCACTCACACGGAGCACTCTCACACTGAGGAAATAATTATGGTTTAAATTGTTCCAGCATGAAAAAAGGCACATTTCTTTAGCTGTAGGGAATCCTGATTAAAGAAGACCCTCAAATAATGGCTTATAATTACAGAGTTGAAAGGTTCAAAATCAAACACAAAGATTAGAGTGTTTAAGTTAGCCAGTAGCAGGGGGTGCAGGGCGCTCTGTGTAGTGCATTGTTGCAGACTGATAATGGCTGAGTTGCACTATTTGCATGATGAGGAATGGCCTCATTGGCTTTATGGCCCTTAGTGCTGGAGCTTGTATTGTTCTGCCACCTCTGTAACGATAAAGCAGCTTTGGATGGCTCATTTCTGTCTTTATTTATTCAGATTTGGTGAGGATATTCTGTAAACTATACATTATTTTTGGCTACATTAGTTTCCGCTAAATGTGCAGTGTAATATTCAAATAATGAGTCTCCCAGGCTATATAAGATCTCCAAGATTTTATATTACATTTTTATTTGATTAGGCAGCTGCAACAATCCACATCGGCCCTCAAGTTTGTTTTGTGGAAGCACACAAGATATTATTTCTTTTTCCAACAGAAATTTGTAAAGGCTGAGACATCCATTGAAGTTACTGAAGCATAGGGATAAAACGGAAACCATGCTGCGTTATTGCAGTGATTGTATTTTTTAAAGAATCCTCTTTCCCTTTGTTGTTGTTCTTGTTTAATTATTGTGGCGCTCACAGGCTTGCTGTAGGTTGGTACAATGTATTGACAAATACAGTTAATTTTACTGCCTTAGCCCTTGTATATAATAAAATGAAGACAGACCTTTTTCTTTGGGTAAATTATTTGTTTAGCCTTCAGCACCAGTGCAGTCCTGTGATTTTCCTGTTCAGCTGTAGTTAAATTATTACTATGAAGCATGATGTATTCCTTGGGCTCAGTGTTCTTACAGACATTTGTTTTTTTGCAGGCAGACATTCTGATGACCTAATGGACCTCCAGTGTGGCCTTGTGCTGTGTGCGCTGCTGCTGCTGCGGGGAACAGTCAGAGGCAGTATTCTGTACAGAGTGCCCGAAGAGCAGCCGCCCAACACCCTGATCGGCAGCTTGGCCGCGGACCAGGGCCTGCCAGACTCGGGGCATCTGTACAAACTGGAGGTGGGCGCCCCCTACCTGCGTGTGGATGGAAAGACAGGAGATATTTTCACCACAGAGATCCCCATAGACCGAGAGACGCTGAAGGACTGCCGCACTCTGCTCAAGGGGAAGCTGTGCTACTTGGAGTTTGAAGTGTCAGTGACTGACCTGATTCAGAACCAGAGCCCCAGACTCATCGAGGGACGCATCGAGGTGCAGGACATCAATGACAACACCCCGCAATTTCCCTCTTCTGTGCTCACCATCTCTGTGCCTGAAAACACCATGATGGGAGCGCTCTTCTCCATCCCTCTTGCCACCGACAGGGACTCGGAGAGAAACGGAGTGGCCGATTATGCCCTGACTGCAGGGCTGGACGCTGCCACTCTATTTGGTTTACAAGTGGCTGAGGACAGAGGAGAGAAGCTGCCACAGCTCATTGTTCTGGGCAACCTAGACCGGGAGTTAAAGGATTCCTATGATCTCACCATTAAAGCAGTGGACGGAGGGAACCCGCAGCGCTACAGCAGTGCCCTGCTCAGAGTGGTCGTGACTGACGCCAATGACAACTCTCCCAAGTTTGAAAAGTCCACTTATGAAGCTGAAGTCTCGGAAAACAGTCCAATGGGCCACTCTGTGCTGCAGGTAATACTGAAATCCTTATAACTGCCCTAGCAAATGGCCTAAGGGTTGGGTTTGGAGTCCACATGCAGAGCAACTTTGTCTGTTGAGTCCTTACTCAACAGTGACAAATGTTGCTCTCCACATCTCAGCCCATTTCACCTTGTATGGTTTAGTCCAGTATAGCCAGAAGCCAAAGAATAATATAACTGTAGTAATGACTCATTGAAATTAGAATTTTAATTAATTACTTTACATTTGACATAAATAACAAATACAAATACAACAGTGAAAATTAGTATAGGGATTATTTTGTGCTAGCGCTGACCCAACTCAATCTTGCAACGTGTGACAGACATACACAACTAAACATAAAGCCTCAGAATCCCTAAACTATTCATCAGTATTCAGCTTTTGCTAAACCAAGGCCGCAGCTTATGTTGACTCATGTGTCTGAATTTTAAATTGAGTAATGTGCAGCTCTACAACTCTAATTTTAAAAAGGGACTTCTGCTTGAATTATTGAATTAAAGTAGAACTGGTGTATGTGCTGCTTATCGCTTATACTCTGTTATAGTGGCAATTTGATGACAGACATACAGTATATGCGAGTGTGGGAGTAAAATCCCTTTGGGAGAATTTGAGCTGCCCAAATATCTTGCTTATACTCGCTATTGAACATTTCCACTAGGCCATTTAACCACATAAAAGGAAATCGGAGAGAAAAAATGCAGACAGGAATAACAGTAGTTTACAATATACCTGTACATGAAAGCCAGTTCCCTGCTGAGTTCAGTTCAGATTTATCAATTTTGTTGCAAGACTTGACAAAGCTCTCCCACTTTCTGTACGCAATATTTAGAAGTCATACATCAAAAGATCAAGACTAGATTGAAAATATATATACACACTGGGTCAGGTCTCCGTTAAAGGTGATTACATGATTGTATTTGTGGAGATACCCTTGGTTCGGCAGTGTTCTAGTGTTTTAAAGTGTGGAATTGCACTTCTGTCTCAGTTACAGTTGTATATGTTATTCTTATCTTAGAAAGATAAGAGTAATTGAGGGACCCTCCACTAAAAAAGTTGCTCCTTTAATATCGTAATCACTCAAATGCAAGTTCCTACTGAATCAACTGTAAGTTTTGCTTTAGTCAGTAGCTTAAACATGAAAAAGAAAAAAGGTAGAAGGTGTTTTTAAATTGTTTTGCCAAATTTTAAGTTTTATTAAATTATTCTTTTTCACCCCTAACCACACACCTTCATTCTGGTTCCAGGTCAAAGCCAACGACTCTGACATGGGCCCCAATGGAGAAATTGAGTACACCCTTCACCAGGCCGTGGACCCTGTTCCCAGGCTGCTGCGCATCGATCGCTCCAGTGGCGTAATCTATGTCAAAGGTCCAATGGACAGGGAGGAAATCAGCAGCTTGTCATTCTACGTGGTGGCCAAAGATAAAGGCCCTCAACCTAAGAGTTCTAAAACGTTCGTCACCATCGAAGTGACTGACCAGAACGACAATGCTCCAGCCGTGGAGATCCGGGGAATTGGTTTGGTGACTCACAGTGAGGGGGTGGCCAATATTTCCGAGGACATGCCAGTTGGTACGGCTGTGGCTTTGGTGCAAGTGTCTGACAAAGATGAAGGGGAGAATGCAGTGGTGACTTGTGTGGTCGCCGGAGATGTGCCATTTCAGTTGCGTCCGGCCAGTGATTCGTCCAGTGACAATAAAAGAAAATACTTCCTCCAAACCACTACTCCTCTTGATTATGAAAGAGTTCGAGACTACAGAGTTGAAATTGTGGCTGTTGACTCCGGAAACCCTGCTCTGTCAAGTACGAATTCTCTCAAAGTCCAAGTGACAGATGTGAACGATAATTCTCCAATATTTTCGCCGACATTGTTCGAAGTGGAGTTTGCAGAAGAGAACCAGCCCGGTGAAAAGGTTTTGGATGTAACCGCCTCAGACGCAGACAGTGGCACTAATGCGGAGCTTGTCTATAACATTTTGGGAGACTCATCCATCAAAGGTCTGTTTGAAATTGATCCCAACACCGGAGAGGTACGAGCCAGGAGCCCTCTAGATCGTGAACACAAAGAGAGGTATGAATTTAGAGTGACTGCTGCTGATAAGGGCTCCCCTGTGCACAAAGGGACAGCTACAGTTGTCATAAAAGTCCTCGACCGTAATGATAATGACCCCAAGTTCATGCTTAGTGGCTATAGCTTTTCAGTGTTGGAAAACATGCCTCCTCTCAGCCCGGTTGGCATGGTGACAGTCATGGATGTGGACAAAGGTGAAAATGCTCATATCCACCTCTCTGTGGAGCCAGATGGGGGGAAGTTTGTAGTGCAAAATGGAACAGGCACCATCCTCTCTAGCATTTCATTTGACAGAGAGAAAGAAAGTAGTTACACTTTTAGGCTTAAAGCAGTGGATGGAGGAGAGCCCCCCAGGTCCTCATATGTTGGAGTCACTATTAATGTTCTTGATGAAAATGATAATGATCCAGTTGTCACAAAGCCCTCTAATTCCTCTTTCCGACGCTTGTCTCCGCTGGCTTCCCCTGATAGTCATGTAGAGATAGTGGAAGCTGAGGATTTGGACAATGGGCCTAATGCGGACTTGGTTTTTAGCATTGCTGGAGGTAATCCTTATCAGTTATTCCGCATCTCCCCCACCAGTGGAGAAATCACTCTAGCAAAAGAGATGACCCGAAAGCACGGCGGACTGCATCGCTTAGTAGTCCGAGTGAGTGACCGGGGAAAGCCAGCACGCCATGCCACTGCACTAGTGCACATCTATGTGAACGAGACCATTTCAAATGTCAGCTTAGTGGAGGCCTTGGTCGGGCACAGCCTTTACACTCCACTGGACAGAGACATTGCAGGTGATCCTGACAATGGATTTGCTGCACAGCGAAGCAATATTTTGTTTGGGAGTCTCGCTGGCGTGGCAGGTGTTGTCATGCTGATTTTGGTGGTTGTTTTTATCCGCCACCGCATTCAGAGAGAGACTAAGAGTGGCTACCAGGCAGGTAAGAAGGAGACAAAAGACTTGTATGCACCCAAGCAGGTACCCAAGAACACCAAAGGCAAACGAGGCAGAAAGGGAAAGCCCCAGAAGTCTACTAAACCACTGGGCGAGGATGAAGAAGTCAGTCTTCAAAAGAGTTTAAAGTTCAATCTAGATGGAGTCAACGATAGCCCGAGGATACACCTGCCCCTGACATATTCACCGGGCAGCCCCGACATAGGCCGGCATTACCGCTCCAACTCCCCCCTGCCCTCCATCCAACTGCAGGCCCAGTCGCCCTCGGCGTCTCAGAAGCACCAGGCTGTGCAGGACCTGCCCGCCGCCAACACCTTTGTCGGAACAGGAGGAGACGACAACTCCACTGGCTCAGACCAGTACTCCGATTACAGCTACAAGACAGGCACGCAGAAGTACAACAAGCAGGTAAGACTAGACACACAGTAGACAGCAGACAACCAGGCACACAGATCAAAGGCTTTTATATAGTACAGTACATCTATTCTGGCTGTTAATATGTGATGCTTCCAAAGCGACATTTAATTTTTCTGTCATAACACAGTCATACCACAGTCCTCATCCAATTTCAGAAAGCAGAAATACAGTAATATATTAGCGCTCATTCTGTTTCATGCCACAGTCTGATAATGAATAAATGCATTCAAGGCTTATTCAAGCTTCAAACTTAGTTGATTTTACATAATTCATTTTCTATTCTACCTTTTGAAATATTGTCTCACAGTAGTTAGTGTCTGTGTCTATACTGCAATTAGTTTGTTTATATATTTTTTGTATTTTTATATTTTGAATCCAAATACTAATCAGAAATTACAGTCTCTAAGTTTTCTTCTTAGCAAAATGCCTGGAAAGTAGTTGTGAAGTCTAGATGCAGCTGCCCTTGCTGCGTGTGTCCTGGGGTTAGCGGTAAACCCAGTGTTGAAGGTGCGCGCAGTGCTGCTCTGGTGCCTGACCCCTCATCCTGTGATCTCTGCAGGTCACTTGCTCTTATCTCCCCGCTCCTTCTGCTCTTATCTACACTTATCACTACAACATTTGGCAAGGCTCAGATCGCCATGGAAACAGAAATATTAATAGACTCCCAGGGATTACGAACAGGAGATATTGTCGCGTCTAGGGATAGAGAGCTACTGTGTCTCTAGGTTTCTGTGTCATCCGCCAGTGTATGCACGTGCAGCCCTGACCGCATTAGTTTGTGTTTGGATGACTGTGTGCGAATTCCTCCTACATCTTCGCCTATCTTACAGTCCTATAGTAGCAATTTGTATGGCACAGATAGGAAGGTGGGTTATATACTCTAGTATTTTCACTTTGAAGGATATGCGTCAGTAATGTTGGCAGGAGAAATAGATGACATAATATTAAAATAACATAGTAATGTTATTCCACGTAGCCTTTTAGTAAATGAGCCTCCACTTCTCTGAAGTGCAAAGGAGAACATCTGCCTAATCTGCTGGGTGCTATAAGCGTTTAGCTAATACCATACATATTTTGGCATAAGGTCTGTAGATGCTCGTTCATTTTTACTACTGTTGCTTTTGTCAGGAAACTAGACAAACTGAAACAATTGGATTCAAGAACTTTTATGTCACATTGAAAATAGCGGTTGTCTGCTTAGATGCCATCACTTATTTATGCTATTGTAATTTGTAACAAAGAACCAAGGCCAAGCTCTGTAGTTCTGCACTCCCCTTATAGTTTCTTTATGTGTCTTCTTGAATAATATCTTTTCATGATACGCAAAACCAATGCCAGCTTCATACACAGCTAAGCAATCATGTCATTATTGATTATTTCTAACACGGCTGTATTCTTGTTGACAGTATTGTGTTCAGAAGCAGCTATGTGTTATAATAGCGACAGCAATTGTATGTCATCTGTTTTGGTCCTTGACAAGTCAGGCACTGCCTTTCAAGATGCTCCCATGTCACACCGTTCAAAGCAGCCTGACACCCCCCTGTGGATTTTACAGGCAAACTTTATACCAGAACAATTAGCAAAAATAGAAGTCGTGAAAATATACAGCTGTAAACACGTGTAGGTGTCTTTTATTTCCAGAGGAACAGCGCACACATTTGTTGGCTAGGGGTTTGAACAGATGCCACCTGACAGCTGAGGTGATCACAGCCGTAGGTGGGTGGAGCTTAATGTGGTACTGAACAGTCGCCAGTGTCTCTGTGATGGACAATATAAGGGACCGAAATGACTGCGAACCGCGGGTGTGCCTGCATCCTTGTGTGTAGTGCCAATCTAATGTGTTTGTCTGTTTAGAGAAAAAAAGTATTAATTGTAAGCGTGGCCAGATGTAAGCTCTCAGCCTTTTGTACGGTAACATAAATTTGTATGAAATGCAATGCGCGTGATTGACAGCCGGTGCAAAAACACGGCCAGATGTTGGAAGTCGTGTGACATACCTCGGCAGATGTTGTCTCATGTATGGCATCCCCTCTCACATCGGGAAGAACAGATTGACCAAAATATATAATTAAAGGATCTGCCAAGTGAAGAGACAGATGTAAAGTGGCGCCCTCGCTTTAATTAACTGTGCTACATTCGAACAATGGCTTTTCATTGGCAGCGTGGCGTGGAGGATTGGTTACTGCTATGCCTGTGATATCATTATTTACATCTAGTTGGGTCCGAGATGAGGGTTTCAAGTGCCCAAATGGTGTTGACTGTGAGAGAACCGTCACTTTTTTTTGACACTGTTTACAGACCTGAAAAATGATAAACCTGTGCTAATGGTATTGAATAAGGATACTCAGAATGTTATTGTCAGATTAGGATGAGATTTCTAAGTAATGCAACATAGTGGTCAGAAAATGATTACTCTACTTCTATTGATATACATATTCTTCGATGATACATATACAGTCATACTTGGCCTATAGGCTTAAGGACTGGATATAATAAGAAAAAACTGTTCAAAAGGCTACAAAAAGAGCTGGGGCCTCATTTATGGAACTGAACATCGAATTCTTCGAATTCTAAAAATATATGTAGGAACAAGACAAAAACTTTCTCAAACTTCCTCAGATTTGCTAGTTTCTTGTTTCCCTAAGCACAGATCTCTGTCTCATCTGGCTCAAAATATTGAATTTTTTGCCCGGACCACACATTTTTACATTAGGTTGTCTTTTCATAGATCACAAACTTAACAAAAAAAGAAAGTCATGCATGTAACATTTTTGTACTTATGCACGTTTTATAAATAAAACCCCTCATTACAAAATACAGGAACAAGGTGATATTTCAAGACACTTACAGGCATGTCTGATGGATTGTTTGAATGTTGCCATCTGGATAGTTGAAACTAAGCTAACTATGCAAACTAGTTCCCCAAAACAGATTTATGTCCATCCTTATTAACGCCTCAAGATCTTCAGTTTATGATATCGTTTTCATTCTCCTGATTTAATAACCAATACTGTATTAACTGTGTAAACTGTATTAACATGTATTAGCGCTATAGAGTACTTTTGTTTACTTTCTCAACTTCTTCCAAGCGATAATTAAAGTCTAGTCACAGACATGTCATTGTGTAAAATATGTTTTCAATAAGGGCTTTTCACATGAAAGCTGTAAAATGAATGGGTCTGCTCATACCATTTGCGCAGTGCGTGTGGGTACATGCCACTGCACAGATCAGTTTAAGCCTGTTTACCATGTGAGGGTGTCACTGCTACTCTGAGCTACATTAAAGTTATAGTATAGTTAAGTATAGACTACATCAAGTCTTAATGACACTCTAATAAGCAGTGGAATGATGGCGACTCCAGAGGTGGTGTGAATATTGTAGAGAAAACCAACCATTAATCAGGAACTCTAATCAATAATGAAAACACAAGCAAGATATTACTTTACAGTAGTTGTGCTTGAGCTAATAATACAGAGCTGATTATAGGCGTATTTCTATACAATGGGGTCAGATTGCACTCATCACCGTTTTCCATCTTGGTGTACCTCCTTACCTGTTATTTAATCTATTCCAACTGTAAAATAGTCCCGTAAAGCCCTTGATGACTAAGTGGTGTTTAATAGCAATATACTCCAATTGATCTTTCCGCAAAAGCAATTGGCACTTTCGTCTAGAAAATCTATATTTGTTTGTTTCCTACTCATATTGTGGAATCAATTCAAAAAAGATTGTAATCTCCAAGGATGCAAGAAATTGTCAGCTGCATAATTGTTGTCAGAGTGCTTTGAATAGAGAGTGGTGAATACAGTGGTTTGGTGTCGATAGACTGTCAGACATTTAAAACAATTAGACCCAAAAGTCAAGGAAAATACTGTTTATCTGATCTGTGAAAATGTGTAACTTAACATGTCTGCTTTGACATTTAAATTATGTTGTTTATGGTCCATCAGCATTCACTGCGTAAGTATTTGTCAAAATAAATAGAAATAATTATGGTCAGTTTTAGTTGTTCATGGAAGTTGGACTTTCTGAGAATAAAAAAGAAGGAAGAGCCAGGGCAATTTTCCAGAAAATTTTACAGAAAACATTTTATTGGCCAATAATAATATAAACAGAGCAGAGCTAAAATGCTTTCTTAAAATAGATGTTGTAATGTAGCCATGGTTTAGTTGTTTGTTTACATAAAGTACATATTTTCATTAGTAAAGGGCTAATAGATTTAGTTCTTGTAATATTCTAATTTATGTTATATGAAAAATGAAAAAAAGACAGATTTGCACATTATTTGATCATTTTATATATAATTAATTTTTCTTCATTCGTGTAATGCGGTACTGTCCTAGTACAGTACCGCTATGCTATGGCTGGCTGATTTCAGCACCTTGGACAGCACTTTGTAATGGCAACTCCAGCCTCTCAAGAATATATCAAAGGTGAAATGATAAGACTTTCTTTTGACCAGAGGACACTTTTCCAATAATATTATGAATTCTAACAAGCTCCTGCTCTCTGTGTTTGAAAAGCTTAATAAAAAGACAGTGTTTTTTTTGTATTCCATGGCCTGCCATTACCTTGAAAAACAGAAAAAAAAAAAAAAAAGAATGGATCCGGGCAATTTTTTCCCCTCAAAAGTGAAGAAGCCCCCTTAGCAGGTGCAAATTTACCAACAAACAAAGGACGGAATGCTTGTGCCGTAGATTCAAACAAATGAGATGGGCAGCGAGCGTGATAGGGTGAGTGGCTCCTGAATAGACTTCCTTTCACAGCGCCTGCACCTGTTTAGGTAATATTGTAATTAAAGTGGGGACACTGGGAATTTTCCTTCGGGCCTTGGAAAGTCAAAGTAGTCTCAGGTGCATGCTATAATTCTGTTGCCGAGCCTGCATAGACATTTACATAAAGTGTGGACATTTTCAAAGGTATTTCATCAATGCTAGTGCTGCAGGGCGGGGGGTATATTTACTGTAGATTGCTTTGCTTGGAGTAATTACTTCAGATCCGAGTTTGATTTCTAACTGTATTCCACATTAACCTTTTATTATGACAAGATATTATCTATTTGCATTGATGTGTATGCTGGAATATGTACTGCATCCCAATTATATTCTTACTTTTCTTCGACATGTCCTCTACCAAATTTACAGGCTTGGCCATTAATGGCACAATTCTCACTTTGTTGTCACATTCTCTCAGCTGCTTCTGTAGATGATTTGCTATAGCTTAAACATGATAAGCGCGAGTCTTTGCAATTTTTACAGCCACTATTTTTCATGTCCCCTTTCCCACCCCCTCTTTCGTCACCTATTGAACGTGTGATATTGCATGATGGTTGCTGCAGAAACCAGTGAGTCACATTAGGCCTTGGAGCTGATAATTAGCCCTGTTGGGTCCAAGAACTAGCACCTTTTTTCACACCGCACTTAATGAGAAACCCACATTTGCCATCAACGCGACATGTTGTCTATGCAGCACAGGTCTATGGACCTATGCTGTCCGAGTATAATTTTTATACAAATATCCAACATGCGCAGGTATATAAGACTACAAGGCAAATTTGTATTCAGAAATATATCACACCACAATTACTTTTTTTTTTTTTTTAATCATTGTAGATGATATAGTTTTGCCTGAAATGTTCTGCAGTATGGCATTAAACTTATCTACCTTGCACTTACTCAGTTACAGGATGAAGTAGGTAAAAAACTATTCATTACAGTTCTCAACATGGCCATGATAATGGGGCCACCTTTCAACTGTAAAGACGTAATACTCACACATACCTCAAACCAGGGACATTACTTGATGAAGATCACATTTTCTGACCCCATCTCAGAATTTTCATTACACTTGAATAACATAATATCCTTGACCAATTACCGACCCTTACTGAAGATGACAATACGTTTTATTTATCTTTCAAACAGAACAACAAGCAGCGACAAAAACACACTAGTGCTTACATGCCTTTATATATATATATATATATATATATATTTCCATATTTCCATAACATTACACCTAGTTAATTGATATATATTTCACCATGTATCTTTGACTGACATAAACTCACATATTTGTCACAATGCAACTCATGAAGCTATCTCTAAATATGGGATTAAGAAAAGTCTAATAATACACCTGACAGATTTATAACTTGGCATACACTTAGTCACAAATCCTTGCTTTTCCAGATGACACCCGATTTGTCACCCATTTCACCCTGTTTTTGTAGAAGCTCCATCATCATGACAAGATGCTCCTTTGTGTGAAGCACCCATAGACAGAAATACCTGCGATTAAAATGTCACTATAAAAGTACATGCATGGGCCATGATATTCTTGTCCCAGTCTTGTGAATTCCAGAGATGGGAGCAACTATTTTCACACCTTAATTAACCTGGCACATTGTTAAGCAAAGCCCACACTTTATGAACTTTGCACATCCCTTTGAGTTTGGATTAGCCCAATTTGGCCCAAAAAGTGCTGCATTAGCTGTGCAGAGGTGTATTTTACAGACAAGGCCGCTGGCAAAATTTGTACTTGTTCTACACGATGGTGACACATTATTCTCCTTTGCTCCTTTCCAACACCTTAAAATAACTTAAAATATAAGTGTCATCTACATTTCACCGAGGCATAGGCAGAGCAAGCAGTGCAGCCCTATCTTTCTCTACCTATCTCAGCATCCAATCTGCCAGGTTTTTTTTTTTTTTTTCTCCTCGCGCTGAAACCCCTCACACAGGGCTCTTTGTGCATCACATATTCGGCCCCACTCACTGATTACTCAGGAAAAGCAGGCTACAAGAGAAGTAAGGTAAAATACATTGTCGACGCTGAAATAATTTACCAGCCCCATACTGCTTGTTGTGCTTACCGCTCCAAAGCATAATGCCATGATGCATTGTATTGTGCTGCCACTGTATTGTATGGAAACAATTTTTTCTTTCATTGCAGCCGTTGCTTCGTATTCTCACCACACCACATTCAAACATGTTTTGTCATGGTTCTTCGCTCTACGGGCCCTATTTAAATAACTTACTATAAGAGGACTGACTATATCAAGGAATAATCTTTAAAAGGAATACAGTATAGTATAAATATGGATGCTGATGTTAAATATAAAATCACCTATTTGCCCTGTCGCTTGAACAAAATACTGATTTTCTATTATTTCATGAATTCTTCTTATTATCTATGTGTACATCAGAACTGGCTGCTATTTTTTGTGTATAAAGAGGTTTGTGTCTAGGAACAGTGTTGTCAGTGTTTGACAACATCTCGGAGCACCTGAAATGTCATGTAAACAAGATTCATTATCATAAACTCATCAAATGTCCTTTCATGAGAATAGCTCAAAAAGACTCACTTTGCCTTTGTGATATTATTGGTTACAGCAGTTTGTACATCTGAATATTTCTTCATAAACATCCAACATCAAGGTACTTTAAACAGCGTACCTTGGGCAAATAAGATATAAAGAACATGAATTCATTTGTGTGTTGGCTTCTTCTTACATTTACATATGTTGTATATATTTTAGAACTGCATGGTCATTTTCCAGCGGACTAGAAGGGTCCTGATTCATGTCTGGGCCCAAGAGCGTAGAATTGTTGTTGCCTTGCTATTAGGGATGTCCCTATCCAGCTTTTTCAGTTTCGATACCTATTCTGATACTATGGCTTTAGGTATCTGCCAATGCCAGATATTAACCAATACTGATGCAGAGACTGAAAACAGCATTTATTTCTGTTAAATAAAAATAATATAAGACAAAACTGATCCAAATGTATTATGTAGCTGTTTATTTATCTCTCATGTCACTTCAGAACAACTTTGTGTAAACAAAATTGGACCGACTATAACCAGGAAATAGTCTTGTTACGTTGATTTATTGTTCAACCAGGATATCGACTGAACCGATATTTAGCAGCTGATATCCGATACAGCAATTTTTTTCAGTATCAGAACCGATATTCGATACCAGTACTGGATCAGTGCATCCCTACTTGCTATATTTTATATCATGTTGTCATGCTCTATTTGAACTGGTTATTAGTCTTTTGCGCTTGAGTTTGTTTGCCTATCTTCTCCCATCTAAACCTTACATCACACAATTTAATTTCAAAACAAATTTCATTTACAATACATCTTCCCCTGCATGGATTATTGCCTTCATTAAATTAGAAAAATATGATAATGGAACTTCACTTCAAAACAGACTAGCAAATAGATAAACCCCATAATAAACAATCTCCCTGGTTGTGTAGTTCGTGACATGGGGGCTCTGATAAGACACTAATAAGACGGGAGCTGTAATGAATGTATAGGACTTTGAAGTGCACTTGATGGAGCCAGGCCTGGTTGGATCAAACAGGGCCACTTCCACTGCAGGCAGCCTCCACTACATTTTAATTGGGAATCCTGCGCTATTGTGGAGCAGGCACAGAAGAGGGGGCAGAAAAGAAGGAACGCTGTGAACTTGTTAATCAAACTGTCTCAAGCTTTTTTAGCCTTCACAGCAATTGCATCCCTTTTTAGAAGCACTCTATGGGTTAATTATTTCATGGAAAGTTTTTGCAGACTCAAATGTCAAATTGTGATACTTCAATACGGGCGGGTGAAGTGGTTAATGGTGGCTCGTTGATCAAAAGCTCACTGACCAATTAGTCAAGCAAAATCAGTTACTGCGACTTTTCTATATACGAGTAGTCGAAAGAAAAAAAAAAATCTCGACATTGCGTGCCACATACATATGGTCAAGTATTGCTGCTATTGGGTGTTGGTGTATAAACTTAATATCTGATGCTGATTTCTATGGAATAACATTCATAGTTTGTAAAAGCAAAGGTTTGGTGTTTGATTGTTACACTTCTATACATTTCTGATTCTGACACATTCACCTAGGGATGTATCGGTAAACAAAATATTGTGATATTGTATCGTCAAAAGTCTCACAATAATACCACGCAGTGGTGGCTGGTGGTATAACTTTGGGGGGGGGGGGTACCTAAGCCAAAATTATAAATATACTGTATATTATAAATATATGTATTATATATAGGCTATATAGTATTCTAACAAATGCTAGAAACAGGCAGTCATTTTGGTCACTTTTGGCTGAACTATATCTTGAATGAATATCAGTCCCCTGTCCTACGCTTGCACTGTGTTTGGTTATCATTATCAGAGCACAAGGCACAGCTAAATGCAAAGTTTACACAGCAGCACAACCCACCGCTCACACCTAGTTCTAACAGCACAACCTGATACACCGCTCACAACTATCCCCAACAACCAGCCCCAACGACACAACCTGATCCACCGCTCACAACCAGCCCCAACAACGTCAGCAGAACTACAATAAGAGGCTACGGTCACAACATGAACACACGGCATCAGCGCTGTTCTTACAGCACACGGCAGAACACCGGAGCAGCGCCGTGGCACCCACTAGCTCATTTCTGCAATATTTAACTATTAACAGTATAACACTATTTAACTATTAACAGTATAACACTATTTAACTATTAACAGTATAACACTATTTAACTATTAACACTATTTACCTGTGAGGCTCTGTCCTCAGATTTGCCCCAAACTAATGAAAACAAGCCTCTTACCTTCTCCAGAGGACTGAAGCAGAGCGTATCCTCTAGCCACAGTCCTGTTGGTTCTGTCTCCAAAAGTGTATTATTGTCCAATATGAAGAGATGAAACTGGTCCCGGTCCAGTAAGGTCCGTGACGTGAGGTCCGGGAGCTGAGTGCACAAGCTGGTTGTAAAACTATTCTTAATCCTACTTTCCACTTTAATCTGAAAGTTACTCATAGTCCATATTAGCACTAGGGCACCAGGTAGACTTAAGCCCTCTGCGTGCTACGCCCAGGTCGAGTGCCCTGGCCCTGGCGGCGGCAGCGGGATATAGTGAGGGCCTGTTGGGAACGTCTGGCCCTCTGTCAGGAAGACCTTCAACTCACACCTCCAGGAGAACTTGGACATGGAGTCCGAGTAGGCTATGTTCTTGGTCTCTATTTTCGATGCGGCCACTCATAGCTGTGGTTGTTAGGTCTGTGGTGCAGTCCCATCGTCATGTCGTCTGAGGAGGAAGCAGAGGCTGGGGACTCGGAGGCAGACTCATCCATCACCCTGGCTGAAGTCACCGAGGAGGTTGGCAAGCTCCTCGGTGGCAAGGCTCCCAGGGTGGATGAGATCTGTCCTGAGAATCTTAAGTCTCTGGATGTTGTGGGGCTGTCTTGGCTGACATGTCTCAGCAACATCGTGTGGCAGTTGGGGACAGTACCTCTGGACTGGCAGACCGGGTTGGTGGTCCCTCTGTTTAAGAAGAGGGACCGGAGGGTGTGTTCCAACTACAGGGGAATCACACTCCTCAGCCTCCCTGGTAAGGTTTATTTCAGGGTACTGGAGAGGAGAATCCGACCAATAGTCGAACCTCAGATTCAGGAGGAGCAGTGTGGTTTTTGGTCCTGGGTGCGAAACACTGGACCAGCTCTACACCCTCCATCGGATGCGTGAGGGTTCATGGGAGTTTGCCCAACCAGTACACATGTGCTTTGTGGATCTGGAGGCATTCGACCGTGTCCCTTGTGGGGTCCTGTGGGGAGTGCTCTGGGAGTATGGGGTCCGGGGCTCTTTGTTAAGGGCTGTTCGGTCCCTGTATGACCGGAGCAGGAGCTGTGTTCACATTGCCGGTAGTAAGTCAGACCTGTTCCCAGTGCATGTTGGACTTCACCAGGGTTGCCCTTTGTCACCGGTTCTGTTCATTGTATTTATGGACAGATTTTCTAGGTGCAGTCGGGCTGGAGGGGGTCCGGTTTAAGGACCACAAGATCTCATCTCTGCTCTTTGCAGATGATGTTGTCCTGATGGTTCCATCGAACCACGACCTGCAGTTTGCAGCCGAATGTGAATTGGCTGGGATGAAGATCAGAGAAAAAGTTGTCTTGCCCTCTCCAGGTGGGTGGAGAGTCCCTGCCTCAAGTTCAAGTATCTCGGGGTCTTGTTCACGAGTGAGGGGAGGATGGAACGTGAGATTGACAGGTGGATCGGTGCAGTGTCGGCAGTGATGCGGTCGCTGTATCGGACCGTTTTGGTAAAGAAGGAGCAGAGCTGAAAGGCAAAGCTCTTGCTTTACCGGTCAGTCAACATTTCTACTCTCACCTGTGGTCATGAGCTTTGGGTAAAGAACAAAGCGGCTGAAATGAGTTTCCTCCACAGAGTTGCTGGGCACTCCCTTAGAGATAGGGTGAGGAGCTCAGCCACACGGGAAGAGCTTGAAGTAGAGCCACTGCTCCTCCACGTTGAGAGGAGCCAGCTGAGGTGGCTCGGGCATCTGTTCCGGATGCCTCCTTGGTGCCTCCCTCGGGAGGTGTTCCAGGCATGTCCCACAGGAAGGAGGCCCCGGGGAAGATCCAGGACACGCTGTCTCTCGGCTGGCCTGGGGAACGCATTGGAGTCCCCCTGGAGGAGCTGGAGGAAGAGTCCAGGGTGAAGGAAGTCTGGGAGCCCCTGCTTAGACTGTTGCCCCCGTGACCCGAGCCGGATAAGCGGAGGAAAATGGATGGATGGATGATTATTGAATCTTCCCGAATGCCACTTTATGACTCTACACATCTTAAGCATTGAAGTTAAAGCTTTGGCAGTTGTGACAAATGTTTTTAATGATGATTTTTGAATGATTTTTACATTTTCAAGTAGTGTGCCTTTATGTTGACATAGGTGTGCACCGAAACGCATGCTGTGGGAGCGTTTAGCAGAATGACTGACATCAACAGGAAAGAGATGTAATCAGGGAAATTATTACTACCGGTGATGGAAGCTGGAGAAATTGCAGGCAGTACATCCTGAAATCATAAAAAGAAAGCTTTTGTAAAGGCTTTTCTAACATGTGTGGAAATTGCTTTATGGGGAAGGCACAAAGGTACATAACCTGCCACAGCTGTCCTCCGCAGAGAGTGGGCCTGATTGCTGATGAGGAGGTGCTGAGTGGAGAGGTGACAGGGTCAGCGCATTGGACAAAGGGAGGGGGGGCCCTTGGGTGCTGCACAGTGGCACACACAGGCAAGATTCCTCAGACAAGAGAGCACACGTCCAGGGCTATGTCTGTCTCAAACAACAGGGTATACAGGGAGGCGAGGAAGACGGAGCGCCAAATAAAACAAAGCAAGTTCACCGAAAGGCTAGAGGCTAAACGGTGGCAGTACGATTGTGCTCAGGTAGTGGTAGCCAGGCTTATTCTTATCATCACAATACAGCAGTGGGGATTCAGTTATAATTTAAAATCAGGTATGAACCTTTATTTGAGCCTTCTTGTTTTTTAAATGAGATCTAGTTTTATCTTGTTGTATACCTTGCTTTTTTATTTGATGTAATTCTGCTTTTGTAGTAGTTTAGTTCTAATTTACCTGGCGTAGACCTAATTTTGACCTGAGGTGGCCCCTGATGCAAAAAGACAGATTTGTGTGTGTGTATGTGTGCGGGTGTGTGTGTGTACGTGCGTGTGTGCGTTTGTGTGTGTGTGTGTGCGTGTGTGTTAATAAAGCACTGATTTAAGAATAATTGGAGATCATTTTGAGATTATACAAAAGAAAGGATAGAAAGGTCATGCGATTTAAAAATGACTTATGCCAAATATAAAAGTGCTACTGAAGGAATCAGCACTTGACTGTGTGGGTTAAATGAGAATTCCCAGCGCTCATTATGAAACCAGGTACATCAAGTTCTTAAGTGAGATTTTTTTTTTCTTTGTACTTTTTGATTGAAGGAGTCACACATTTTGCTAGAGTCTTGCTAGCGCACTTTTTCCCCATTAGTGAGAGAAGCCCTGGACTCCCAAGCCTTTTTCATTATTTTCTGCTGAAGCATTGCCTTTAAATACACTGTGCTTCTAATTTCATTTTGTTTGGGATGGCTGAACATGAAGACAGAACTGGCACCCGCCCCCTGCGGGACAATAATTAAATTAAAGCATCATAAAATATTCCTTACGCACACTCAGATCATTCACACATTTCCACCAACCATTTGGAATACCTACAAAATAATGATAATTAAAAAGTGTCAAAACATTACAAGATAAGTATCGTAGTGGGCCGCTTTCTGCCCGACTTGCTGCACATCATTTCCGCTTCAGGACTGTCACGCGCGGTTACTTCAGTGAGCACTCGGAGTTGTCATGGGGAAGTGCCACTACAGCGTCAGCTTAGGCAGTGGTGCCAAAGAGACAGTTGCATCGTAGCTTACGCTCACATATAAGGAGATGGGGAGATGCTTGAAGGCTTTTGCATGATACTCGCCAGAAGTTTTGTGACTAATAACAAATAGTTTTCAGCTAAAAGTTGACTGGCAGTGTTTGGTAATTCAAAACAACACTTTCTTGCCCCTGATTTTTAACTACTATTGGGCTTGTAAAGAGTATCTCAACAAGCTTTATGTAATGTTTTGGTTTTTTTTGTTTTTGTTTTTTTCATTTTAGTATTTCATGTTTATCCCCCCCAAATATTAGAATTTTAAATTAATATATTTAAAGATGCACTATATAACTTTTTGATTGGGGGTCCGTCACCTGCTTGTTTCTATGGATATACCATTGCTCTGCTTGGAATGTTCCACAGTATGACATTAAACAGTTCTGCCTTACATTTATTTCATTAAACGTGGTTTTATAGCTCAAAAATAACTAGAAAAACAAGCATTCTTACTGTGAGGGGCATTGCCTCTCCACAGATCTGGCCTGTAACTTGGTCTGATTTGGTCTCCATGAAAATAGAAAGGTTTAATGCCATACTGTGACACATTCCAGACAAAGCAATAGCATCTCCATGCAGCATTTGACAGACCCTCCACCAGAAAAGTTACACAATGCCCCTTTAATTAACAGAAATATTTCAATGGGAAATATTGTTTATTTAAATTCAACATATTAAAGGTATACTATGTAACTTTTTGGCTGTTGGTTGACCACCTGCTTGTTTTCAAAGAGAATTATTATAATATTATATATAAAATATTATTATTTTGCCAGGCATGTTAGTTATACTGTATGGCACTAAACTCTTCTTGCATTTATTCAATTTAAGGTGTTTGTATTGGTTAAAATTTTAACTTTAGAACTTTTTCTGTAAAGCTATAGTATCATACAACATAGCCAAGCTGTTTTTTTTTTTTTTGTTCTGGCAAACACTAAAGATAACAGGATTGTATAGTTTTCTTTCTGAGCATGAAGAAATGTATAGGATCTACTATTTTGTGCTGGTAAGCCATGTGTCAGTTGAAATAAAAGACTACTAAGACTTCCACTGTTTTTGTTGGTCTGGTATTCGCAGAGACTATTCAGCAGATGTGGCACTCTGTATTATTCATGTCTCGAGGTTTGGTCCTTTTCCTCACAAAACTTCTCAGTGAATCTTTAGTATCAGCAGGGTATTTATATTTTATTCTGTATGTTAAATGAATCTGTTACCTGTTATAGGCATCATATATCATTCAAATGCAAATAAATGGAGGAAATGTGACGAACAGCATTTTAGTTAAGGGAACTAAACACATCTATTTGTATTATTCACCTTAAAAAGCTTCAGTACCACTTAAGGTTACGTTGCCAGATAGGTACAGATTATCCTATACTAAAAGTAGGTGCTGGACATAGTGTTTGTTTGCTTGCTGGAGGTACAAAGCACTCCTGGCAAAATTCCTGTTCAGTTAGTTGATTAGTGGCTATAGAAGTAAATTTAATATTTTATTATTTAACAAAAATGTATTATTTTTTTGTGCAATCTCATTTAATTGTTGTGCAGTTGCATTTACCTATTCTTTGAGGTGATTTCTCCCTTATTTGCAATGTTCAGTTTTCAATGTTTAATTTCAAGCCCTGCTATGAGTATCTTAAAGGTGCATTGTGCAACTTTTCTGGTAGAGGATCCGCTACCTACTTCTCTCCGTAGAGATGTTCTTACTTTGTCTGGAATGTTCCATGGTATGACATATTACAGATTTGTTTCTGTTGCTCAAAAATGCAATAATTCCTTCTGTGAATAGGGGCTCCTCTCCACAGATCTGAATTGTCTTCCTAATAGATAGGTTTAAAGTATACTGAAATATAAAACATTATATTTCCATGTAGACAAGCAGGTGGCAGACCCTTCACTAGAAATGTTACCCAGTGCACCTTTAATTGAGGT
Source organism: Taenioides sp. WSHXM2023 (assembly GCA_029959045.1). Lineage (NCBI taxonomy): Eukaryota > Metazoa > Chordata > Actinopteri > Gobiiformes > Gobiidae > Taenioides > Taenioides sp. WSHXM2023. The sequence continues at coordinate 17,192,801 of CM057098.1, read as the reverse complement.
AAACTTTTCCTATGTTTACTTTGTTGATTGTTATAAGGGAAGTGCACATGGCAGATGGACATACCAACCAAAAATTCTCCAGCCCCTAAACATGCTTTGAAATCTTTGCCAGGATAGTGCTTGCGTTACCTTGAGTTACAGTAGGCGGCTGTCAGCTGCATGATCTGGCGAAATATAAAGGATGGCACAGCTCGATAATCAAGGCTCAGGCAGGAAACTGTGGACTTCTTCTTCACTCAGTATTTCTGCACTCACTTGGCACCCTCTTCACACCACGCTGCCATTTGTGTTTCATGTCCACTTAAAACTGCGAGCTCCCAAACAACCGGATACATTTTATTTACTCTTAGATCAATCCGCTGTCCAGACGTGAAGGGACTGTGTCTTAAAAGTTCCCGCTGCTAAGGAAGTCCGGCGCTGTTTGAAGCATGGCGTGATCATTAGTATGCAAATGTGTGTTTTTATAGCCGAGTACATAACCCCCTGATCCCTATTAGTGCACATCTGGCACAGGGCTTTTGGGCGGAAGTTTCTGATAGGCTTGCGTTGTAAAATGTACAGTAAGATTTTATGCCGTTGTAAAATAGCAGAAGTAAGCAAATGTACCTTGTTTGATTCATGGCGTAAGAAGCCACACTGCAGAATGAGGCAGGTGCATTGTGTAACTTTGCAGGTTGAGGGTCTGCCACTTGCTTGTCTGAAATGTTTCACAGTGTGGCATTAAACTTATCCATCTACCATTCATTCAGTTATGGGGATTTTTATTGCGCGCAGAACATACACATATAGAGTCAGCGGGCCATCCTTTGCACAGATCTGGCTGGTGTGTTGGTCTGGTGGCATCTCCTGCTTGTTCCCATGGAGATAGTTAAGTTTAATACCATGCTGTGACACGTTCCAAGCAAAGCAATTACATCATCATGGAGACAAAAATGTAGGCAGACCCTCCACCAGAAAAATTACATAGTGTACCTTTAAAAATTGGAAATTATTTCATATTTTTTAACTATTCACATTTTATTCAAAGCATGCACCACCACTAAAATGTAGATATACTGATTATACCTCTTGGAATTTATTTGTCAAGGCAATGATGGCTTTACTGTTTTTTTGTTTGTTTGTTTGTTTGTTTGTTTGTTGTTTGCATTTTCTCTGTAGTAAAGAAAAATATATGGTTGATTATTTACTACTTGGAGATAGGAGTTTTGTGACTCACTTGATAGCACATTAATCTCCGAACTCAACTGGTTCAAGTGCAGATCTACTATATCTTTACTGATCTGTGGTTTCTACACTTTCTACTCTCAAACTATGGTTAGTTCCCTTGTCTTATGTTTATTCAGGCTGTAGTCAACTAAATTAACTCTTGGTTGACTAAAGACATGTCATAAGCATTGATCAATAAAATGGGTGTTATTAGCCCTGGCAAAAGCTCTCAAAATTATTATAATCTTTCGCAAAAGCTACTATATACAGAGAAGAACTAAAGCATCATACAAGTGACAAGACAGGCTCCATGCTTCTTTGTCCTTCCTGTTGTAGTCCATATAAATCCTTATAATCTTAATAAAATAGTTAATATCAATTGACTAGTACAAAATTTGGTAGACTATAACGCCATCAACTGAATAATCAACTAAATTAAATAAATGCATCACAGAATATGTTAAAATATACAAAAAAATAACCCAATTTAATCCCAGAACAGGTTTTGCCATTAACTCTGGAGAGTTAATCCTATCTCAGATCCTATCTACTCAACCTACTCTTAGTAATTGGTTGATTTTTATAATTATTTACACTTGCTTGAACAGCACAAAGTGGACTCCAGTATAAAGGGGTGCAAGTATTGATTGGGAGCATCTCTGATTAAAAAAGAAATCCTAACTAGAGTGCCTGATCAGTCTGGTTGGTTAAGAGAGAGGCAGAGAGAGACCAAAGCCTCATGACTTCAATTAGCAGGCTGCCCTAATGAGCGACCCATTCATTGAACTTAGACATGCCCATTGATTTCTTCTACGGAGGCCCCTTTTTGTAGACAGCGGCTGGACGGCTCACTGCAGGGCTGACAAGTGTGCATTGGATTATTGCCTAAAAGATGCTTATTTGATTTTATTCAGTTAGTTTATTTGGACAAATTTAGTGTGTTGATCAGTTACACCTTACACATTCAACTAGAAAAAAAGGAAAATACTCAAAATTTTTGGTTTTACTTAAAGCTAGCTAGCTTTCTACTATGTGAATGAATGTTATTCCCCTCAATCAATCTGTACATTCTGGAAAAGACCAGAACTGCCGTCCGCCCATGGGGCCGAGTCCAGTCCAGAGTCCGTTTTTTGGTCCCCCCTGCCTGAAGAGGTTATAGATGTCCAACATGCATGTTTGAGAATTTTAGCGATCTCTCTCGGGCCCTATTCGGACCCTCCTTATGATTAGTTATAAGATTCTGTGCAGTGCTCAGCCCACAAGCTTACATCATCCATGTTTCTGCACAACAATTCTCCATAAATAGACAAAAATATAATACAAAACTGTGCACAGCAACTTGACAAACCTGGTGTAATGTGCAGTAGCTTCATTAGTGGGATGCACGCTGATTGTGTTGTGGTAGCGCTCTGAAGGGGAAGTAAAGGGAAGGGAGACATACAGTGTTTCTTTCTTTTTTTATGTTTAAAAATATGCTTATAAACCACCTAAAGAACTTTCCACAATAGAGCAAAATTATTTTTGCAGTTACTTAAAAATAATCATACCACATTGTTCTAGCTCCAGTCATAAACAAAAGCAGAAAAGATATAATTAAAACACTTTGTAATCTCAGATGATTTTCATATGAAACTCTGATCAATGACAAACATTTCTGAACTTTCTCTCTTCACTATTGAAGTCATCAAAGTGGCCGACGATTCAGCCTTGCGCTTTGATGCTGGCTGCAAATAATTAAAAGGATGCATGTGATCTTTAGAATGGGTCTCAGCGTGAATCAAACAGCCTGTGGGAGCCGGGGTTCCAAACATTCTGCTGTGGTTGGTGTGTGGGTGAATGATACATGAATTGGATCCCACTCGTGTGTAAAAATAAAAAAAAATATAAGTATTCCTTTAGGGTTTGCTGTGTTGAGGCTCAGCTCCCTGATGGCGTTGCCTTTAGCCGAGATATTATATCGCCGCACATCCTTACCTTCTGCCAGCCAGATTAGTGCTTTTATCAATAAGCAGCTTAGCACCAAAGTGTCCCTCAATATAATATGCCATGGTATTTTTTTCTCTGCCTCTGCGTTAACTCCTGGGCCTCTTTGGCTCTAAAATGTTCTCATAACCTCACCATTTCCCCCTGCCTTAACTTTGGGTATTAACCTCTGCCTTAAAGAAAGTGCACAATATTATGCATTCCTCTTTGCAGGTCGCATTAGGAACCTAGAAGCAGCCCCAGAGGTCCACAGAGCTGTAGCCCCACCAGACACTCAACCCCATTAGAATCCAGCCGAGCTCCATAAAAGCCATTAACATCCATTAGGGAGGAACGGCCGTCCACACACACCTAAGGCAGCCAGCAGCCACAAGGTGCACGGTTACACACGGAGCTAAACTTATCTCGCTTTCACATGTTGTCTTACAATAACCAAGTCATTTATAATAATGTCACAAAGTATGGGTGAGTTTCATGTGGCAGTGGATTTACACTCAAATGGGTCATGTTAGGTTATTATGTGACATAGACCAGTGAGCATGGAAGGATGCACATCATGAAAGTCTATGTTATTCTATTTTATTACAGTTTTAGATAAATCTTGTAGAGATCTGGTAGATCAGCTGTCTGCCCCACCCATGTCAATGGTTGGCCGAGAGATCTGCTGTTGTAAAATCAGAAGTCTTTTTGTCATTACACACAATATATTATGATGTTTAAAGGTCCTATGTTATGAAGAATTTACTCTTGTGATCTTTAAGCCATGTGATGTTATTACCTCATCAGAAACATACCTGGATTTGTGTTTTGTTTCATTCAAATATGTTTGTAGCCCTTTATTATTAATGTGTCTACATCTTCAAAGCTCAAAATGCTCTATTCCACCTTGTGATGTCATTTAGTGATAGTTTTCAACTACCTTTTACCTTTAGTAAGGGATTGGTAATTCCAGGTTTGACATCCAATCCAATCTAAATGATTCTAGTGAAGGTGTAGTTTAAAAACGCAGTGGAGCACTGCTTGAATGGTAGAATGAGTGTTTTTCCTTTGAGAGTAGAACCCAGCCTAAATATGCAGAATTTGTGAATTAAACATGTGCAAATGAAGCAAAACACAACTCCAGGTATGTTTGTGATGAGAAAACAACAATATAAAACAACAGATCAGAAAATAGTGGAACCTAAGTCCTTTAAATGATGATTTATTATTTTTTTTCTTCTTCTTCATCGAGCACTGAGGGAAAGCGTGTTAGTAACATTGCACTGATTTAAATGATCTGAATGTGATTGTTTTGGGACACACATTTGAAGACATCACATCATTAGCTGAAGTTGGCAAACCGATGCATAATCTTACATTGTAGCTATAAATATAAATTAGCATAAGCCATTCCGAGCTAGAACAAATCTCAGTTGAGATTTGGCTGCCATTTTTTCTTAGTGAATACGTACTTGAGCAAATGGCATCTCTTTTCACCCTTCTTCCACTCATACAATCGAGCACAGCTGCATCGCCATTGCCGCTCATGTGATTACTGCATTTGGATTTATTTATTTATTACTGTGCATTTCACACTCCTCTGAGTCAAAGGTGAATCCTCACATTGGTCTGAATATACTTATTCCCAGTTCAGCAGTGTTAGTGCTTCGCTTAGAGTGTTCCACAATATGGCATTAAACATAATTTTCTCCATGGAGACAAGCAGGTGAAGCTACCAGACTGTCACGATAATTACTATATTGTCTTATTGTTCAATATATGAAATCTGGAACAATATATTTTGGTGCTCAATATTTATCGTGTTTACATTTAGTTTGTAAAAGTGGGGATATTTTGGGTATTTTTGTTGTAATACAATAACATTTGAGGTTTATCTGCTGCAGCTCTGGGCTTTTACTGTACTATACTGTACATTTAAAAATGGTTTACAAGGATTTTCTTGTATTACTGTTATGGTATCAGTGGCTTAATATAGTTTAAATATTATCATTTATCACAGTGTATCTGTGTGGCAATATGCTTAAAAATGTTTTATCATGACAGGCCTAGCTACCAGGCAGAGTTACAGGTCAGATCTGTGGATCTGACCTGTAAAGATATAAGGGAGTTTTGAGCAATTATTTTGAGCTGTTATTGAATAAATGTATATGTATATTATGCTAAATTGACTCTTGTGAACTTGAAATCATGTTAGAATGTTGTTACCTCCTCAAAAACATACCTGCAGTTTAGTTTTGTTTCATTCACACATGTTTGAGGAATCCTTATTATTAGTATGTCTACATTTCCAAAGCTCAACATGTTCTGTTCCATCTTGTGATGTCATGTAGTGGTACTTTTCAAGTTAACAATTACCTTTTGTTCAGTAGAAATGGGCAATTCTTGGATGAAATTATCCAGATAATTCCAGTAAAGGTTTATGGAGTTTAAAAACACAGTGGAGCACTTCCTGTATTATCATATGACATCACAAGGTGGAGCAGAGTGTTTCAAACACAGCTCCAGGTATGTTTTTGATAAGGAAACAACATTAGAACATAGATCAGAAAATAACGTCATATGGGCCCTTTAAATGAACCTCATACAAGGAGCTGTGTCATTCATTTCCCCCATACACGGGCTCTTTTGGGGCTTTGAGCACAGTTTAATGAAGTGCATCCAAACTGTGACAAATATGCATAGCAACTACATTCACTCACATCCACAGCATTGTACAGTAAGCCACACACAAGGCTTTAAACGCAGCCTAATGAATGCTTTTAATTAGCTGAGGGAAAACATTTATTTTTTCTGACAAACGACTACAGCTTTTATTTAATTTTAAAAATAAGAGGAAGCATGCCTGTCGGTGGAAGACGAAACGTTTGCATGAGAAATATTTAATCATTTTTCAATCCAATTAGCATGTGTAAAGTTTTTGTGATTGACTGGTGTTGATGCTGTGTTTCATTTGAAGATGTGAGCTGTAGGTTCACCTTACTTTGAATATATATATATAGTGTTTTCTGATAGGCTTGTTATTTTTTGGCTTGTTTAAATGGCCCATATTACGTTGTTTTCTGATCTATGTTATTATGTTGGAGTTGTTTTGTTTCATTCACACATGTTTAACACACAAATCCGACATATTTAGACAGAGAAAACACTCTGTTCCACCTTGTGATGTCATGTGGTACTAAAGGAAATGCTCAACTGTGTTTTTAAGCTCCATACACCTTCACTAGAATTATTTGGATAATTTCAGCCCTGGAATTGCCGATTTCCACTGAACTAAAAGTAAAAGTTGCAACTTGAAAACTACCACTTCATGACATCACAAGGTGGAACAGAGCATTCAAACATGTGTGAATTAAACACACCAGGTTTGTTTTTGATGAGGTAGCAACATTCTAAAATGGCTAAAAGCTCACAAGAGTCAACTTTGTGTGCTATGGAAGCTTTAAGGCCAAACAAAGATGTATTTTAGCAGTGTTCTTTTTGCCCTAGTTTTCTAAACAATAGCACAATGGAGAGAATTACTCAAAATGACATTCTCAGGTCAAGGCACTGCGCAACAAGTCAGTGAACACATCTACAAAGTTGACTCTTACTTGATCTTTAAATACCGCAACAGCAATTCACCACAACACAAACACACAAATAGAGTTTGAATTCCAATGCAATTTCACAATCTTCATTTTTTCCTTATCAACAAAAATAATAACTGCCTTTCCCATATTAATAATATGCCTAACCAAAATCTAACCAAAATCCCTATTATTACTTATTGCATTGTTATGATATATTTCTACTTTAAGGTCAATAACACTGTAATTGGCTAATGCACTGTTTTGTTTTCATCCTTAATGCTGAATCAGTGGTATGATTTGGCAGTTTTTTGTTTTTGTTTTTAATCATACCCTCTAAAATCTCAAAATAAGGTAATCTGTTTTGTCTCTTGCGGGCTGTAGATTTGTCAAAAATCAATGCCCAAATATTTACTTAAAGTGAGTAAAAAACACATAATGATAGAGTAAATTTAGACTTTTCCTATACAGTTTTAGAATAGTCTTGATAGTAGAAGACCATATGGTAAGATGAAAGGGAAAACAAAGGAAACACTATTATTTTGTGTTTAAAATTGCATTTCTAAAATACGTGTTTTGTAATAATATACTATGTTTCAAAACTGATATCAATGAGTATCATGAGTGTCAAGTCTTGTCAATTTTTTGAAATTTGCCACGACAATCCAGAGGAAAAAATGACAATATTTGATTTGGGCTTACTTTTAACTTACTGACTGACTCATGTTTAAAATGTAACCTCGTCTTAAAATTCATAAATTCAGGCTCAACACGGCAAAACCTAAAGGAATAGAATATATCAAAATCATAAGAGTACCCATATAACGTAACTATACTAGTAGCAGTAAAAGCATGTGCTTTTTCTCCATTGTTATGATATAGGACACCTGATAGTGATGGGCTCTTGTCTGTGTATGAGTTATACTAAGTGCTGTAGTGTTTTCCACATCAGTTTCAGATTACTGGAAAGACAGGTGAACCGACTCAGCCATAAAACCACCAGCGCTCCCATACATTTACATTATAGCCTCTTCTCTCTTCTCACTTGGTTCTCTTCACACCTAAAACGTGTGCCTAGCTTTCACCGCAAACACATATTTTTACTTGTGAACTTTCTAAACTTGATATATTCACATGAAATAAAAAAGATGGAACACTTCTTAAATGCAGTGTCAAATCACCTAATATGACAAAGACTATAATGAATATAATTTACATCCATATAATCTATAATATAATCTGTCTACATTATATTAAGAATTTGATCAATTTCAGTGTCATGTGAAAAATTCAGAGGAAGGGGACAGACTTTAATTTATACAAAAAAATGTTTTTAACACAAAGAGTGAAGGCTTACTCGCTTCACATGAACCTTAAGAGAGTTTGGCCTTTGAAAGAAACTGAAAGAAAACTGTTGAAGTATGGAGTTGAAGTACTTCATGGGCACTGTGTATCTCTTCATTTCATTCAGTTTCATTCTTTCAGCCTTTTGTTGAATATTTAATTGTTCAAATTGTAGTGATTATTTTGATAGTTCAAACACATAAATGCTAATAACATGTTAGCTAAAACAAAGTGAAACATCTGTGTTTGTTTTTGTTTTCAACTTAAAAAAAAAAATAAGGAAACAAAACAAACCAAGAATTAAACAAAGCTGTCACAAAAATATGTTATTTACACTTAAAATTGTGCTCTTTGAAAACACATTGTGTAACTTTTCTGGTGAAGGGTCCATCAAATGCTTTTCTCCATGGAGATGATGTTGTTTTGTCTGGAATGTTTCACAGTATGGCATTAAACCTTTCTATCATCATGGAGACCAAACCAGACCAAGTTACTGGTCAGATCTGTGGAGAGGCGACCCCACTCACAGTCAGAATGTCTGTTTTTCAAGGTATTGTTGAGCTATAAAACCACCTGCAATTGAATAAATGCAAGATAGATCTGTTTAATGTCACACTGTGGAACATTTGAAGCTGAGCAATGACATATTGATAGAAACAAGCAGCTGACGAACCTCCAACCAAAAAGTTACACAGTGCACACAATTTAAGTTAAAATGTATTAAGTAACTTCTTTAGTTAGACTCTTGAATGAAGGATAAAAATATACAAAGCATAAACAATTTGCAATCCTTCCACTGTATTTTTTTGTGAAATACCAGAAATAATAGCAAGTGGAGATGTCTTAATGATGATTGCACTGAGTGTCGGGCTTCCTGAAACAGTACTGAACATGACAAGAGTTGAACAAACTGTAGAGCCTTGTACTGTTGTAGTCTGTAGTATAACTTCTTTCCTTCCTGTCTCATGGTGACGACTTCATCACACGGGGGGCTGATTAACGCTATTTTCACTGAATAGAACAGTTGCTTTGTGTATGCTTCTCAAATCAACATTGTGAAATGCCATTAATCAAGTCGTACCAGCCTGCATAAATGAGCCTATTTCTCAAGATTAGTCCTGGCATTATCGTTTGACATAGGCTTTTGTTAAGTAGCAGTGTGCGTTTTGAACAGGAAATACTAAGTGATCAGGCATGTGGGAGAAAGATAGTGAAGGAGAATAGAGGACATTTTTTATAAAACATAAGCTAGTCAGGTAGGAAAGAAACTCCTGACTATTGGCACTATTTGGGACAGAATAGCTGGTCCAATAAGTGCAGGGGCAGCACAACCACCTCGCAAAGGTCCAGTAATTGCCAGCTTACCAATATATCACAGATAATTTAGGTTAATTACACACTGTGAAGGATGCCCTGCTACGTTATCCACCAGGGACCAAACAGGCAATATGTCTTTCAGCTCTACCTCGCCTGCAAAGTGTTTTTTAACCTCCAGCAGAGCAGCTTTTCACTGAGGAAGCACCAAAACGGCACTCATTACCGGGCGCAGGTTGGGGTAGACACTTGGACCAATAAGAGCTGATTTCTGCCCATGATGCGTCTATGTATGTGCTGCATCAGCAAACTGCCCTATTCAATGCGCATATAGAACAAAGCCAATTGAAAAAGAAAATGCTGGGACACTATATAAGAAATGGAAGAAATAGTGTAAACGGTGATCTCATGGAAGTATATACGGCACACAATAATATAGGAGCTGTAACTGAGATATATAGACTTTTATCACACAACTAAATAAATTATTAAATTAACTAGACAAATTCCTGTTAGAATATTGTTTGTTCAACTTTTTTGACAAGGAATTTAAACTTCTGGCTTTAAAGGTGCACTGCGCAACTTTTCTGCTACCTACTTGTCTCTATGGAGATGTTACTGCTTTGCCTGGAATGTTCCATGGTATGGCATTAAACATATCTAGTATTTTTTCATTACGGGTGTTACGGGTGACGACTCTCCACAGATCTGAATTGCAATGTAGTGCGGTGCTGTAACCTGCTTGGCTCCCTTGTGATACATAGGTTTAATCTATACTGTGGGACATTCTAGACAAAGCAGTATCATTTCCATGGAAACAAGCGGATCCTCCATCACACACTGCACCTTTAAGTAGCTGACTTTTTCATCACAATTTAGCATGTCTTTCCACATTTTATATTTTTCTTTGACAAATGCTAACATCATGCGCCTGTCAGCTTTCCATATCATCTCAACCTACATTTCACACAATTAGACTTATAGATATTAAACCATACCCAAGAGAGTCACACAGCTGCTGCATTATAATCGCCCTGTATCAAAAGCCGTCTCCTATTTAGAAAGAGAGCTTTGTAAGAGGCTACAATTGTGTCTGTATGCCTCATTACCTATTAATTTTTCCTCTGAGAGAGATGGTAATATCGCTGAGTGCCTTTGGGTATGTGATTCTACCCCAGGCTGTTGGTTGGCGCAGTTAGTGCGACATATATTCGATTAAGTTCACTGAGCATGTCCGCGCAGGCACACACAATACTGAAGTGTATTGGGGCAAGGTGGAGGAGCGACAGCAGTGAGTCCAGGTGCTGCCAGAGTTTGGAGACTATAGATGGCGATGGCTGGTTGGTTTAAGAACAGGCAGGGGATTGCTGGGGTCCACATCCGTCCTTGCAGTTATGAAGGAGAAACAAACTGATCTGACAGTGACAAATGAAGCGTCTCCACTCCCCCAACCACCACTTTTCTGCTTCTCGGTTTCGCTTTCACGCCCTCGCTTCTCTTCCACCAATTTCTTCATGAACATATTCGGTTCTGGTCAGCAGCTCTTGCACCTGTGAGGTTTGTCTGGTGGAGGAGATTTGGGTAGAAGAGTAGAAGCCAAAGATATCATTTATCTATATGCACTCCTCTACTTTACTAGATGAACTACTGCTAAAATAAGGGCACATATAAAAGTTATTCTAGGTTTTGGATGTCTGATTGAAAAAAATATGCACTCCTCTATTTTACTAGATGAACTACTGCTTAAATACAATGTTTTCCAATAATAAAGGAGACTACGGTGCCCCCACATAGTCCATTTTTTATTTGCATAGTCTAAATAAACCTGAGCAATAATTTGGTATTAAAAATAACACTTTTTGCTTATTGTCATAAATCATAAATACATACAAGAAACTTAATTTAATCTTTAATCAGTCCATTATTGATTAAGACAAGTGACATTTATTCCAAAATGTGTATTATTATTATTATTATTATTATTATTATTATTATTATTATTATTATTATTATTATTATTTTCCAAAGGTTTTGCCTGGGTCACCATAGTCTTGTAAAAACTTGAGGGAAACATTGAAATAAGGGTACATTTAAAAGATGGTCTTGTTTTTGGATGTCTGATTGAAAAAAAATATGCACTTCTATTTTACTTGTTGAACTACTGTTTAAATAAGGGCAAATATAAAAGAGATTATAGTCTGATTGAAAAAAAATAAAAACTATTATTAATTGTACAATAGAAAGAACAAATTGAAAAGATAAGACTTGACTTTATTAATCCTGAAGGCATTTATTGTGCCAGAAAAACCATTAAAAGATAAAAGATGAAATTCCATTCTATAAAAAATTCTATTAAAGTGCTACAACATCAACATCAGCTTGCATGAGTAAATGCACCGCAAAAAGGATTCTAGTTTTTATTGTCAAAGTACAGTTTATTGAAAAATAAAAAAATAGTCCATCACATTTATATCTGTGTAATCCCTCAGTCGTCCAGGTAGGGTCCATAGCAAAAAATAATAATTCTTTCAGCTGGACAAAAGTTTTTTGAGTGCAGCTCATCCAAGCAGCTTCTTCAGTTCTGGTAAAATTTCTGGTGGACACTGCCTTATATCTATCTGAAGAGAGGAGCTATACATCACATTTTTACATGGACAAGTTTAACTGATTGGCTGATCCAAAGCTCCCGTCACCTGTCCCACCAGTACGATTCTGCATTTACAGTGAAACACTGTCACCTGAAGTGGCCCAGATGCGTCTGATTATGACTCTACCCTGCTGTAATATTTGGTTCATTTATTGGATCAACAGATCTTAGCATACCATTATTACCTTTGCACTTGTGTTTCCTGTCACCTGTGAGACCAGCGCTGCATTTAAACACTTGAAATGGCCTCGCATGTTTCACACTTTTATTGCGTTAGAGTGGAATTGTCCAGGTGCCATTAAGCAGGACTCAGTGAGGAGCAGGAAGGATGAAGGCATAGCTCAGCAGTGATTATTGTTGAGGTTTAATGACTGTCTTGCTCCTGTAATAGACCTTCTGGGGGGCTGAAATGAGATGCCAAGCAGAGAAGACAATTAATTGCTTGGCTTGCTTTTGTCCCCACCCTCATTCCCTTGTGTATTGGTTTGAAACCTGATAAGATAAGGCTTAGGGCCACCCTAATACCTTAAAACACTCCACTGTCTTCATCTCTAATGTCTCAGTGCTTTATGTCCATGATGAGCAGCAGAAATATTCCTCTATTGTCTCGTGCATTTGTTATCATTTATTTCTCTGACCTACACCAGCTTTGGCTGTCTGATATGTTTTGTAACAATCAGTTAGTGTCTGCTGAAATTGCATCACACATATTTACTGCATTTAACAAAATAGTTATATAGTTATATGCAGTATGTGTGTGTGTGTGTGTGTATATATATATATATATATATATATATATATATATATATATATATATATATATATATATATATATATATATATATATATATATATATATATACACACACACACACACACACACACACGCACTCACACACACACACACACACACACTATATGCTATATATAGTTCTGGTGGTGGCCTAAGTTCATAGACCCTGTGTTGCTGTTTAAAGCGGAGCGATAGATTATTAATAGTATGCAGATACTGAGATGACAGGTTGCCCTTTTCTTAAAAGCAGTGCTGATACGCATCATTTCTCCCATTTCACTAGAAGTCCAGAGAGTGGTTATGTATGCAGCTAGGAAGGATTAGCTGAATATTGTAGCAGCCCCTTAAGCTAATCGATGCAATTTAAATGTTTGGAAAAAAAAAGCTTGAGAGCCAGCAGTGACATGCATAATTCCCTCAAGTTTTTCAAAAGCTGATAAGTATCAAAATATCAGGTCTTCTCCATTTCCAGACACACTATTAATTAGACATTTGTCTCTGAGGCAAGCTTAAATCCATATCTGAGTGCGTGCATGGTTGACCAGCGTTGGCAGATTTTGAAAACTTGCCTCACCTCTGAGCTTTTAGAAATCCCACTTAAATGTTTGTCCTTGTACATTTGCTAAGGCTCATTTTTCTAATGATTATTTTCAAGCAGACACAGGAGAAGGAAATAGCTGTAAATGTCAGTGCCACATCCACTGTTAAGTGGAGGAGTAAACACATTGGGTGAAAAAGCCTGCAGTACACTCTGCTTATGAGCATTAAAAATGCATTGGTGTTCTAAATCATTATAATGCAAATTCCAGTCGGTTAAGCAGCAGTGCACTGCACACATTAGATGAGTGCAAATCCATCAGGCAGAGCTAAAAAAAAAAATCTGTGTACCCAGAGTAATTGGAATAACAAATAGAAGGTTATATAATTCACATGTGGTCAATACTATGCAGACTCAAGTCCAAATGAATGGCAAAGTGTGCATGTTTACCACACACTCTCCTTTGGCCAGAGCCAATATGCAGAGCCATTATAAAAGAAGAAGTCTGATAATGGAGGTGAGATGAATTCTACAACCACAAATAAGTACAGCCAATCACTTAGTGCTACAATTAATAACAACATGGCCAGTTGCACAGTCCATTTTAATTCCAGCATGTATTGATACTGTACTGACCTAGCACAAAAGCATTGATCTAAATCCAATCTCTTTCTTCCTGCTATATGTGTGTACAAACAAAGCAGTTAGACTAAAGACTTAAGTGTGACTATGTGTAATCTGGGCCATGCATAAGGACTTTTGGGTCTGCTGCAGCTCACAGACAGAGAAAGCTTCTGTACGTCACATGAAATGTCAACTGGAATGTGACAAGATACAGTGCCACAATCCCCTTTGAGCTGCCCACTGAGTCCCACACTTCTGTATAGTGCTCCCTTATTATAATCAAGCCCGCACGACTGACCCATGTCTTTGTGTGATAATAAAACTAATTATTTGCCACAAGAATTATTGTGCACCCAGCTGTCTTGAGGTCAGAATAACTGGCAGCCTTCATACACTATTAAACTGATTATACCGTGTCACTGGCCAAGAATTTGCAGCATGTTGATATTGCTAAGCTAAGCAGATGCCATGGCTGTTATTTATGATTGTGCTATTATATTAGACACACCATATTTTACGCTACAAGTGATGTTTTTAGCAGGAGGGCATAGGGCAGCCTTCACTGAAACATACAAAACATCTGTAGCCTAATTTTTATTTTTATTATTATTAATTTTTATCACAACTTTGCATGCATCTGGCTCATGTTTTTGGATGCAGTAGTTTTTAGAGCACTCCCTCAGGCGTCGCACTAAGTATATAACCCCAGCCAATGCCAAAAAGAAAGTCTAAGAAGCAGCAGGAAGGAGGAATACTTGCGCACTTTAACTTCATCTTATTTTTAGCCAGGTTTTGGAGGGAAGTTTGTCAACCTTTTTATTCACAAGATCAGTTATCCATTTTGAAGGGTTGAAATGGTGCACCTTTTTGAAACTAGCTAGCTGCAGTACATCAGTCTAATTAGAGTAGCAGTGGTAGAGAGGTCCTCCCTGTTTTTGCCTTTGAAGTCTTGTTCACAGTTGGGCTTTACGTTCAACTATGAAAAGGTGCATAGGGCTTTCTTTCAGAAATTTCTTACATTAATACATGTGAAATGTGTGGGAGATTGTAGACTAAAAAATCAATAGTTGTCACCTTTCGAAAAGGCGTATTTGGTATTTGTGTTTTTATGTATTCTATATAATTTACACACTGGCCTACACATTAGATTCAGTTATACAAAGGTGCTTACAGTTGCAGTTAGAACAGCCAGACGTTTCAGTTAAACAATGGAAAAAAGTTGAGATATATAGGCCTGTCACGTTAATTACTATATAAACTTATTCAATACATGACAGATTGAACAATAATTTTTGGGAGCCAATATTTATCATGGATAAATTTTGTACTAATTGGACATTTTTAGTTATTTTTCTGTATTATGATACTATTTGAACTGTAGAAGGTTGAGTTGTGACTCATTATAGACACAAACTAACTACTTAACTGTTGAATTCTGTCATTTATTTATTGCTGCTCATATTTTTTACCATTTTAATATTGGAGATTTAGAATATGTTTGGGGCTAATTCTGCTTTATGGTTTGGTTTCAGTATTATTGTTTATATTTACTTTAGCAATGTATCGCAGTTCAAAATTTGTTATCGTGACAGGCCTAGAGGTACAGGCTAGCAGTGGTTGGTTGTAAAATTCTCTCTAAAAATGTAACCATGACGTGCATCAATCTTGCCACATCGAGTCAAATGAAATGAAACGCCTTGGATCGGGATGGCATCTGCCATAAAATATATACTTAACATTTCACTACATGCTTTAAATCAGATTATTTGCTATGGACCAAGAAACAAATAATCCAGATCTAAATGTGTAATCCTTCAGTTATCCAGGCCCGTGCCATCGCCAAAGAAAACTGATTTGTGTTAGGTCAAACAATTTTAGAGTGAATAAGTTTTATCACTCATCCACGAAGCTTCTTCAGTTCTGACAGGGTCCTGGGAGGTCATTGCCGTATATCTGTCTGAAGAGAGGAGATACATTGAAGTGCATACCTTCCCAATGACTCATAAGTGGATTTCAGAACATTCTCTGTGAACAATTTGGTGTGTTTACAGATGGAAGGTCCTATATTACGCAGAACTGACTCATGTGAGCTTTAAGCTATGTTAGAATATTGTTACCTCATCAAAAACATACCTGGAGCTGTGTTTTGTTTCATTCACACATGTTTGAGTAATCCTTTATTATTACTCTGTCTACATTTCTAGCAACACTATAGCATAGATCAGGAAATGCCGCAGTATGGGCCCTTTAAATTAGATTACAATTTTCTGAAATAATCATAACACCAGTGGCCTCAAATTCCACATTTTTTAATTCACTTCTACTTTCTTTCTGGCCAATCCTAACTCTTAATTCAAACTCCAGCAGGTCTACTTTGTAATTACTCTATCAGTTATTTGCATATACAAGCAGATGTATCTCATAATGTGGTTGGCCAATTGCATTTTCCTCTCTGTATTCACCAACAGCTTTGTGAATTTGGCTTTGGGTTGGTTGCAGTGAGAGCCGTAGCAGATTGAGGATGGAGTGGAGAGTGCCAGCGCTCCTGCCTGGCCTCCCAGCTGCTGAGGAGTTGGGTGGCACAGCTGGTGCCTCTTTACATCTGAGCCCTTCCTCTTACCCTTCGCTCATCCCGATTTTCATGGGTGCACAGTTTGAGCTTCTGGGACTTCGTCAGAACAGGGCAAATGTCCAGCACCCGATAACGCTAATGCACTTGAAAATATACGCCATCATACGCTACCATAATATCAAGCAGTGGCTGTACCCAAGAGGTTTGAAGCAGGATCTATAGTGTACGGGTTTATAAGGGCTATCCTGATTAAGGCACTTTTTCACCCTGAACGTGCCCTCACAGGCAGCTCAGTGCAGGTTTGTATACCTAAGCCCACTGCAGGAAGAATGAGATGTACTAGAGAAGGGGGAAATCACTATTTAGGGAGCTTCTCAAGTGCTTAAAGATGGAGTTTATCTCACTCCATATTTCCTTCAAGTTTGATGACTTATTTGCAGGGGAAGTTTCTGTAGAAT
Organism: Taenioides sp. WSHXM2023; assembly: GCA_029959045.1. Classification (NCBI taxonomy): domain Eukaryota; kingdom Metazoa; phylum Chordata; class Actinopteri; order Gobiiformes; family Gobiidae; genus Taenioides; species Taenioides sp. WSHXM2023. Next base: position 17,175,756 of record CM057098.1, on the reverse strand, counting down.
AAACTGGCACTCTGTCAATGTCACACACAAATTTTAATAAAAACCCAAATAAAACTATCCTCCTACTCTTTTTTCATCATTGGGCCAAAAGAATTTGCAGTCTCATAAAGAATCTTGTGAATATAATATTAATATTTTCATGATACTGCATTTCCTTGAATTTTATTGAGCCAGAAAACAAATTCACGTAAATGAATAATATGTATTTGAGCAGTTATAAAGTGCATTTATGTACTCTGGTGAATCATTTTCCAAATTCTCCAAAAGTTTGAGCTAAAAAACACATGTTTGTGCCCTCTACATTGCCATCACCTTTGCAAAATCCTCTGCAATGTCCTTTAGCCCACCCAACCTTCACTATCCTTGTTTTTCCTCTTATAAAACCTAAAAAATGCTAGAGAGCACCTTGCATCACCGTTCGCAGCGCAGCGTTATGTTTCTTTGACATGATGATAAAATTCACACTACATCATGTTTCGCTGCTTTAGGCCCATATGAGGAGCTGTGTGTCTCCACACTCAGGCAATGTGAATGCAGAGGTGTACAGTCTTTCACAGTCAATAATACTGTTTGCAGGAGGATTAGACTGTGGTTCAGGTGCTTTGGCAGATCCATGACTTCTGTTCCCAGTTCTGTACAGAGAGAGCACATGTATAGATGTCAAATAGACTCACAAGATGCACTGGACCTGCTTGTTTCCATGGAGATTTTATTGCTTTCCCTGAAATGTTCCACAGTATGACATTAAACATATCCTTCTAACATTTATTCATTAGGGGTCTTTCTATTCTATCTCAACAAATGAATAGGGGCAACTCTCCACAGATCTGAAATGTAATGCAACGCTGTAACTTGCTTGTCTCCCTTGGGATAGCTAGGTTTAATCTGTGGAATATTCTAGCTAAAGCAAAAACACTTTCATGGAGACAAGCAGGTGGTGGACCCTTATGCAGTGCACCTTTAGATAAAATATAGTTGATAATATTTAGTACACAGGGATTTTAAAAGGCATGCTCTGTTTCAGCCTTCTCTTATCTTCTGTGTGAGATTGGCAGTAACATAATAATCAAGGGTGTTTTCAAAGTCAAAGTGAAGATAAAGAAAGCCATATAATAGTGGTTAAAGCAGTAAAGAAGATAATTCTCGTTTATACCCATGCTTCACTTACTCAATTATGAAATGTTGACTGTGTATTTATATGAACGACAATAATTCATGTTGTTCCTGGCAGTTAGAAGTTGCCAGTTGATGATTTGTGTTGTCACATTGCTATAAGGCATTTTGGCAAATACCTTGGCTGACAATTCGTAACTGTAGTGTACTTCACAATAGCAAGTGACACGAGCCTGACGATAGCTAAAGGCTCTGTGTGGTTGAACCGAGTAGTTGTCTCCAGGTTTGATTGAAAACATCTAAATTGTGCAAGAAAATATTCATAAACATCAAGTCTGTATGGTTTTGCTTTGGTATGTGCTGAGCTGAGTGACATTTTTTAACACTGTCTCCAACTAACTATGAGTTTATATTTTGGAATTCAGCACAGCCATGATTTATGGTTTGAATGATGCTTTTGCTTTGTCAAATGCAAAATATATAAGTTTAATACACACTATAACACTATTGAGTAGAGATACATCAATCCAGCGTTTTCAGTTCTGAAATCAATTCTGATACTACAGCTTCAAGTATCTGCTGATGCCCTATATCATCCAATACCGGTGCAGAGAGTGGAAACAACATTTATTTATTTCCTTCATACAGGATATTGACTGAATTGATATTTGGAAGCCGATATCTGATCCAGCAAATAGTGTCAGTGCTGTTATCCAATACCAGTACTGGATCGAATATATAATATATAATCTATAATATCCTGACGGGGAGGACCTTGCAACTTGACTAATAAGTTTAAGTACTTGCTCGTTTTGACAGTTGTTATTTCAACTCCATGATTTCCCATGCAGTGATATTAATAACTTATATCTTTGTTATGAGAAGAAGGTAGGCTCATACCTGGCAGCTACATTGCTCAAACGTATTATCCCAACTCTTCTTTGTATTAGTCATGTCAAGAACTTCTGTCAAGCCTGCAGTGTTGCATGACTCCAGCGGGGGCACTTTTCGCACACCCATGATTAAAAAAGCAGCCTGCACCATCTAATATATAGGAGTGCTCACAAGTAGGTATTGCTTTCTCCCCACGTGGCCTGTTGAAGTCAGGAATGCTTACCAAAAGAAATGAAGTAGGTAATCTCCGCTTGAGCTTGGTGCATCAAAGAATCCACTCGATTTGTGAAGGCGATATACTTTATGTCAAAAATACACCTGAGCTATATTGTTATCTAAGGAGAGCTGCTTATGTGCTTCTCCCAGTTATGTGCTTCCTTTGACTATTTTCACCTTGTTAACTCCATGGCTGGCACAGTGTAAAAGATGGATAAGCAAGCTCTACAGTATCTTAAGAATGCAGTGATTTTCAGCCCAGGTTTGACAATGCCTCCACCCCTGTGTATGGGAAAAGTGTGCATTTGTTAGTACTTCTGGACGTGTGAAATCAATGAGCTGGGAGTGTGCGATAAGCCCTACATTTGATTAGCGTCCTCCCATAAAGCTCGCTTCTTTGATCTTGTGTTCTTTTTGCATTAAACATGTACTCAAATGTGATCCAACTCTGTGTAAGTTTCTTTAAACCCACTGATTAATGTCTGCATGACGGACGTTCATAGAGGGATTTAGTGTTTGCCTTACATATGGACACAATTACTTCACACTCTTAATCATACCTGGTTTACAATACCAATGCCTGAATCATTTTGGTACTTATGTTGTTAATCACTGTTAAGATGGGAGCCATGTTTGGAGTAGAGCCTAAAAGAATAATAGTCCTGAATAACCCATTTTTGCCTGGTAACTTTTTAAGCACTGTCTCAGGATCCACAACCCCAAAGTTTTCAGTGCAAACTTTTATTTGATACTAATAATACCATCACTTTTATTTTTATGCCACTGATGTACCAATTAACAGCCCTACCCAGTATGAATAAAATCTAATCTAAAAACCCCTTAATAATAATCCATTCCCCTTATTTTTGCAAAACATTTCATTAAAGGTGCACTACGTAACTTTTTTGGTGCAGGGCCTGCCAAAAGCTTATGTTATTGCTTTGCATGTGTGTTCTACAGTATGGCTTTAAACTTTTTATATATGTTGCTGTTTTTATTGCTGCTAATATGTTAAAAAAAATATCCATTCATATTAGTCACCTTTCCATAGACCTGACCTACAACTTGGTCTGGCAGTTCCACTTGCTGGTCTCCACAGAGATAGACAAGTTTTAGGGAACATTTTAGTGAAAAAATTAAGCGATAACATCCCCATTGAGGCAAGCAGGTGGCGAGCCCTCCACTAGTAAAGTTATATAGTGCAACATCAGAACTGAACTGTATTTTCAAGAGTCAGAATGGAGCCTGTTTCTAAATAACGATATATTTCTATAAAATTCCCAATGAGCACAGACGCAAATCTATATAAACTTGTGTACTATCTGAATAACTAACGCACAGAATCTTCAGACCTCAGCTATGCATTGCCTGGAGCCTGCACAATCAATGCAGGCGATGCTAGGCCGGAGTATATGACTGTAAACTCAGCTGCATACGCTGATGTTTGAGAGCCTTTAGAAACACTGCATGTTCATTGATTTTCCATCGAGCTGTACTGTTACACAACATCAAAACAAAATAATGTAAAAATCCAATTTATTTCTCTGCCTAAACAATACCCTCTTCTTAAACAACCACAATCAATCAACCTCTCCGCCTTATGCGAATCATTTAAGGACATTAGCATATGCATAGCACGCACCACTGAAGTCTATATTTTATTCTCATTTGCGATTACCACAGCGAGGCCTGTTGTGCGGAGCAGGGAGAGCTATCTGAAGCCAAATGTCATCCTGCTGGTGTAGAGATGCTGGCACGCGATAGTAGGACCAGATGATGCCTTTCATGTTTTTGATAAAGTTCTTTCTAATGACAGAAAGATAGTCTCCGCGCCGCATGTCTTCGTATCATCATGCTATGTATTTTATTATCATACGCATTTGCAATTTGCTTTGATTCTGTGAATTTGTGTACGTAGCTCTCCAGCTGGGAGCTTGTTTGTGTCTTTCAGCCTGTCTGCATCGCTGTCGGAAACACTCATTGACTCAGAAACAATTACCCTTATGACTTCAATATAATTCAATTAATTTCCTTCATTTCACAAGTAATAACGCATAACACTGTTTCCTCTTTACTATGAAAGACGCCACACAAATCCACTGGCATTGGCTTTGGCGGTTCCGCTTTTCCCGAAGACACGCTGCTATAGAGAAGTCCTTAATCTTCTCCACTCATTTGGCATGATTTATGAGTTTGCAGTCAGACCTTACTTTGTTTAGCCAAATGTCCAGCAAGCGGATAATGGCTAAGTGAGCACAGCCAACTCAGTCGCTATGGTTACAGGAAGTAAATTGGCTCCCCAGTTTAAATTTAACATCTCTTTAATAATTATGCCACGACCTCTTTGTGGAGAACTGTACTAGCCTCCATCTCTGACATTTGGTCCAATACTGAGAAATGCTCACACAATGAAAATCTATACATGGTGACATAGGCCTATTTATATGCAGTACAATAGCCTATGGAATAAAAATGTCATTTTAGTTCATATTGAGTAGTTGTATGTCTTAGACATTGTCCATTGTGATTCAATTGTGTTAAAAAAAAAGCCCATTTTTAGACAATATAATGTAATTTTAGACACAAAAGAATAGCCTAGGAGTTATATTAACATTACCTTGTGGTCGATACGATTTCTGATATGGATAAGACCATTCTAAAACTATTCAAGAAAGGTCCAGTTTTGTCCTTTGTGATTATTTATAGTATCTGTACTTGCTCGAGTGAGTATCTAGTTACACTATGAATTAGTCTAAATTCATATCTAATTTACATGCTTTTAACAACCTTAATATAGGCCTGTCACAATAATTACAATACTGACTTATGTTCAATATATAAAAGCTGGAACAATACATTTAGTTCAGTCAAAATGGGCAATTCCAGGTAATTTGGGGTAATAGAATAATATTATAGGGTGTAACAAAAAATCGATTTGTTGATATATCACGATAATACATTGCACAATTCTCAAATCGATTCAAAATGAATCAGAATCAATTTTTTAAAATCATATCAAAATTCCTTAATTACTTTTACTGTTCTCATGTTTTAAAAAATTAAATAAATAATGTTTAATACAATTATTGATTGATTGCAATATATTGTCCTGTTTTTGTATCAGGATCTATCGTCATATGTATCGTATCGTGAGACTCATGGCCATGCACACCCCTAATATTTAATGGATATGCTAATTATTTAACAAAAAATGTTCTAATGATGTGCTGATCTTATGCCTTTTTTTTTTCCAGAAGACATTAGCAGTAGTGTTTCTTTATAGCAGACCTCCCTGAATGTTTCTATCTGGAGGATATGATCGGAGGTTACACAGTGTCAGCGTGATGCCCCCTGGTTTTTACAGTGCGAGTAATGATCTCCACTGCCGACTCCAACTCTCGCCTTGAGCTTTTTCTTACTGATTTTCTGTCTTGTAATTGATAGATTATTTCTGTGGTATTTTTTGGCTGCTCGGTCAAAGTTTAGACCTTGTATTCTTGACATCCCGCCTACAAGAGATAAGAACAAAGGTTAACTCATCTTTTGTGGCTTTAGGCATTAGGATATGACAGTTAAACCTTGTACGCATCAAAGTTTGGACTACCCTCTATCACTCAGCTTGTCATCATGCATCCCGGGCCTTCTCATCTCAGAAATATGAAACGTTCCCTTCCTTGTTGCATTAGCATTTCATTGATGGTTTAGAAGCTGCTGTTAAGGTCCTTTGAGTGAAGTAAACAATTACCTGGCGTGCGTTGTTTATCAAAGATGAGACTAGGAATTAAGTGGTAAAACAAATATGTCAAACAAAGTAGAGCCCTAAAGGAAAATTAGGGGATAATAAAATGACAGGGCATGTTTGGGTTTCATTAAGACTGATGTGAGATTGACACGATGGTGCTGATGTGTATGGGGGCGGTGACTGGATGGCTACAGGCGGTTTTAGTGTGGCGTTTAGTGTATTCGGTCTCCCTGGACTTTTGGACACTGCTGCTGGATCAACACTGTATAAGCAGAAAGTAATCCCATCCCTCTCTCTCTGAGCACTAATTAAGTGCTTTAGCGCTAATTGATTAGATTAGAGAGGTTACTGGTTGCATTGGATATATAGGAAATCATCTTATCTGCAAATATAAGGAGGGGACTGCAACACATATCTGGCAATGTAGTTTAAATCTACATTTCTACAGCCTTATTAGTGACAGTTATTTTCTCAGTGTAAAATGTTATTATAATTAAGGAAAATTGTCCAAGTTATTGTAGACAGTTGTTTTTGCAAACATATAACGATGAGTGTTTTGTTCTTCTTATTTTTTATGTTGTTATTTGAGACTATAAATAGCCAAAACACTGTTAAAATTAAATTGGGAAAAATAAAGTAATTTACACATCTGTCAGAAAACTTTTGAAACATGTGAAGCAAATCTCTGCAATATAAGCTGCTGAAAATACTTCTCATTCTGAATGTGTTAAAGTCCTGCATTTTAACGACAAGGTCAAGAAAACAAAAAATAGTTGTTGTCGTTGCAAAATTTATATAATTTTTTGGCGATTTGTTTATTCAATTCACTGTTCTGGTTATTAATAATGCATTTTAAGATGCCAGCCACATGTCGACCTTTGGGCTGTTCTTGGCTCTGGGCCCGGACTTGTGTGCTGCTCATGTTGTCCCACCTGGTCTGTGAAACTGGGTCATCTCAGTTCTGGGTGAGTCCACTCCAATTAGATTTACCACCTGTTTACGTCTGCGCCGGTGAATAGCTGTCCAGTAAACTTACATTGACCTTATCTTCCTTCATCCCAGGGCCACTACTACTCCCCCCATGAAGGCAAGCCATGTATTTTTAAACAAGCCAGACTCAGTGTGAAGGATTGCACTGGCAAATCACAGCCCAAAACGTGTGTCAAAGTGTGCACAACATATAAAAGTACTTTACAGTTGCAGTGACGAACACAGTCGGTAGAAGGAGCTGGGAGAGAGGCAGTGGATACTTGCTTGTTTATTATTTTATGTATGTGTGTTTCTGCTCCAAGTGAAAAGAAAGTAGCCGACACTGAGTGGGATGGGGTAAAGGTGAAGTTAGAGTCTAGTAAGAGATTCGGGGGGCGCGTGTTCACCTGGGGATTGGGGTCAGGACAGAGAGCACCCACAGCGGTCTGGAGAGAGGCATGTGGGCTGGAGGAGGAGTGGGAGGAGGATGCAAGTGGAGCGTTTGAAATGGAGGGAGTTGCTAGGAAACCGAGTTGCTTTGAAAAGGGCACACTCGCACGGATCCTGCATAGGATTTGGCATCAGGAAAATTAGCAGCAACGATTATTAGTTGTTTACAAGGTGGGGAGAAAATACCACACGTTAGCATTTCTCTTTAGAAGTCAGATCAGCATATTTTATGGTTTATTGCAAAGCCGTGCAGTGTTCATGCCAAACAAAAGCTCACACAAGGACCAACTGTGAAAGGGATTTCTATGCGGCAATGAATGAATAGAACTGACTATATACTAAATATTACAAACACAGTAAGTTTTAACAAATCAGTAAAATAAGTATGATTCACAGAGATTGTATACATTTTCAGTTAGGCTAATGTTAAATCATTGGAGATTTTAATACGCACAATACTACACTTCAGTCAAAGGCATTCTGATAATATAGTGTTATAAATGCATTTACCAGTAGTGACCCGGATTGTTCCACAGCTCTTTTGTTTACTCTTTTATATTGTTTTTGTTAATGCATCTCTATGGACAGTTGACACATCTGGCTAGTAACTAAAGTTTTTGACATTCAATCCTGAGCTCCACTAACATTGCTACAAGTACTACTACTACAACTACTACTACTACTACTACTACTACTACTACTTCTACAACAACTACTACTACTACTATTACTATTACCAGTATGCTTTAATTCTTACATCTAATAATGTCGCTACCAAACATTAGTTGTTACTACTACAACTGTATAACTACAAAAATGTCTGCTGCTAATCTGTGAACACAGAATGGCAACTATTACAACTACCACACATTTTAATTTTAATTTCACTCAGATCAGCGTTTTGTAACTGCAAAGCAGTGCACCTCCATGCCAACAAAACCCACACGTTTGATTTCAATTTCAGGTGAGAGAACAGCTCTGAATGCAAAAATACACTGCTCAAATCAGAGGGGGAGTTTTTATACCCATGAATGAATAAGAGAAACATATTGGGTGCTTCTTGATTTTTAGGGAAAGTTAAAAACACGAAATCTGACACAGCAGAATCTAGCTTGTTGTGTCAGAGGGAGAAATCACTACGCACAACCTTATCAGCTCGCCGTATGCATAATTTAAAGGGGAGATGCTCAGTAATTGGCAAGGTTTAAATATCTTGAGCTATGGTAATTGAATAGTCTCCCCACTAATGGAAATGTGTCAGACATGCTCTTACACCCAGCAGACCACAGACAGTGAGTGACAGGGGCGAGAGACTAAAGCAGGCAGGGAGAGAGGCATACATTTTTTGACTGGGTGCGAAGCTGAAAAAGATGTCATGATGAGGGAGAGTGGTAGGGTCATATTCGGACGCCTAGATTATTCCATCGCTCTCCTCTAATATTTGTCTTATGATAAAACCTCTGTTAGCTGCAGGGCTATTGGAGCGATATTGGTTTGTTCTCTTCATAGCCCTCCCGGCTATTTAGTTAGCGCTGACTGCAGAGTGCACTATTCTTTCCACTGGGAGGTTTTTATATCATGAAGGAAAGGAAAGTTGTCGGGAGTCAAAGATGTCCAAAGTTTGGCATCTGGCAAGACTTCATATAGACTTTCTTTGAGGAGTAAATCTGTTATTTGGCCTTCCAGCACCACCAGGCAGCTCAGAACTGTCTGTACATGAATAGCTTTATCACATATGGAATGAAATCCTGTTTATATTACGCTGTTTTATGATCTATGTTATAATGTAGTTTCCTCATCAAAAACACACACCTGGAGTTGTGTTTTGTTTCATTCACACATGTTTAACACACATATCCTGCATATTTAGCCTTCTCTCAAACAGAAAACACCTTATTAAACTCATAACAATTGCTTTCGGTGTGAAGTTCATCATTGTTAACAAGACATACTTCTAATTAGTGCCAATAAACACAAAGAACAGTCAAATTTATTCCCCCAACATTTGTACTCTGCTCCAAACAGCTTTTAATTTAATAAAAAATGTGTTGAGAGATATATTTGTATTACTATATTGCATATATTATTATTTTTATTTTTATTTGTACACATACATTTATATAATTATGCCTTCTTTGACCCCAGCCTCTTATTTTTGCTACTAATTTTGAATTTATTATTACCATTTATATTTTTGCTCTTTGTTATTATAGTTATTGTGATGCGTGAGCTACAGTGTCCAAATAATTTCCCTTGTGGATCAGTAAAGTTTGTCTAAGTCTAAGTATAATTGCACTGCCCTAACTACAACAATTACTAATGCTGTTATTACTCGTGCAAATACTTCAGTAGCAAATTATATAACAAACCATTTTCCAATAAATTTCAGCAAACAAAATGGTTGGTTATGTAAAATAAATCAGTGTTAAAAATGTAAGACATATTAAAAAAGTAAATGTGCCTATTTTGTTGATTGTTGATTTGAGCCTTCCTGGCCTCCCCTGGGTATATTTATTGTTTAGTATCTCTAAAGCTCCAGCGCTGGTGGTTTCAGGAAATAGATGATAGTGTGTTGTTGTAGCAGTGACGTGCTTTGATGTGACAGATCAACCTTATCATCATCTAATGCATATTAATTATGGCTACACGCACGTTTGAACTATATCATGTGCACTATATCATACTGCGCTGTTGTCAGACGCTTTGAAAATGTGCTGCTGTGTGTCCCAATGTCGCCTTGTTTGTCATTTTGTCAAGTCATTTCAACGTCTCGCAGGGACTGTATCTTAATGGATACATGATTACTCTGAAATGTATGTAATCGTTTAAAGGTCTTATATTATCAAAAACAGACTCTTGTGAGCTTTAAGTCATGTTATAATTCTGTTTCCTCATCAAAAACATACCTGGAGTTGTGTTTTGTTTCATTCACACGTTTGAGTTATCCTTTATTATTAGTCTGTCTACATCTCCAAATCTCAAAATGTTCTGTTCCACCTTCTGAAGTTTTCAATTTAACAGCTACGTTTTTCCTTTTTAATTATCAGGGTTTGTGTGTTAACTGATGAAACAAAGCACAACTCCAGGTATATTTTTGATGAGGATCAGAAAAAAGCATATATGGGCCCTTAAAAGATTCACCATGTACATTTTCTGTTACAGTACACCTCCAGTTTGTTACCATGGAGATATAAATGCTTAACCTAGGATGTTCCACTTAACGGCATTAAACTTACTTATCACTGTGGAGACAAGCAGGTGACACCATCAGGCCAAGTTACAGTTCAGATCTGTGGAAAGGCAACAGCACTCACAGTAAAAATAAATAAATGCATGAGTTGATTAGTTAAAAGTGACTCTCAACAATAAAAACACAGATTATATGACAACAATGAGTGTTACATAGGCCTGTCACAATAATTACTATATTACGGGATTATCCTGCTTTGTGTCAGTGGCATGAAGTAGATTAAATACTATCATTTATTGCAGTATATCTCTGTAGCAAATTATCATGCTTTAAAATTTGTTATTGTGACCAGCCTAGTGCTATGGTGTGTTTTGGCAAAACAAAAAAATGATTCAGGAAAAAAAAATATATAGCAAATCACTTTGTAAGGGCTCAAAAATATACCACAGCATATAAATCTTCATAACAGTTTCAAAACCTGTGGAAAATCAGAGTTTATGACAGAAGAAAACATTGCAGCCTCAGAGAAATCAGATTGGGTTGGTGTTGTAAAGTTCTAATCTGTAACCCTGTCCACCGATCATTCACAGGGTGTGCCGGGCCTTTTTCAGCAGTTATTTTCTTGAGTCTTTAGTAATTGCTAAGCTCAATACATCTTGTTCTTTATAAATCACATTAACACATCGATCAGGCAGGAAGCTGTCTTACCACCCCATTGAACGGGTTTGTGGTAAGTGGTGTGATCAGTCTTTTCAAGTTTAAAGCACTCTCAAGTCATTCTCTTCTCAAATTCTGTCAAATTTATGAAAAGAATTGCGTTTTAATTGCTAATTGTGGTTTTTTTTGCTACCTTTGTGTCAAAAAATGGCTGAGTCTGGGTAACCTTAGTGGCTTTTTTTGCGTTGTTTTGTGATATTGGTTGAAATCTCATGAATCAATAGCTCGTCTTGGTCAACCTTGTGTCTCCTTTATGCACCAAGAGTCAGTGTTTTCTTGTGTTTATATTCACATCCACACGTTATGAAACACGGCAAAAGAAAGAAATGAAGCAGAAAGAGCTATCCTGGCCTGTTCTGAGAGCCAGGCAACAAGACGATGAAAAGTGTGGTCCTCCTTGAATGGACTTTTCAGGTAAAGTCAAGGGAGAATGTTGAACCCATCTGATGCATTCAGTTTGAGTTTGCATTGAGTGTCTGTATCGCTGGATTTTTGGCTAAATGGCTGTTTTTTAAAAAGACTGCAAGAATTTTTAGTGAGGTCAATTGTGACCATCGTTTGCCTCAGACATTTACCTGTGCTTCTATGCCACCTTTTCCTTAGGATTCCTGAAACTATATGTGAGTGATTGACTGACATGTGCGCACAGAGCCTCCATCAGCAGCTGCAGTAGTAACCCCACATGAGGACTCAAGCTGTTTGTTTTGCCTTTTTGATTTTTGTGGGTCACGGTGCAGAAGGAGCGTTACTTGGTAGGGAATACTTAACAATCTGCCACAAGATAGATATCTAGGGAGGCATAGTTTTGAAACCAGGGCATATTTGTCTCTTTCAAAGAGCCCTCTGGATACCTACTGTGTCAGTGAGAGGCACATGCGATTTCTCAACTTAACAGTCTGCCACTTCGAGCTGTCACCGGACGCCATTTTTCTTTATTAAAAGGGCTTCCCCCCATTATGATAAAGAGGACAATGCACTTTACTTAAGGGGGCAGGAGCTAGCATATGCACAAGAGTAACATGGTTTCATTCTATCCCATAACCATCCATAGTTTTAATAACCTGGGTTTTGTTTGACATTATTTAGATTTATTCATGCATATATACATAGCATTTATTATTCAGTGTTCATGGACCAATAACTCCAACATGCGGAATGGTACTACATAAATTAAATGGAATTTCGGTGGAATAGTATTACAGGACATCACAATTTAATATTAATTAATGCCAGTCCAGGTGTATTTCTTTGTCAGTATTATGAAGTAGAATGAAAGAATCACGCAACAGCTAAAACTTTAAATGATATTCTTCAGAAACCTTGCAGCAATAAAAGAGAAAGAACAAAAATATTCCCAGGTTTGAAGAATCCAATTGGAGTCCAATTTGACTTTTTAGGCGACAGGAGACACAAGCCACTTCTCAACTTAACAGTGTGCCTCTTTGAGCTGTCAGCGCTCCCAATTCTTCTTTATTATGTGGGCTTCCCCCATTATGATAAAGAGGATGCTGCTGTTTACTTAAGGGGGCCGGAGCACACCCATGCACCGTTATAGGCAGGACATATAATTGAGCGGGACTGCATTAGCTCGGCCTTGATATACGGTTTCATTCAGTCTTTTAACCTTCGATCACACAGCGCCGGGGGATAATGGGCCCACTGTTCTTCCTGCCTCAGCCCTATACTCCAGTAATGAAACCTTATATAAAGTCTGGAAAAAACACACACGCCTTCGGTCTGACCAGCAGCTTCTAAATCATTATGAAGCACTGCAAAATATAAGCAACAGTATATCAGAAGCTTCCACTATGGTTAATGTTCAGACCATTTGTCAAGCAGGCGACAAATAATTGCACCTCCCACTATTAAACTAAAGAAATGGGGAAGTCATGGTAGATAGAGGAGAGAGGAGTGAGATGGATTTGATGGGGGCTGGGAATAACGGTCTGACACCAAAAGAAATTAATCCTCAATATCCACTGCTCCCAATGCACCTCCACAATTGCATGGCTCAGGCTTGTCTGGTCCATTCATGAATCACGGGGCCTGGGAGAAAAGCACCATCTCTCATAAATAAGGCAAGGATCTGCACGTGTAGTGTCCAGTGAGTCACTTGGGTCTCTGCTCCTTCTGTGGTGGGAGAAAAAAATAAAAGACAAGCCAGTTATAAAATGTGTGTGAAAAGTGCAAGGCCTACAAAATATCAGAAAATGAACCATGCAATGTTCAGTTTATTTGCATTCCCTTTTTTGACATTTTGAAGTTAAACTTAAATGTGCATTATGTCACTTTTCTAGTGGAGGGTCAATTGAGGCCATCTCGCCAAGTTACAGGTCAGAACTGTGGAGAAGTGACCCCACTCACAGTAAGAATATATGCATGTTTTTTAGTGCTGTCAATCGACTAAAATTTTTAATCGCGATTAATCTCATGAATGTCATAGTTAACTGGTGATTAATTGCAAATTAATCGCACATTTTTGTCCCTTGAATCATCATTTTAATACTCTTATTGACATAGAAAAGTGGATAGGCTTGCTTTTTTTTTTGACAATTGCAAACCATAACAATGGTCAGTGAGACAACTTTTTGTTCCACTCTCTGGATACTTTCATGAAGTGCTCTGCAACAGTGTGAGTGAAGTGCTTCTTTTCTGTCTTCGTAACAGTTAAAGTGATTGTGTAGATTTCTATATCCCGCACTCACACGTGCACAACCGAACTGACGTCGTCACACGGCGCTGTTTGTTTACATGTCACACAGCAGAGCTAAAGCTTTTAGCGGAGAAAATAAGTCCAGCGGCAGAAATATCTCTTAAATAGTGAGACAGATATGAGTCCTGCTGCGATACGCGCTCCTCCGTGAGTTTATAGATATAAAAACAGCTCGGAGCTGTGAGGACATCAGGAGACGAGGCTGCAAAACTTCTGTCTCTGTCCACAGTCCTTATCGAAGGTAAGCGCGGATCCGCCATATGTTTTGGAGCGGACATTATTCACTGTTTTCCTCGTACAGGTACACACACACACACACACACACACACGCACACACACACACACAGGGCTTGTATAGTGAAGTCGTGCGTGTGCGCGTACATGAGCTCCGTGCCGTCCTTTGTCCCACCTCGTCCAACCGGGACGTCTCAGTTTCGTACAAATTGTTTTGCTTATTGTTTACAGCCAGATCCTGTAGTTTTTCTAACGTTACGAGCAGTGGCCACAGCTTAAGAAAAAACTAGTTCACTACAAAGAGCGTTAATCTCGCGATTTAAAAAAAAAAAAAAATTAACGCCATTAAAATTGCTTTGTGTTAATAACACGATATTTTTGACAGCACTAATATTTTTACAATGTATTTTTGAGCAATAACAAAACTTTAAATAAATAAAAGATAGATGCATTTAATGCCATAGTGTGGAACAACTATGGCAGACGCACAGGCATGAACCCTCAACCAGAATAGAAACTAAAGGGATCATGAGGCCAAATTGTCTCCAATGCAAATCTGTGCCCATATTGTTAAAAGAAAAATGCACACCTCCTTTAGCAGATTAATCTTAGCATCTAGCCACCAGCCACCAGGACCAAGAAATTCAGTACGTCATATATTCTTAGCACAGTGGCCATTTTTATCAGTTATTTATCACAGTTTTGTCAAATCAGTTTATTTCATTTAATTACTTGCCCATTTCACTATAATAGTAATATAAATCATCATTTAGTAGCTTCAAACTCTACCATAAAGGTCTTCTGTCAGAGTTTTGGTTATGAGAAGAAGAGGTATGACGATTAGATAAAGAGCACACGTTTAATTTCCTTTTATTGATCTGAAGGGGCAGGTGTCTAGATTTGGGCTTTAGGGATCGATCCGAGATAGACGACGCAGCCACTTATCAAATCCAAGGAGATTTTTTTGTACATTTTTATATTTGAACATATACACACCAGCTTCCTGCACAACTTGGCAATCACATCAAAATGTCACTAAAATGCCACCAGGGAAATAGAGCTATTTTTTCCTGTCTCTAATGTTTGAATGAAGAAAAAAAAATATTTGAGTGCCTGTTCATTATCTTCATCAAATACCATGTTATCAAGGTGGTACTATCTGATGCCCACTTTGTTTGAATTTCAGAAGCTTTCACATCTGATTTGAAAGAAGAAAAAAATTTATTGAAGGAGACATTGCTATAAAAGGAAGGTATACCATGTTAAATACAGTAGCGGCCTGGTTTAAAACATGCATAATAATACGAAATTGCCAGTGAGGACTTTTAAGATTGGAGATAGCGGTAGAAACTGCAATGAACTTTTTTATTGAAATTGGCGTGACATTTAAGGTATCTCCTCCACTATGCACCATGCAGTCTTACCACAGTCAGCAGATCCCCGGTCGTATGGATTTTGGATTGCAACCAAGTAAGATCTCACCAAGCTTGCCCTAGACTTTAAACATTTCAGATTTTGACAACTTCACCGAATTTATTTTGCTTTAAAGATTGGCCGGGTGAACCCCTTTTTACTGCGGCTACTCGGGGAATTGTCTCGTCTCGCTTGTGATCAATACGCGGAAATCATTACTTCACTGCAGTCAAATAGTTCAATTTAAAGCTAATTCAAACAAATTCGCAAACTGGTGAAGGTGCCCAGATCTGTAACAAAGGGCGTGATCATAGCTTATAGCACTTCTGTTCATTATGTACAGAAGATAATGTATTTTTTACCACTCTACATGAGCATTCGCATATTTTATTCCATCAGGGGACGGCAGCCGCTAACTGTAAATGCCAGTGCATGTGTTGCCACTCTGCAGATGTGTCGCGCTTGTAGAAATAAACATGAGATGCGAGTGGTGCTTGTATGATGCACTGCCACGTAACTGAATAATTAAAAGTCCCACATGACAAACTAATGTGGACACTGTGTTCTTCACTGGGGCTATGCAAAGATCAGGCTGTTCCCATTCAAGTGACCGTCTTGTGCTCTTTTGTTGCACTTAAGCTACATAAAGAAACGCTGGGAGTATTGCAATGCTGCTTTTGTGTGAAAACCTAAGATCTCAAAATGTGTGTTATTTTTTCCCTGGAATTTCAAATGTGGTGTTTTTCAAAGAATTCAAGGCTCCTTTATCTGGACTGACATGCTTTTTTTTCTTCTTTAAAACATGTTTGGAAAGTGAAGCCAATAGAGTTGCTTTTTATTCCAAAATAGTGGATCAGGGCCCAAAACAGTGTATAGAGAAGGTTTAATACAGGTTTACGTACCGCATCACCTACAACAATGTGAATGAATAAAACTGGGTCAAATTGTCAGAGAACAGTCTAGTTAGTGAGCTGAAACACACTGATGAAAGGCTGATGAAAATAGATATATTAAAGGTCCTATATTACACAAAATTGACTCTTGTGAGCATAAATCCATGTTAGAATGTTGTTACCCCATCAAAAACACACCTGGAGTTGTGTTTTGTTTCATTCATACGTGTTTGAGTAATGTTCGTCTATATCTCCAAAGCTCAAAATGTTCTTTTCCACCTTGTGATGTCATCAAGCAATAGCATTTAAATTAACAGCTACCTTTTTCCTTTTTTCAGGAGAGACTGGCAAGTCCAGGTCTGAAATTATCCAAATAATTCTTCTGGAGGTATATGGAGTTTAAAACCACAGTGGAGCATTTCCTTTATTACCACATAACATCACAAGGTGGAACACAGTGTTTTGCGTTTCAGAGAAGAACTCAGCCTAAATATGCAGGATTTTTGTGTTAAACATGTGTGAAATAGTGTAATATGGGCCCTTTAACGTAAACAACTATTTGTGTGTTGCCTTGTGAGTAGAAAGTAAGCTAAACACATTATTTTAACATCCTGGTTCAATAAGGTTTCATGAGAATTGTGGTAGGTATCTCAAAACAACTCCAAAGGTGATTGTTTCACTGCAAAATTCCAAACTCAATTTTATAGTATTTGATTTAACCAAAAACGTACAGAAAAATGATCCCATATAATGTACAGCTACAGAACTGTGGGTTTTGCACCAGAACTGCTGCATCCCTCTGAGGTGTCCAAAGCCACTATTTGCGTCACAAGGGGAGAGCTGGCCTTTTGACCAAACATCCATAAAATATGACTGGGGCTGAGAACCTGTTGGAAAGGCATATTTCTCTTTTATGATGTGCTTTACAATCTAATACATAAAGTCAAAATGAGTTATAGATGCATGATGAACACGACTCTTCCCTTAATTTACAAGAACTATAAATCATTTCTAATCAGTAGTTTGCAACTTCAGTCAGAGGAGAAACTACCAAACCCTTTCGTAAAATACTCCATTATATTTTCAAGCAAACGGCTCAGAAGAAATAAGATCTTTTGAGAGTGCCCTTGGTGCGGAATATCAATAAAAATATATATTATTTTTTGTCAGTTATTAGAAGCTGCAGGTTAGCTATGTGCTACGCCACGAGCCGAGGAGTGTACCCAGTTCACAGGCCAGTTTGATCAATTAAACGAAACCTCCATTGGTCCACACACAGGCCAATTAAAGGTCCCAGACTGATATCGCCCCAGGAACATCTCGGGGTTCGCATCATAGCCTCCATTAGGGGTAGCCACAGAGCATGTCCATGTGTTTGGCCAGAGGAATGGTGTGCCTTATAATCTCCAAGTCAATTCCTCTAAACTAGAAACATACTCCTGAAGATGGTGATCAGTACTGACATTTTGAGGTTGTTGTTGAATCTTGTGAGGAGAACAGATATGGCATGAAAGCTTTTAAGAAGACCGCTCGATTCAGGTGGCATGCAATAAATTTCAAGTTTGAAATCAGCTGGTTTTATAAAGGTCAAATTGAAACTTTTAAACTTTTTGTTTGCTTTGTCTCAAGTTTGTGCTGTTATTTTGAGGTAGTGAAGTGCAATATCTGTCAGTCTTGCAGGAGGGTTATGTCATGCATTATATTGCTGTGGTGTTAATGCCTTCAAAAGTAATGCAAAAATACAGAAGTTGAAGTGTCTCTAATTTTAAAAAATACACAAGAATAAAATCCAAATGTCTGAATGTTTTGTATTATTATAATATATATCTTTACATTATTGTTTTGATATTTTTGGTCATGTACATTCTGAGATAGATGATAGTGAAAGTGAACTATCACTGTTCAGTGTCTCATTTTCTGTCATTATTTCTTTTACAATGGACACAAAATTTAAATACTACTATTTAAATTTAATCTGGAGGATGGACTGCCTATAATCTTGTTGCGACAATTTATCTGTTGTTGAATGTTTTGAGGGAAAATGCACGCCAGCTTTCATAAAGACAAACCTAAAGTCTATTCTGTTTTTATTGATGAAATAAAAGGTCAGACAGACAGTTGTGGAAAGTTCCACTTTTCTCTTTGTGCTCTGTGCTTGTTATTGTGAGGCAGTGAAGTGCTGTGCCTGATAGTGACACAGTAGGAGATCTGTGACTATAGTGCAGCAGCCAGGCCTTAGCAATGTAGTGATGGACAGGGTCAAATACCATGATCTGTATTTATCAGCAGGATGCCACTCCTGCGCTGTAAATGTGATTTTAAAGCCTCTTTATCCTCTTTTGGAGGATTTGCAGTATAGCAGGATCACATGTGACTCTCTTCCTGCACTTAAGCTACACTATCTGCTGCCCAGTAGGCCAACCACACAGCACACACTATGCACACTGTCTGCATTTATCAAGAAGCCATTGGAAACTATTCAAATTCATGAAGCAATCTGCTAAGTGCCTTAATGCTGGGGACCTCCGCATTGCTGCTACTTTAGCCGAATGAAAAACTTCTGGAGTAAAAATCAGCAGGTTTTTTTTTTTTTTTTTTTTTTTTCTGTTCTGTAAATCATTTGTTCTCTGCTTTAATAGACCCCAGATCGAGCGCGTCACTTGGTCGTCAATACTGTATGGTGGAATATGTGTGTGTATTCCACCTCACTGTATGTTAAAAGTACAGTATTATATATATGCTGTCAAAAGTTCTGTTATATTAGTGTGTTGACAGTTGATATAAATACATCTATATTCTTACTTTTTGTATAAGTTTAAAATGCATCCACAGCAGATCACAAGGCCATGCAGCCTTCACAGAGGAAGTAGGTCTGACAGTTGAATCTAGGCCTAAACAAATTCATAAACATACAGTATCCTTCATACATTACTGCATATTTGTGTTCATTAGTTTCTCTGTTAGATACATTTAGATAAAAGAAAGTATGCAAACCCGTATATGTTCTCATTTAATCTTTGCTGAAGGTTACAGAAAGCTTTTTTAATCTACTTCAAAAGAAAGCAACGACTGATGTAACCAATATGTCCCATTATGTTTATGTGGAGGAAGTGGAAACCTTGTAATGCTTCCTCAGTAGCATAAAAAACATGTGTTGAATTATTGATGCTTTTGATACAACCTAAAGAGAACATTTCATAAACGCAGTATAATAATAATAATAATAATAATAATAATAATAATAATAATCTAACTATATCAACTTATCATTCAATATTTGAAAGCTCGAAGTATATATTTTGGGGCTCAGTATTTATTGTGCGATTTTTGATGTTTTTATTTTTAAATTGGAGCTGCAGAGAGTTGAATAAGTGATTTCTATGTATTATTGTTTTATTCTGATATTTGTTTGTTGCAGCTCAGGGCTTTTAATGATACTGTATATTTAAACATTTGGTTTACTGGGATAATCCTGCTTTGTGTCAGTGGCATAAAGCTGTTTATCGCAGTATTTTTCTGAAGCAATAAATTGTGCTTGGATAAAATCTTTCCCATTTATTAATACTAATATACATTTTAAATCAATATCCCTCTGAAAGGTATCTAATGAATGTCCATTTTCTTAGACACAACACGCCACCTGTCCAGTTCATTCAGGCTTTTTCTTTGATATCTCTGAGTAGCCAAAAAGCAGCCATTTGAATTGTAAAGGTTAGATTTCAATGCGACTGTGACTGTGACCTGTTGGTTTAATGCAGATGTAGGACTTGTATTCCTTTTGCAAGAGTACACTCGCTGATATAAATAACCTTTGATGTCAGAACAATATGAAAATGGCTCCAAATCAAATATTTTCCTGATGACTTCATGGCATTATTATTACGTTCCTCCCGAAGTGCCACTGCAACATCCCACCGTCACAATAGCTTTCCAACATGACGCGATACAAGCTTACTAAAATAGGTGGTATGTAAGTGAATCTGTTTTGGCAGCATGTTCAGTAACCCTCCAAACATCATAAGGAATAAAGAAAGGGATAGGGAATAAAGAAAGTGTGGAAGCGGAGACGGGGAGGGGAGAGCCAGGGAGGAATCATAGCTGTCAGTAGCATGTCTGTCTAAGCTTCAGGAATCTAGGAAGCTAATGCTGTTTGATATATTAACCATGATGGAGAGGGCAGAGAGTGTGCACCCATGTGCGCACTCCTGGAAGGATTTGAGTCTCTGTGTGTGTGTGTGTGTGCGGGGGTGTGTGTGTGTGATGACGAGAAGAGGAAGGAGAATTGATGTAGTTTGATATATTAATCATGCATATGTGGGGTTGAGAGACTGTGGGATGGGCTGCGCGGGCACTGATTCTATCTTCAATCAGAGTCTCATTTAGGTCCCTTTGTGTAAAAGCTTAACCGTCTTTAGTGGAAAATAAACAGTGTTGCATACAACTGTTGTTTTCTATGTGGGCCAGTGAAGACAGAGATGCAGCTATTCCAGTTTTTCATCTTGGTCATACATAAAGCATATTAAAGGCATTGTTTATCCATGAAGCAATCTACATGATATTTATCAAGCCACGGCGCTCTGTGGTCAAATAAAATCCGGAAATGCGTTTTTCCAGCACAGGCAGCCACAGCAGCCTCCGACAGGTGCGTATGAGTCAATCAATAATTCAGAGGAAAAAAGGTGTGACGCTGATCTATATGCAATGATGATTTATCAACAACAAGTCCGCCCTCACAATACATCACAGATCCCACTTAAAGACACATGAATAACGGCCTCTATTAAGCCGTCACGTCTGAAAAGTACACTGTTAATTAGTGATTGCGCACTCATCCGCACGTTCACACACAGGTACTAGGCTCTGCTCTTCATGTTAATAGGGTACAAAACATTATTTGCTTTTTTCCCCACTCCACTTCGCCCACCTTAAGCTATTGAAATCATGTCTGAGAGGCACTCCTACTGTCTAAAATTTAATCCATGTTGCCTTTTGGATTACAAATGTATTTCCATTGACACTTTAATTCACTGCAGAGCTCTACTTCCGTTGCCTGGCAACTCTGTTAAGGTGCACACAAAGGATCATTATAGATTTCTTGGGTGCAACTGTTAACTTGAGTGATATTATACCATTCTGTAGATAAAGGCACTGTTTGTTGTATTTGCTTAGGCACGCAGTATCTCAGTCCCTTCTGCACTGCCTGCGTTGTAAAGGAGTCCATTTTTATTGGAAGTAAATGGGACTTTTCTGTTGCTGTTACTTGCCGCAAAGCCTAAGAGAGAATCAAGTTGAGTGCCTCTTACCCTGCATCTATCAGATATATGCTACTAACAGGAAGTGACAGCATGGCCCACAGTATTTAAATGGTTCATGGTGCTTGTTCTCTGATGGCTACAATATGACATGATGAGCCATAAATATGTCATATGTGACTCAAATGAGCTCTGAAAGCACACAGCAATGGAGTCTTCATAGGAGATACGTGCTTTGGGCCTCTGTCTAAAACCCATTGTGCAGCTCACCGCCCAAAAAAGTATCAGTGTATTAATCAGATCTGTCATCAATATCCTTTCATATCTGTGTCAAGTCCAGGCAAGCATGTCGACTGTGTTTTCCAAACGCATTATCTGGGCTAAACAGAGACCAACGTTCTTTCCGCAATGACAATTTCAGTATTCCCAGTTCACAAAGATATCTTAATATTTTCTTCTACACATAAACAAATGGGTTGCTATCAAATCGTAGATGCAAATATTGAAGCATAAAAGCACTGAATTCATTACGAAGTTTAAATGGAGGAAATACAAATATGAAGTTAAATTGAGAAAACAGTGTGACAAATTAGAATTATCTTTAGCCAAACCTCTGATGTACAGCTTGTTTCTCTTGTACTTAAATAATTCTGCAAGTAACACTTGTAGTACCTGTGGTTCCACTTCACTAGGCCTGTCATGATAACTACTATATTAACTAACTATATTAATTAGTTAATGTCGATAAATTAACTATATTAACTATATTATTGTTCAGTATATGAAAGCTGGAACTATATAGTTTGGGACTTAATATTTATCATGTGCATATTTTTTTTTACTACAAATTACTACTACCACCACCACTGTTATATTTTATGTGAGTATATATATTCCCTGTATGATAACTACAAGACTAGTATGAGATTTATCATAAAAAGGCTTGTATCTGAAGCTCTGCCAGACCAGTACTGAGACCAGCAGAATGGCAAGATGCAAACACAGTAGTAGTGTTTGGATTAAATATTTGCATGTCTGGCTGCGAAGGTGGTGGAAGCTATAGAACTTTCTTTGTTGTTGATTGAGATTGCACTATGGATTATGCCTTCCTCCTTTTTGTGCACAATCACGCTCGCTCTAGACAGTTTCTCCCACACTTGAATCTGTTTACTCAAACTGAGTAATCCCCTTCATCTCATGATTTCTGATATGTTGTTTTTTCTTCCATGTTTCACTGTGCCTGCCTTAGTTTGGCCTGTCACGATAATTAGCTACTATATCGACTTTTGGGGTGGTCAGTATTTATCGTGTGTACATTTTCCTTGCACTACTGGGAAGTTTTTTGTTATTTTTTGACTGTATTATTAGATTTGAGCTGTAAACGACTGAATTCATAACTTCTAGGACTCATTACAGATGCAGACTAAGTACTGAAGTGTTTAATTTTGTTATTTATTTATTGCAGCTCATGATTTTTTAACAATATTGTACATTTAGAATAGCTTTGGTGGTTTAAATCTGCTCTTATGTTAGTGTGTCAGTGGCATAGATTAGTTAAAATATTATCATCTATATTTACTTCAGCAATATATCCAAATTCAACATTTGTTATCGTGTCAGGCGTGGCCATAGCTCAATCCTGTTGCTGAGGGACGAGATCAATGCTAAGGACACAGCTCCCCACTTATGCTCTGACTTGGAGTTGAAAAAGGTCACTATGAATCTAATTTGGCATGATTTTTTTTTTCTTGATAAGATGGAAGCTCATAAGTGGTCCCCATCTAGTTGAATCAAAAAGGGATTACTTTGAGAATGAGATGTCGGCATGTTCCTACCCTCCCCGAATCATGGAGCTGACCCCCTTGCCAATCTGCAGCATTGTGGGTGCTACGTAACAAATCAAGACAAGCCCATCAGAGAGGGTATTTTTAGCAACATACATTCGCACACAAACAAATGCATGGAGCTGGGCCTGCGTGGTAACAGAGGAGGGAGAAGTTTGGAGCATGGTTGAAGGCTTTTTTTTTCATCCTTTCCCCAATCCAATTATGCCTCATTTCAAACTAGTAGAAGTCTAGGCATGCTTGGGAGCCAGATGCTGCAGCAGTGGAGATATTAACTCTGGAGATGGAGTTGGAGAGGCAATAAGGTACCCAGCAGGGAGTGGATATTGAGGATTAATTTCTCCCGTGTCTGATTCTTTACTTCCCCCCATCCTCCATCAGCCCATCTTCTGCTGTCTATCTCTCCTTTCAACATTAACTATGTGCATGTTTGATGGTAATCAAGGGGTATACTTTGGGGTCTGTTGTAGAAAGAGGGAGTTAAGAAAACTAGGGAGAAAAAACTTACAAAAACAACATTTTCCCACACTTTTTGAGGTACATTATTAGCGGCATATAAGCTTAATATGATTTACTATTTTTTATGTTGGTTGATTGGGGTGATGCAAAGGTTACTCAGGATCACACATTTCATTCTCACAGATGGCAAGCATTTTTAGTTTCCTCTTAGGCTTAAGCTAAAAATAGACTGTATTGGCTCCTTAGGGATATTTGCCTCTGCATTTGACCCATCCTTCAATGCCACTGGGGCAACTGAGGAGGAGCCACATCACAGCGCCCAGGGACCCATCTCCAGATCTTGAGTAAGGCTTTGCCAGAACTACCTAAGCAAAAAGATGAAGAAGGTATACTGTAGCCTTGAGTACTTACTTATCCCCATTAGTTTCCATAGTTAAAGGGCCAGTATTACGTTTTTGATCTATTTGAATGTTGTTTCCTCATCAAAAAACATACCCAGTGTTATGTTTTGGTTCATTCACACACGTTTAACACGCAAACCCTGCATGTTTACCCTTAGTTTTTCTCTCAAACAGAAAACACTCTGTTGCACCTTGTGATTTCATGTGATTTCATGTGCCCCACTCACACCTTTCAGCCCTGGAATTGCCAATTTCTATTGAATGAAAGGTAAAACGAGCTGTTAACTTGACTAACTAATAATAAAGGAGTCTACTCTAACATACAACGCCAGGTATGTTTTTAAGGAGGTAACAGCATTTTAACATGGCTAAAAGCTCACAAGAGTCAATGTTGCATGATATAGGACCTTTAATAATATTTATAGTATCGACACAGGGTCAATCCCTTTTCTTTTTCTAGATCGTCTTGTTTTTGTTCATTTAAAGGATAGTAAAAGGAAAGAAAAAGCATCTTGTTCCTTTGGCTCCAGTCAGTGCTGACAGGGGGACTGTCACAGTGCATAGTGGCCCATGGACAGCTATTAAGTTGTGGTGACTGTGCTGCTCTGGACTGAGAACAGTAAACATTGATCGGTTGGGCAGGACTTGCAGCTAAACAAATGCCAGATATATAAAGCTAATGCAAATGCCAACTATAATCCATGTCAGATAGGGCTCTCTGCTGTAGCCAAAGGAGAATAGAGATGCCGCCTTTGCAAAGTTGCTCCATTTAGATTAGTTTCTTGTACTACATCGGACATCCTCTCATGCTGCTCTATTGCCTTTAAATTGCACCTGCTGAAATTCAGTTTTTGTTTAGCACTGTTTTAGAGATTGGATTGGAAACTTGCCCTTAGGATATTATTTAGACAACAAAGACCACTGCATTTGGTTTTAGACGAGCCTTGAACTTAGAGACAAAGCAAAAACAAAAAGAAGCAAATATGAATAATGAAATATGATATACAGGAATTTAATAAAAGGTAGAGTTAGTTCATTTATAACCAGCACTGTAGTTTTAGTTCTGAAACTTCTACAACAATATAACAGTAGCACAAAATCCAACATTTTGCTGAATAAAAGTTAAATATTTTCCTCCCCAAAATGTGTAAGATATTCAGAAATTAAATAACGTGACTAAAAGTATCTCGTGTTTTCCTCTCGCTTCATATTTCTGTATTTGAATCCTCACAGTGAAAACCCCCCCATGCGTTCTCACAGTGTGGGGTTTGACCAAAGCGTTTTATACTTTAGAGTATTGTAATGAGGCACGGATTGAGATGTATTATCTATAGCTATCTTTGCAAATCAAATAAGCCTCGCTGCTGCTCCCTTTCCTAACTGCACTGCACTCCTCTGGCGCTGCACACCGCGATTCGCTCTCACAAAGAGAAGACATTTCTCAAAAAAAAAAGAGAGAAAAAATCTACACAGTTGTTTTCTATTCGGGAGTCACTGTGGCAAGGTGTAAATGTATGGCACCAAAAATATCCTGCTGAGGTCAGATGGCGCATTTTTTTCGAGTCAATGAAGTTTGCTGAAGTATTTGAATCGCTGACTTGTTTATGAAAAATAATGAGTGTTATGTTCCCTATGCTCTATCCAGGAGTTGTGCAGTATGGAGCTTGTGTGGTAAACTAAACAGCCTGTTTTGTGGACACAAATTTGCAGTAAACAGTGACAGAGCCGGTTCTAATCATCTGTCTACTTTCCGAGGCATCTCCATGGTTCCCTCTCACCCCTCGCACCCCTGGACGGTCTCCAAGCTACATAGTCACTTAATTCACAGTTCACTGGTTCAATTCTGAATGCGACGCTTGCTTTTGCTTGCTTGTAGCTACTGGAATTTATTTGGGCTGCAAAAAACACACTCTTGCCTTGGAGGTATAGTCAATTAAGAGGGTCCAAAGAGCAGAGGAAAGCATACAGAGGTTGTTAAAACTCTGGGACTTAGTGTGGTATTAGAAGTAGAAGGAATAAAAGTTAGGTTTTATGAGAGAAAATGTTTCATATTAAAATGGTCCAAAATGGAGTTAAATCGTTTCATAGAACAATTTTGGATTTGTGCAAAATATTAAGTATGAGGATTCTTAAAGAGATAATTTACCCCAGTTAAAAACAATGCTGATCTAGAAAGTGAAGCTGAATCATGTGCTTTTATTGTGCTTTATGAGACTTAGGCATCCTAACCAAATGCCATTGACTAAGTGTGACATGGGTGAACTCTTACTTGGCCGAGGCAGTGTTTTTCCCTCTGGGGCCAGAGCTGCAGACCCAGGCAGAGGTCATCAGGGTCAGAATTTCTAAAGTGGAGGAGACATGTTTGCTTGTACCAGATAAAACTGACCAAAAGGCTAGCCTCCTCCAAAGCTCTCCTTGTGTCTCTCTTATCTTCTTCTTTATTTTCTGCAGAATTCAGCTGCTGTTTTCAATAATTCTTCCAAGTATTGGTAAAATGGAAATGGTTCAAACATCACAGCACTCCTGAGTTGGCCTGATTTTATTTTTCTCAAACAAAAAGCTTTAAGAGTTCATTTTTTTGTGCAGGCCATCCTTCTCCTCTCTTCTATTATGTGGCTGATTTGGCCTGTGTACTTTCAGCTCTCAGTTGAGGGCATCGATTCTCCACCCAGACTACACAATGTCTGCTATAGCCTGGCACTTGGACACCTCCAAAGACTCCAAATATTACACTCCGCATTTCTAGCTCACTTTAGTACAGCGAATCCCCAGCAGTTTAAGTAGGAGAAGCATGGGAAAAAAGACATAATTTTCTCATACCTTTAACCAATCAAAAATTCAATCCTGGTGGCCTTCCCAATTACGTTCCACCACTGATCCCTGCTCTGACTTACTAAAGGCTGATCCTTCAATACCAGGTCCCCCTGGACACAGAGAATATTACATTTGAGGCCCCTCATTTCATCATCTTATTTAATTTTTCTTATAAGAAATACAATTCAAGCAAATTACATTATGTGTCACTAAGCGGCTTTGACTCATGCACTATATCAACTATCATCATGCCCCAAGAAAGTTAGAAGGATGGTTTTGAGGACATGGTATTAGACAGCTTCTGCCTAATTCACAATATTGCAGTGAATACTGAGTGTATAGCATAGCATGTTTTACAGCCCAGTTTACAGCACAATCAACTGCACAATTTTGTATGTTTACATTAAAGCATCCCATGTTTGTGTCAAACTGAAAGAAATAAACGTCAAATTCACTGAATAAACTTAAAGTTATGCTACTACATCATTTAAGTTGTCGAGCCCTCTGTATGTTGCCTCCATATTCAAAATTTAATCAATTAACTAACAGCTCTCAACACCCTGCTACAAAGGTATACAAGACGTTTTCAAGATAAACTGACATAGCAGTAAATCTCATCCACAAACTTTGAAGTTAAACCTAAACTACTTCAAACTTAAAAGAGTTTCCAAAAACGTCAAGTCCTTCTAAAATCCTTACCTTAACATTTGTAAGATCAAGACTCAGCGTAGACATTTCTGAGGGTTCTGCTGTCTTCGAGCATTATTATATGTTCTTATAAGTCTAAACCAGGTCAGTGGAGTGGGTGTTTCCAAGGTGATGACTATGGCAGTGGAACAGGAGTGCTTACCTTTGCCAATATTGCCACTAGGCCCCGCAGTGAACAGCAGTGAAGCGACCACAATGCGTTTCATACACTCCCTTGAAATGTGCTCTACGGTCTGGAGTGTTCTTGTAATGGAGGGAAAACGAAGACATCCACGGCTCATTGTGGGACCGAGAGCTTTTTGTGGAAGGGGTGATGCATCCTCACCAGCACTCCCACATCCCGTCATATGGAATGGTGTGAACAGTCAGATTTGTCATTAGATGTGGCAGCTATATTCACACATGGTGGCTTTGGCTCTGCAGTAATACTTTGGTTTTGTACTCTGACAACATTATGGTATTTCAAGGCCCCGTGCTTCCATCCAGTGAAATGAAATTCTGTGAGGGGGGAACACGCGGAGACAGTGAAGAATGCGAATTCACTCTTGCCTATCAAGACCATTAGTGCCTATGTGATTGTTTTTTAATGCATTCTCTCAATAGCTCCCTTTTTCTCTCCCCATTTACAGTATGAACAAAGGCGACTTCTGCTCTTTAACCACCCTCCCCTGCGCTGTCTGATCACTTCATCCTCCACCCAAACTCATGCTGACTCCTCTTCGCCCCCACCCTCCTACATCCACCTACCCCACCCCCCACTTATGTTCAGTCCCCTCCCCTCTCTCTCTCTCCCTCTCCTCTCTCCAGTGTGTCCCCTAGTTTTCTGGTAGCGCTGGTGTCTCTTTGATAATCCAAGAGTCTTTGAAGACTCCAATTCCACGCTGCTTGCCTCGAAGCCATTGCACCTACAAAAACAACTGCGCGTGGGTGTGCGTGTGTGTATATGCATCTATAGTAGTTGAAAGGGACCAAGTGAGAGAAGCGTGCGGTAATATGGGATGAGAATGCAGGACATAATGGAAAGGCGGGGGGAAAATAAAAACAGTTCCATATGCATTTCCTTTGCGAGCCCGCGCGCTAGTCTTTATGGTTTTCTGCTTGCTGCGTACACTGAGAGGTGCACTCCTTCATTGTCATATTTGTTGGTGCAGCTCATTTTTCCTCTTGCGTCTTCAGAGTGCAGCAGCTCATTGATTCCCCGCATACACGCCCAAAAATGCCAGCGATGCCAGGATGTACTCACACAAAAAATACCAGGACTAAATGGAAATCTGAGTCCGCTCTCTCCCACACAACAGCGAGTACAGGCATATCACAGAGTTGACTTTTGTATCTGATGCTTCACTTGGAAAACATAAGATAGATAGTAAGACATGGGAAGGGTTGGGTGTAAGTTTTGGCATTTACAAATAATGTGTAGTCCCTCAGCAGCAGGGATTCTTGGCTATGAGGTGCACTGACTGAAATATCAGAAAACAACAAGTCCATAATATCATCTCCATAGTTTGAAACAGTATTTAGGAATCACTGCCTCTTTAACAGACTAGTTAAAACAATTTTGTACACTATTTAAACTAAATCTCAACAATCATCCAAACATGCTAAAAAATAACGTGCACCCAAAAGCTTTACTATGAAACATGGTAAGAGTAGTTGCATAACAAAATTTAGAATAAAACACTATTGGCGTTATGTGAATGGTCCATACACATTCAACAAAGGAACTGTATACTTTTATGATTATCATGATCAAAATAATTCTGATTAACAGTAATATCACAATAATTATTACAGTTTAAAAATGTAATGGAAATTAATAATTATAATTCCATGTTTCAACAGTAGTTTAAATGAGAATATTTTTTTCTGCATAGGCTGGTAGTATTATTTGTTGATAATCACAATGATAAAAAAATGTAACATGAACAGTTATTATTACTATAAACAACATTATTGTTTATTGTCCCATAGTTGGTGCCCCCTTTTGGTCGTATTATTAAAACACAACTAGTCTTTGAAAACATTGACTGCTTGCATCACACTGGACAGACTTGCACCAGATGTGCAATCTCCAGAAGTGATTTTATCTAGTGTCTGTCAAACATTGAGAGGTTATTACAAGAAATTAGCTGTGTACACTAAAAATGCCAGTGTGATCAGAATGAATCATTGCTGGTGCGCTGTGTTCACCTTTCAGCTGCATCTGCTCTTCCCTCACTCTTCCTCTCACATTGTTTCAGTCCAAATCTGCACGTCTCTTCCTCCATCTTAGTCTGTAGCCCTCCCTTTTTGTCTCTGTCATTCCGCCTCTCTTTTGGCACAGACGCTTGCCATTGGGATTTAGAAGAAATTGAATTGAATTATGAAGGAATTTCTCTGCCGTACGATTGGCATCATTTCCTCCACACAATAGAACATCATTCTCATATCTTTCAGTGTGGGGGAATGAAAATAGGCCGTGCACCATTCTTTCTCTCATCCTTTTAAATTGAATTTTTCATATCAGAGGGGCACTGAGACATCAGCCGTTTCCTTTAACATGGGCAGAAAACCCATTTCATAATCTCAAAGACACACAACCCAGATCCAGGGTGGAAAGTCTGGCTTGGACTTCCAGGACTGTGAACCTGTGAGCTGAGATTGATAAACAGGCCATGTAGACTCTGGCATCTCACTCAAGGTTTTCTACAAGAGTTTGCTCTCACTGGTTAGCCTTGGTACCTGCTCAAACTTACGCTTCTTTTTTAAACTTGAGGCATTTGGAGCAAATAAATATCGATACATTTCACTGAGACATAACATCTAATTTGTTCTCTCACAATAATAAAAAATACTGTAAACTTTTCGCACCAAATAAACATTTCTAAGCACCACTAGATCTAAACCCGCACTATATCTGCTCTAAAGTAGCTACAGAGTAAACCACGGATAGTAGTTCTAAATAATAAATTACCCAAAGGACAACATTATTCGATTTGTCTCTAAATAAAACAAATACTCCAACTGAAGACCCATTTGAGAAACACTGGAATACTGTATGACTGTCTGAGTTTCAACACTATACAAACCAAACACCAATGACATCCTTTGCGTTTCATAGCAAATAAAGTACACCTTTCCATGTGAGTTCTGAATTGTGTATCACCACATACCCCCCTTTTGCTTTTAAAGTTCTTAAAAGTATTGTATTATCTCACATTTGTGCAGTAAGCTGTATTTCTCCTCTTGCCCAGTGCACCCCAGACACCATAAAACAGCATATTATCTGTGTTTATTTGGTTATTATTTCCATTGATGTGTCTTCTTAGAAAGTTATAAAACTGTGGAGCTTAGTGCTGTGCTACCTCAGCTGAATTTCTGAATATCAGCGTTCCTTATGCTGTCGTGACTCAGCTTTAACAATGTGTACTGTGTGTATTAAAGAATTTCGAGTAAAAAGAAGTCTGGCCCCTACAAAAATGTTATCTTTTGAATGGATACAAGTGACATAAGACTTCAATAGACTTTTAGGAAACTTGATGTGTTATTGAGGCTTTGGGAAGGGAACATCTTAATTCCTTTTAAACCAGGTTTAATTAGATCACATTTACTGTGCATTGCTTATCTGTTCACTGCAAGATGGCTGTTTGTCATCTGGAAGGAAAAAGATAACAGAATTGATTTAAAAAGGATTATTTTTATGATTAATTCATAAAAGATGATGCAACATTTTGCTTTGATCCAAATACGTTTGAACACTGTCAGAGGAGCATAAACAGAGATGCAATCAGAAAGGCAGAACTGGGGTAACAAGAATTTTGGCTCCAAATTTAAAAATGAGACGCTTTTGCAGACTTTAGCTAATACTATTCCAGTGACATCCAGACATGATGTTTGAGGTTGTGAAAATGTTTTGGCAAATATACAATCATTCAGTGACAGTATAGCACACTTATCATCATAGTGTGATTGACTATTGGCAGACAGTCTTAGTTCATATACCAACATAAATATACAAATATAATATTTACTATGTTTCATTATGTGCATTAGAATTAGTAAAATATGACTATGACTTCAGCATAGCTACTTCTAATATTTAATATTCAAGACAACATTTAACCTGAATATATTTCCAATGAGGCAGGGTAAAGGAGGTGACAGGGATGCTAATTTGATCCAGGCCCATGCTCACAAAACCATAATGTGAGCTTTACAATCTGCTCTAAGACAAACATTGGCAGTACATGTCTGAAGTGCCATGTATGCACACGGATCATGCTAATATGTAATCTCACAACCCCAATGCTAATAAATATATATATATATATATATATATATATATATATATATATATATATATATATATATATATATATATATATATATATATATATATATATATATACATTTTTCTCACTTCTTGATACTCAATCTTGATACATGGGTCACAATATTGATACAATTTCAAAACAGTTAGGTCTTAATCTTAATTTTTGGTAAATATTTATAATATATTATATTTTATTCAATTACACTATCCTTCCCTATTCAAATATAGCAGAGTTAGGCTGTTTTGGAGCTGTTTTTTGTATCTGTGAGTATGGGGGTATGGAATGTTTAACTGGAGGAGTGACATGTGCTTATTTAGTCAGTCTTGTGAATTGTATTGTGAGGGCTGTATTGAACGATTTGATATTATATTGAGTATTGCTGCATGCCTAGTACTTATGTAGTATGCTATACCTTGTTGTGGATTTCTCTAAGCTGCAAAGAATAAAACTGTAAAGTTGCCTTGAATTAAAGAGTCTTATTCATTAACAGCAATTGTGCACAATCATACCCTGACTATCCCTGACAGAGGCATCTGGTGATCATAACAAAGCATACAGAGTTCTTATACCTCTCGGGGGGGCATAGGGCACAGGAATGATGCGTATACATAAGTCAAGACATAACACCTCTGCAAGGACAGGTCAGCACAAGGCTGGGTCATTCGCAGTAGAATAACAAGTGAAAAACAAGTTGAATCCAGTGAGAAAATACCACAGACATACATTATATGGCAGCAAAATCCCCCTTCACAAGATAACTAAGTCCAAAACTGATTAAAAAAAACATTTCATTAGAAATCACAAAGCTAACTTACACACAACCTATATAATACAATTATGTAAGGATTTCCATTACAACCTATATAATGTATTTCTTCAACTTGCTTCTTTTTTAAGATAGTAAATGTCCCTGAAAATCACAAGCCAAAAAAGAAGCCACATAAAAGTTAGTTCTCTGCAAGAAGTGGGTCTGGGAAAGTGGAGGAGCTGATAGAAAAGCCCCCCCATCTGCATGAGCAGCAGCAGCCCCTGTGCGCAGCAATCAGTGAGGCCTGGCTGGATGACAGGACACCTGACGTTGGAGTAGTGTCAGCCTCCACCAAGGCATTCACAATGGGAACTGGAATCACTGTTTTCTCATCAGGAGTCACCACCGAAAATCAGCAGTGGCAACAAACGCGCTCCTCAGCAGCCAGAAATGTTTCCCTGATGCACTCAGAAATCCCCTCAGTACATGATGGTGGAACAATATTTGGGAAATAAGTTGTTGGGTGTCGCAGTAAAATATATTCCATAGTGTTGTGTTAAAGCACTTGTAAATCCATGAAAATTAACTTTTTTTATCTTGTTATTTTCTATAGATCTAAACAGCAACAATTTCAGTTAACATCAGTGTCGTATCTTGCTTTTCCCTCTTCCATTTATGCATACATGTTTTTCCATTATTTGACCCTGCTCAAAATAAAAAACACACAAATGTTGGGTTTCCATACATTACAATGACTTAAATTATTTCTCTGGAGACTGAGCCAAACTGTAACCATGGTTAATACTTGCCGGACCTTACCCTTAACCCTAACTCTAATTTATTTGAACCCATAACTGAACTTTAAATCATGTTGTTGATCAAATAATAAAGAGTTTAAATTGTGGGGACCAAATTTCTGTCCCCATAAGGGAAGCAGGTCCCTATAATATGTAAATGTGTGTATGCAAATTCAGTACAATGTAATAGTACACAGATGTGTTGAGTTACAGTATACTTTTACTTTTCTAGCCCGATACTATTCAAATGACCATAACTTGTATCACAATATCACAAAATATAAATTATTCCAAAGTTAATAATAACAGTTATAACACATGGAATTTATATGGCACATTTCAAGACAACCAAAGCGTTTTACGTTGCATTATTCATTCGTTCCATACCCTGTAGAAAATCTGGCCCCATGCCATATTTGATCGAATCTAAAATCCAAAATGACAGTGAATAACATAATCTAGAAATAATAGGATCCTTTTTTGTTAGTTGCTGTGGTAACAACATTGGCGTAACTATTCACAAGGTGCATCTTCTCCCCCCAGTACAGATGCACAGGCAGGCTGAGGGCTGGGTGAATAATGGAGATGCAGCCTCTCACTCTTCACACCATAGCAATATCTAGTCTCGGCGCACAAGTCTTCCATCACTGCAGACAACATTAGTGACACAGGCCGCTGATATATGTATTTTGCAGCCGTCGTAGCCAGCTAGCTTGCAGCGCAAACAGACCTTCTATGACATCACCACTGTGTCCAAACGCTACTGATGCAGAGGGCAGCTTGAAAGCCAATTTAGAGATCAGATATCAAGCCCTATATGAATGTGTCGTAAATCTGATTTGATAAATGAAATATTCTGGTGTTCGGGTGTGCTAAAATGTGATATGAGCTGCCAGTCACGCCATGACCTCAAATGCACTTTAACTTTAATTACGCTAGCTGATTTTCACTTATGATAAAGAGGTGTTGCTTGTCAGTATAAGGGGGTATAAGAAAAAACACCTGCGTTGCAAAGTGTTGATATCTTTTTATAGTAACTAAGCCTTATGCTGTTTCATTGACACATGTTTAACACACAAACCCTGCATATTTAAGATGAGTCATGATGTCATGTGGTAATACAGGAAGTGCTGCACTATGTTTTTAAACTCCATACACCTTCACTAGAATAATTTGGATGATTTCCGCATCGGAATTGCCAATCTCTACTGAACTAAAGGTAAAAGGTAGCTGATCACTTGAAAACTATTGCTTCACTTCATCACAAGGTGGAACAGAGCATTTTGAGCTTTATAGATATATGTTTGTGGCGGTAACAACATTTTAACATGACTTAACGCTCACAAGAGTCAATTCTGCGTAATATAGGTCCTTTAATTTATTTTATAATTAACAGTTCTCAGTTAAGAATGAATCAGGCTTAGTAACTACTTAATTAAGGGTTTAGGGTTAGGAGTTAGGGTGTAATTATCTCTGTTAGTTCTTATTGACTTTTGCTTTCATTAATCTCAGTGGACATAACCAAATACTATTAAGCAGTTAAAAGTCAATTGTATCCCTGTTATATATCTAGAAGAAAAAAAAAAAGAGGAGCTACTTTAACCAGTTCTTGTCTGTGACTCTTAGGGGAAACGCTTTAGTGAGGATCAGATGCTGTGTGCGACTCCACTAAATCTTTTGTGCACTTGTGTTAAATTGACAATGTAATTAAATACTTAAAAGGCAAAAGTGGTACTTTTCACCTCAAAACGAGATGAGACTTCCAGTGTCAACAAGTCACCAAGGACAGCAGACCAAATATAAGGACGTATTCAGCTCGATACTAGAGCTGGTATGAGACTGCTTAGAATGCACAAGGTAAATCTTTACTAAAAACTGATGTCTAGACTTTGATGATATTGCAATGAAAGTTATCAGTCTCAAATTTGCTCTACAAGTAGTGTTCTCAGTTTTTTCCTTTTTATAACTATAATGAAGGCAAAATTATTCATTAAAGGTAAGATTATTATGCAGAACTTACTCTTGTGAGTTTTAAGCCATCTTAGAATGATGTTACCTCCTCAAAAACATACCCGGAGTTAAGTAATCCTGCATTATTAGTCTGTCTACATCTCCAAAGCTCAAAATGCTCTTTTACACCTTGTGATGTCATGAAGCTTTTGTTTTCAAGTTAACAGCTGGATTTTGGCAATTCCAGGACCAAAATCAAACACAGTGCACAGTGGAGCACCTGTATTAGCACATGGCGGGTGGAACAGAGTGTTTTCTGTTTGAGCGAAGAACTCAGCCTATATATGTTGGGTTTCTGTGTTAAATATGTGTGAATCAAACGAAACACAACTTCAGGTATGTTTGTGATGAGGAAACATTATAAAATAGAT
The DNA here is from genome assembly GCA_029959045.1 of Taenioides sp. WSHXM2023. NCBI lineage: Eukaryota > Metazoa > Chordata > Actinopteri > Gobiiformes > Gobiidae > Taenioides > Taenioides sp. WSHXM2023. The sequence goes on along the minus strand of CM057098.1, from coordinate 17,139,495 downwards.
AGCATTATATGGGCTCTTTAACGTAGCTGAATCAAGCTTTCCAGTTATATTCAATTTGTATATTTCCTAACCTGGGCTAATATAATAGACTGCATTCTGGAAGGGCATCCGGTGTTGACCTAAAAGTGAATGCAATTTGTAAAAGTAACTCATTGTAACATGTTTACGCAGTCTTTGAATCTAAGGACTTTGGATTTAAGAGTATTGGAGCAGTGAGTCTAGCGTGAAGTGTGCTCACAGTTAAAGACCTTTGTTTGGTTGTCGCAATCAGATCCATGCCATTGACGGTTTAATGCAAACACTTTATGTGGCCCCTTTTCTTTCCTCTTACACTGTTATAGCTTAATGCACTGGAGTTTCTGCTAGTTCTCCATTATACCAATAGAGCCACTCAAGTCATTCGGAGGAAACTGCAGACTATTCTCTTTACATTTGATACTTGACCATGGGACAACTTCTCTTGTTGAAACTCATTGATTTGAGCAGCGCTGTAATTGTTCTGTTAGCTGATTGTGTGTCTATCTAGACCAAGGTTTTGTTTACTGTTCTGTGGACAAAACGGTGGAAATATTGTTAACCATATCACTACTACTGTATATTATATTATATTATATTGTTGTTTTTTTTATATTATATTCTTGTTTTTAGAAATTAATTCAAAAGTCCCATGTGAAATGCCCTACATGATGTTATACCAGATTTATGAATGAGTCTGTGGAAAGTATATATAGAGAAAAATCCCTAAATTGCCATCTGATGACATCACAAAGTGGAAACAAGCGTTTTGAGCTCTAAGGAGGGAAATGGACGAAATGTGCAGAACCAAAACTTTAATTTTGCTCAGGACCTTTAAAATGTAGTGTCTACATAAGTCAATTTGCGCAATTCAGGATTTTTTTTTTTTTAAAGATCTACCCATTAATGAACTTTAAAAACAAAACAAAACAAAACAAAAAAAAAACAACGAATTGTAATCTTCCCTGTGTCACTTGTAAGTAAATAAGTAATAACATTTATTTTTAGCATGCCTTGTTTTTCACAGAGGTCAGCTCACAAGGTGCTTTGCAGATTGAAAATATTCATACTAATAAAAAAGATAAAATGGAGAAAAATAAAATACAAACAAATATAATACAATACAGTTGAGTCTTTAAATTCGTTTTAAATGACTTGACACATTTGACAAATTTTGCTGTTTTAAAATCAAGGGGCATTCATTCCATAATAATAAATAGTTATGCTCGTATGTCCACTATATGTATACCAGTGTGTGCTATAGGCCCAAGTGCGTTCTTGTGTGTGCATTTTAACATTGACAGACCTCTTGTGCTTACCCCCTTTTTCAAACCTGTCCCAGACGCAGAACAATATATTGAGTACAGTAAAACGGTCTGGGGCTGCAGGTATGGATGAGTGCTGTTTATTACCACACTAAAGCATTTCCTGTGGGCCGAATGCTTCTGCCTTTCCCATCTGCTTTGGGATTGGAGCATAAACGAGGCCATTTGAGTCCATAGGAAACAGTGGGTTATGAATTCAGATGTCACTGTAAATGCCTTGTCTTTGTGTCCCCCATTGCTTCTTACTTTTTCTTCTTCTCCTACAATGGCCAAACAAAGCAGCTCTCGCGCCTCCAGTCTCCCAGAATCTAATCCCTCTGCCTGTCCCCCGCAGCCATAACCATGTCCCTGTCTGCCTGACCCACTCACCATGTTCATGTCTAAGCTGCTCCCCTTTTATATATGTGTCTTTATTTTACACTAAATATAAATGTAGATATAACAAAGAAAAAAGAGCAGTGGCCAGCAGCATCAGCTAGAAAAGTCTAATAATCTGGATTTATATTATAATCCGTCTAATATGTAGTAATCCTATCATTAGAAATAAGATACACAATACAAATAAACTGTTGCCTTAATTTATTATTTTACTTCTGCAAAACGTACCTTCTTTGTACTATTTAATACGGCATATTTTGTTATAGGTTCTTGAACTTCACTTCAATCATTAATTCATGAAGATTGAGAAGATGACAAAATAATGAAGAGTACTTATGTTATTTTTACTGGCACCTTTGTTTGAGTTGTTTTTTTTTCACTGATTTCTTCATGTATCATGCATGTGAGTGCTCAAATGTCTGTTTTCACTTACCCCCTATCCCTGCCCACTCCTTTGTACCTACTTGCTAATATTTAAAAAAAAAAATCATGTAGGGTTCCAATTTTTTTTTTTTTTTAATGTAGCCCCCTAAACAGTATAATCTATAATAAAATTAAAATCTGCCGTTTGCTATGGTGGAATTTGATTTTAAAGAAGTCTGTCAGTTCTGCAGTTTTAAACAGGAAGTTGATTACCTTTTTAAAAAATTATTGAAGTTTACAATAAACAAAATGTAAAATAATGGTCTATGTAGACACATATCTAACAAAAGCAGGTTTTAATCTGGTCTCTTCGTCTTCGATGCATCCTCCTCTACCTCCCCCACCTTCTTCATGCAAACACCCACCCCAGCCTCCAGGCCTGGCACAGAATTTGTTGCTCTGACTAAAAAGGGGAGAATCTATTTGCCATCTCTTAACTCTCCTCGTTATCATGCCCAGGAAGCATGCTGACTCTCCAGAGTGGTGCCCCTAAAAACAAGTTTAAGCAAGAATCCATATTTAAACAGCTAAATACCCCCTCAAAAACAAGAGGTGGACCCTGGGAGATGATTTTGAAAGAATATGTCATAAATCTGACTCTAACTCCTTGATTTTAGGCGTTAGTTGCTAAATTCATTGGAGTGAATCAAAGTCACGCTGCTGCGGCTGGGTGCAGGGACAAAAACAGTGAGCAGTTTCAGATGATGGTTTCAAAAGTAAGACAGTCACATAACAGTTGATTTTTATTTATTTTTTTATTTTTGCACCACTGAACGGTGTAATTCATAAACACTCAACATGAACATCATACCTGCAAAACAGCCGCTTTCATCTTAGTGCCCATTGTGTACCACATATGAAAATATTTAGAGGACATATTTGACTTTACTCTTGTGTTTTCAGTCATTTTGCGACTACGTGCAGGTTTTTATTTGATAAAGCTGTTGTGGAATAACAATTATGTCCACCCACACTTTAGTTTTTTTCATTATTTTCTGGTAAATGGACTCGTGGATCAGTCTGTAGTCTCTACATCCTCAATTGTATGTACCACTGTTCATACAGCTTGGATGTTACAAGCAGTTTAGCAGTGGCAGCATCATCTCCTAACACAAGTATGCTCCTTTGCTTTAATGTTTTTCAGGCTTAATTATCTTTATAGCTTTTATGTTTTAAGAAAACAACAATATTTGTTTATATGAGGCCGCCTCCTTTAAGCATGTTTCACCAAGCTGAAGAATGAAATAAGGGAATGCTGCTTATGCTATTTACATTTTCAACTTGAATAAGCAAAATTTAATTATACTTTGTACCCAAATGGTTTTGGCTCCATTTTCTAAAGCGCTATATTTCAGTAAAATTTGTGTTCTTTCATAGTTGGCAATGTTTTGTGACTACTGCTTACTCACATTGCCGCTAAGATATGGAGTGGTACCAACCTATAATGTGAATGTTCTGTTTATAAATACTCGAAGGGTCTAGAAGAACTATAATGTATGTTACTGTAAGCTATACATCATTTGTTCCATTCCTTTTTGTCATTTTGCAACATAAATACTACTTCTGGCTCTGACATGTTATTTCTCACAGATGTTCTTTTATCTCTAGTGCAGCCTCCTCTTGTAAAATGAGATGCAGAGCAGAACCATTGTGTAGCTGCATTAGGATGTATTCTGCTAAAAGGTTACAACTTGGTTAGAAGTATGGTGAAGTATAGTTGCCCCGGCTAACTACATTACACTCATGGTGTTGATGGCACTTACCTGAACTCTGAAAACCATTTCCCTCAATATCTGCGCCTGTGTATGTACTAAAGAGATGATGGGTTCAATGATTTCCACCATGGATCTGTTTGCTACAAAAGTACTGGAATGGCGAGGAGCGCAGAAGCTTGGTATTGATCCACTTTCGGTCTCCTCTCCTCTGCACAAGGCCCTACGTTTTCCCCCCTCTTTTTGCTGTCTCAGTGCTTTCCTGACTTTTACGAGGAGAGGTGTGGATGGGTGTGGGAGAGGTGGAGGGGGGGTTGGCCACGATTGCATTGCCAGTGCCCAGGTGTCATCTTTCTGTTGTGGACGGGTGGTAAGTAGCCATTAGTAAACTGATCTTTGCAAGAGGAAATTTAATGGTCTACTAACTGTATTTACAAGACATTCAATTTGATAAAGGGTGAGATCGTGAATGATTTATGACACGCCGGCCCTGCTCTTCTCTTTACTATCAAATTCTGGGTTTCATCACCAGCATACATCCTTTGATTCATCAGTTTTGCCAGTCATTCATCAGTTTTTATGTAACAGGATCAGAGAGGGAGGGTGCAATAATGTGGGCTAATGCAGGCAAATGGTGACTGTCACAAACTGTATTCCCAGAGCTCTGTTTTGTACTTCTAGTTAGCCTTATTTAGCTGTTCCACTGCTGAAGAACCACTGCTAGTTAAGTTGCAAAAAAAAAAAAAAAAAAAAGACAGCTTTCAGCTCAGTTTAACATCAAAAGCGAAGTGGGAAAATATTAAAATATGCAGATTGGGAGTCGCACACTGGGGCAACTGATTAGCGTACCAGTGGTTATCAGAAAGCATTTGAGAATGGCAGATTTGAGATGTAACAGCTTATTTTATTTGTTTATTTATTTTGACACATAAACCTACAGTCACTTAAAGGAAGGAAATATCACAGTCCATGTATTTGAGCAAATCTACTCCAGAACAGAAATATTGTAAAAGCTATTAGAGCTATTTAGATCAATAGCTGTCTGCATCTAATTATAATATGTTTTATCATCCGAAAACCAGGAAGTGTGGTGTTAGCATGCTAGTTGTAGCTTGCTTTACTGTGATGGCAAAACTCTGGTCTCTTAAAGTTGTGAAAAGCACATAAGGAATCACTTTGGACCACTGAAATCCATTTAAAATAAACTAGTTGAGTTTTGACCTTTTTTGAGACCATAAAATTCAGGTACAGTGTATTTAATAGTCTACTGACACAAACAGTTCTTTGTCCAGTTACAGTTTATAGTAGAACATTCAGGAAGAAAGCACTGCCCTATAAAGCATAGTGTTTTATTATTTGTTAGCAAAAAGCTATAGCTACATTTTATTTATTCTTGTGGGTTGGCCGTGCGTTACAGAGCATCTTGACCTAATCTTTGTAAGAGTTGAACACGTTACTAGCGTGCATGTGTGTGAGAGACTGTGAGAGCAAAGTAAATTGGGTGAACAGATTTTGCATTCACTTATCTCTCTTAGCTCATTAGTGGCACACACACTGATCAAGTTCCTAGGGTTAGTTTGGTACGGTTCATTGTGTCTTGTGCAAAACTTAGTTCCATGAAAGTTTATTTTTGTTCAGCGGAGGCCAACTGTGCTTGGTGTGCTAACTATGTGACTCCTCTAAGGAAGTGTAGGAAGTAAATAGTTACTGCAAGTCAAGGTAAAATACACAATGTTCTTTCACAGTAAGATGGGCGTTATTTGGTTCTGATTTTCTCTTTCTGGTGTTTGGATTCAAATTTATGTGACCGAGACATTGGCACTTAACAGTATGTTTGTTTTTGATAGAAATGCCCCATCTCTCTAGAGCTCTTGATAAGAACGACAAATAGCACTGACAGCACGAATCTGTGCATTGAGTTTATTGTCTGATATAAGACTTAGTTTAAACCGTAAAATGTTAGGATTCTCGCTTGCAAACTTTCTCTACAATATATTGAAAAGATCTTCACTCTATGGCCATAACGGGTTTTAATTATTCTAAATATTTTATGTATGTAATGTAAACAACTCAGTATGCAGTATTTTCCATATATTTCTTCATAAATGTATTCCATTCTTACCCCATTAATTTACTCAGCCTTTCTCATCAAACTGACTTCATTCATATACCATCACCACCTTATATAAGCTGCAGAATAATAATAGTGCAAAGGACTATTTAATATTTAAGACTGCTTAATATTTAATACTATTTTCTGACTTTTGAAGAGTGAACTTTAAAAGGCCAGTAAAAAAATCAGTGGAATAAAGCGTCCATTGTGAGGACTTCTAACATGGATGAGATGACAAAAAGTTTTTCTTGGGGCTCAGTGGTTGTCTTTGTTTATTTTTCAGCATCCCCATCGACGAGTGACCTTCTCTACCACTAACCCGGTCCAGGACATGCAGGATGCCTCCCAGCACAGTTACTATGACAGCGGCCTGGAGGAATCGGAGACCCCCAGCAGCAAGTCATCGTCAGGCCCCCGTATCGGCCCCCTGACCCTGCCCGAGGATCACTACGAGAGGACCACCCCAGATGGCAGCATTGGAGAGACTGAACATCCCGAAAACGGTACTGTGACAAGTGTGTCCATGTTAATGATTCAGAAAGATGGGAGTATGTGTGTGGGGCTTTTATAAGGGGCTTTTTATCAGAATAAAACATGCTAACAGTTGGCAAAAACTCTAGCAATGTACTCTAGAATATAGGATCCCAGGGCTCCCACTGCACCACTTGCAATCTCTCCTCCTGGCAGGTTCATGTGGTGGTTTTAGAGTATGAGTCGAATGTAGAAAACGTATTTCCTTATAGGGTTATGAAGCCTCTAAGTACCAACAGAGCTAAACCAAGTCAATATTAAGAATGTTCCAAGTCTAAACATGGGTTAAATCAGGTCAAAATAGAACATTATCATTGCTACAGTAATTCTAAACAAGCAAAACAGTTCTAAGCAACCCAGAGGAGAGTAAATATTTGTATACAACTGACTAAATAATGCCATTGCAGACGGAGCCAAGAGAACTTTACTAAAGCACAGTATATAAAATCATACAATATTTAAAAGAAAAACAAAAACACACATTTGTGAAATACTAGTATCCATACAGTTAGGAGCTTTGGGTATTGTACACAAGACAATAGAAGACAACACTTGTTTGCATACATAGATAATCTGCCTCAGGAAGAAAATGAAGATGTGTTCCCAGTGGGTATAACTTAATAATGCACAGATGATAAGTGCATCATAACTGGAATTTCCCCACTGTGGGACTAATAAAGGCATATCTTATCTTAACACTTCACAAAACATAATTTCATGACTTTCTTCCTATTCTGTCTGCATATATCATGTCTTCTACATGCTTTACAGCCAAGTGCGAAAGTTAGCCACGTTTTTGTTGTGTGTGGTGGTGGTGTGTGGTGGTGCACCTTGATGACTGTAAATAGTAATGTGTGGTACACCATTTGCTGGGGCCATTTCTTTGGGGAAATGTTGTAACCGTGCGTGACCACTGACCAGGCCTTTGTGCTGTGTTAGTTGGTGACTCCACGGACTGTTATTGGATTTTAAGCAGATCTGACTCTGTGTGTGTGTCTCTGTGTGTGCCGCGTGTGCGTGTGCGTTTGTGTGTGGCATTAGGGCCGGAGTTAGCAGCCTTCCCTTCTCCTCATCAGCAGGTCCTCCGTCAGACATCCTTAACGACTCTCTCCCTCACAAGTGCGCTAATTAAAAAGCCCAACTAATGAACCATTTGCCCTCCAAATAAATCTGAACCATGACATCTGTGCCGACAAGGCTTGTGTTTACCCATTGCACTTCCTCTGGCTGCGTTTTTGGACCCAAGGTAAACTGTACGGCTCGGGCTGTGCAGTAGGAGCCATATTTTCCAGGCACAGTAATCAATCCATGAGGTGGTCTCAGCGTAGGTCTATATAAAAGAAGCCAAAGCTGGAAGTCCCATTCGGCCAACTGTGGATCATAATAGCAGTTTTGCCGCTATAAGCTGCCAAACCTAATCCATTACCTGTCTTGTAGCAAACTACGATAAGTGATTCACATGCTGCGTTTCCAGTGATTATAGTACTCTGAAAAGCACCACCCTCTGGATTAAGCACTTTTACAGTGTGGTAATTCACTGCGCATCCTTTTAATACTGCGATTAAAATGTGTCTTCTCCAGCTCATCTGCATTACATTTAGGTATGAGTTTGTGTCTCATGTTGCTAATGTACTTTTTATATATATGGTAATATTCAGTGTATTCATTAAAGGGTGAAAGCTTAAGTTACTTTTTAAGAGTGACAAAAATATATGAAAAAAAAAACAAAAGATTTCTGACGTTGCAGCTGATGGGGTTTCTGTGTCTTCTTGAAATTGTTTGTGCCATTATGATGGGCCAAATACAATTCCACAGAAATGGTGCAAGGATTCAAGGAGTCATTTAAAGGTGTAACTTTTCTGGTACAAGTCCAGCACCTGGTTCTGTCCATGAAGATATGCTAAAGAGATAGTTTTCCCTAGAATGCACCACAGTATGGTATTAAACTTGATTATTATTGAATTACATTTTTTTTTCTTAAATAAAACAATACCTTGAAAAATATACAGTCTACTGTAAGCGGGCCCACCTTTCCACAAATCAGACCTGTAAATTGGCATGGTTCTTGTCTTCATAGAAATAGATAAGTTTAATATCATACTATGAAAAATTACCAGGCAAAATAACAACATCTCCATGGTGGCAGACCCTCCTCCCGGAAAGTTATACAGTGCACCTTTAAGCTTAATTTTGAAATATAGATAAATTGTAGAAAATACAGCCAATTATAGCTAATCAAGCTTAGTCAAACATAACATTATTTGCATTACAGAAAACCAGTTGTTTTAGTCAAAATATCCTAAAATGTAACATTTACAACTGATGTGCTATCTCAAAACTGAATGACTCTAAATGATCTAAATACAACCTCTTTGCTACTACACAGTTTAGGTGCCTCTAGATATTGTAACTTTTATCAGCAGAGCTCCACTCATGATGCTTTCCACTAGGGGTGTGTGAAAGTGTGAAAGCACTTTGTTAAGCTGTTGTCATATTTTACTTGGTAAATGAGGATGAGAGGTACCAGATGACACAGTACTTTTGCACCAAATGCTTGAAACCGTGTTTTAAGACAGTCACAGAAGGTAGCAGCTGTGGAGTTGGTGGAGGGAAACCAGCCGCTCCACTCTTTGAATGGAAACTTAGCACAGAGCAGGCTTCACTTGTTTTTATGAGCATGATCCCCACCATTTCCCTGGATAAGCAAGTAAAAAGCAACACTTCTGTAGACCTGTGAGATATCTGTGCACAATGTTATTCCAGAAGTACATGTAGTGCGTGTGGCTGTAAGTAAAAGTAGATTGGTATTTTCTATAACATCCCTGAAATGTCCAAATCTACCCAATGAAAAAACACAATGTCATTTTACATACGTTACTGTACTGCCTGGGATGTTCCAGGTTTGTCTGGATGGAGACAAGCAAGTGATGCTTGCACAGTAAGAATGCACGGCGCTTAATGACTTAGACTTGGACTTAGACAAACTTTAGATCCACAAGGGAAATAACTTGGACACAGTAGCTCACAAAATACATTATATTATAATAACAGAAAGGAAAAAATGTAAATGGCAATAATAAATTCTAATAAGTAGCAAAAAATATATATATACACCAAGAGACTGGTGTCAAATAAGGCATAATTATATAAATGTATATGTACAAGTAAAAATAAAATAGAAAAATAAGTAATACAAATATTTCAGGTATATACAAGAGGTTATAAGTAAAACAGTGCAAAGATGATATGATGATTGACAGGACATAGGGTTATCTGTTACATAAGGGTGGTTGTACAGTTAATGGTGTTTTATTTGTGCAGTAATAACACCAGTAATTGAATAAATGCAAGATAGAAAACTAGAAAAGCATTCAGGGAGCGCAGACCTCCGCCAAGCAGCTCAGTTTTCAAAGTGATCCAGAATCCAGGATTTCTTCTGGATCATCACCAAAATTTAATCATCTGTTGGATTTACCATTAGGAACATTTCCTGAAAATTTCATCAAGTTCCATCCATAACTTTTTGAGTTATCTTGCTAACTAACAAACAAACAGACAGACTCAGGCGAAAACATAACCTCCTTGGTGGAGGTAATAAGTCCCTACTGCTTATATAGAGCACCTTTAAAGCAGACATGAGTTGATCATAAAGGAAGCCATGTTATGCAAATAAGTTAAACTGTAAAAGAAAACAGGTTTGTAAAAGTTTCTTAAGGTTTTCTAATCTTTTTCAGATATGGCATTAATTAAACTGTGTGTGGCATTAATGTAATCCAGTTATATTTTCTCTTTTCTAGTACGCAGAAGAAGTAAAAGCTGAGATTTTCAAGAGTCAGTATTCCATCTTCATCACATTTTGTACTGATTGTGAAAAAGGGCATGCCATTTTTTCTTTTCACAACAGCTTTAAAATTTTATACTTTTTATTTAAACAAAAAAAACAATCCTCCAAGTTGCAGTGCGCCATGAGGATCAGAAGCTAAAATCGTGTCTGGTCTCTTCTGTTTTTTGCTTGCATGTGTTGGAAGCTTTTGCCAATTAACAAGCTGATGCTGTTGTTTCACCAAAAAATATATATATATAAAATAAAAACAATGTATTTGTTTGTGCATGTCAGTTTTGCTTGCTATAATATGAGAACACAAGAAGGTGGTGGGAGAGAATGAGTTTTTGCTTTTGTCGCAGATCCCCGCGGCCCTTTGGAAATCTGAAATTACTAATATCCCATTTAATAGATGGATTTAGTCTTCGTATATGAACAAGCAGACTGTTTATACCCCAGCAGGCAACAGTTGTCTATTCTGCACGAGGCTTCCTTCTCAACACTTTGTAATATATGCATTTTCCTCTCATTTTGTCCTTCCTATTGTTGATACCGCTTATTGTGTTCTTTCCCCATCTGCACAACACAGGTTTTTTTTTCTGTCAGACAAGCCTCTCTTTGTTGTCAGCAGCAGGAGAGCAAGATTGCAAACGAAGATGGAGCAGTTAGAGAATGAAAAGATGGCACTAGATGGGGGTTAGATTACGGCAGGGGCGCCACTGACGGAAAAGTGTAAACCCAATGGAGAAGCTTGCGAGACAGGGACATATTTTTTTGCGCCATTGCTAACTCGAGGATAGACCTAATTAAAATGTGATTCCCACTCTGGGGAGATAGCAGAACAAAATGGAAGTTGAATTCAAAATAGGTACAGAGGAAAAAAAAAAAGAAAGGAATTCCTCCCCATTCTTTCCCACCTGCGTAGTGACGTGGTGCCCTTTATAAGCGCTTGAGTGACAGGCTGACAGGTTATACTTGGTGCTAAGCTTTATTCATTGCAGTAGAGATGAGTGACGGGCACAAAATGGGGAGGTGAGCGCGCCTTGTCACTCCATTTAAGTTGTATGAAACGCAATATACGCAGCCCGAGCCTGTCAGCCTTTGCATCTGCGGGCCCGGAAATATCGACACGGATATGTGTTTTTGTTATACGCGCTGAACTTTGACAGTGAGGGGGGGCAGACACTGTGAGACATGGCTGCTGCAAAGCCACTGCGCACTTCATGTTATTTTGTTTATAGATACATGTGTTATAGATATAGTGGGTTTGCAAAAGAAAAAAATATATATAAATTAAAGAGAATAGCTTGAAGTGGGTGGTAGCAAATAAATTTAAATCTCTCTGTGTCACTCCTGTAATGTTGGCTATTGTGTAGATGTGCCCCAGCTAATGGTCAAGGTTAGACTCCAGTACCCATAAGCTGAACAGATGCAAGCCCAAACTATTTCTTTTATTTTAAGGCTCATGCAGCCATAGAGTTACATGGGACATTATAACTTCAAAGGCCGCTTTCTCAAAATACATTTTCTCCCCATAGGGATGTAAGGATCACCCCACCAACATACAGAACAATTTCCAAATTGTACTTAAGAAGACATACAGAAGGATATTGTTTTATACTACTATCAAGTCTGAAAATTAGATTTTTTTTTTTTTTTTTTTTTGACAAATTTTAAGTCAGATCTAGTTTACTCAAATGCTAAAAAAGATATCTCCTCTGTATAGTTTTTAAGCATCTAATGTGTCAAAAGAAAAAGCTAGAATTTTAAACCTGGCCTTTATGTTTCTGTTTTAAATGTCTCAAAACACATAAAATGACTTATTTTTATGTGAAAACATTACATAAAAATGAAAAAAATATATATATATATTTTTTTTTTCTTACATTTATGTGAGTAAAGTACAGCAGAAGTTTTAAATAGACACCTCTAAGTTTAAGATTTTTTCACCTGCAGTGTCTCGCCTTACTTAAATGGTGTCCCACTGCAAACAGAAAGCACATTTCAACATCAGTACCATCACATTGTTAATTTTTTTTTTGGCACAAGCACAGAGGTGCAGAGAATAGCATGCTTGTTATTTTATCTGTTAACACAGGTTGGATTGTGCCAGAACCGTGCTGTGTTCTTTATGAGCTGTTCTTTGTAGAAGCTACTCCCATTAGCTGATTAGTCATCAAGCATAATTAGAGTTATGGATTTTTGAAGGGAAATGGGCAGAGAATTAAGCAATCAGTGCTGCAAATGTGGTAAATCTTTGCTAACTTATAAATAAGTGGTAAGAATAAGCACAGCAAAACAAAGAAGTAAGTCATTTATTAAGGCCATTTTCCCTCTTGTGCAAATAAAGTGTGCTTTTAACAATAAAATTACGTGTGTGAAGTTAGCATGTCAGAACTTTTACATTAATTAACCTGAAGTGTAATTGCTGCAACTGTCTGTTGAACTATATAATGCTTTACAGCTTATAAAATGGTGTTTAAAAGTCCTATATTACTCAAAATTGACTCTTGTGAGCTTTAAATCATGTTATAATATTGTTATCTCCTCGAAAACATACGTGGCTCAAAATGCTCTGTTCCTCCTTGTGATGTCATGAAGCAGTAGTTTTCAAGTTAACAGCTCCTTTTACATTTAGCTCAGTAGAGAACGGCAATTCCTGGGCTAAAATAATCCAAATGATTCTAGTGAAGGTGTATGGAGTTTAAAAACACAGTGGAGCCCTTCCTGTATCCTGTATATCACATCACAAGGTGGAACAGAGTGTCTTTTGCTTAGAGAAGAACTCAGCCTAAATATGCAGGGTTTGTGTGTTCAACATGTGTGAATGAAACAGAACACAACTCCAGGTATGTTTGTGATGAGGAAGCAGCATTATAACATAGATCAGAAAATAATGTAAAATGGGCCCTTTAAGTGTTCATCAAATGAATAACTGGCACCTCATTATTTTAGATATGCTTTGGTTAGCAATGATATCATATATATTTAACTCAAACCATATAGCATACTTTCTCCTTGTGTATTTTTACTCATTCAAACAGCGGAGGAGCTCATTAAATCATTCATGTATATAATGCACAAATGGCCATGCTGAGTGGCTAGAGCCAAGTTTGCCCACACATTTTGAGAGCTGCTGTGCGGAGGTTGACTGAGGCTCTCACTTAAACCGCATCCTGCCTTTAATTAATAATAACGGCCCTGACCCAAAGTGATTTAGAGACGCCACCTTCTCATCGACTAACATTTGGTCAGCCTTAAAGCAGCAGGCCCAGCTCTGGCATTTAATCTGCCTATAATAAATGTTCATTTGGATACAGTGATTTTACCAACTCATCCCTGTTTTTTCTACATTGAGTTACCACAGAGTATAAGTTTGATTTACTGTTTTACATTTACTTGAGTAACTTAGTAGTCTTAGCAGCTTTTTTCATATTTGATTGATACTGCCTGCTCTCAGTGTTGGGAAGTAACTGAATACATGTATCGACAAAACATATTCTGAATACTAGTTTTGAGTTTTTCTGTACAGTTACTTTTTCATTTGGTGGTGTTCATAATTCAGTTTTAGCTTTTCTAAAATCAAAGGAGTACATGGTGGTACTTGCTCACTCAATTTAGGCTTCAAACTGCACATAATCAGTGATAAAAACAGACAACTCTGCTCTTGTGATGAGGGCATGTGTGATTTTTCCTTCTCCATGGTAGGAAATGCTTAAAGATGCATTGTGTAACTTTTCTGGTGGAAGGTCTGTCACTCTGCCTTGAATGTTCCACAGTATGACATTAAACAGCTCTACCTTGCATTTATGTAGTACAGTAGTTTTATTGCTCAAAAATACAGAGAAAAACAGGCATTCTGACTGTGAGTGTGGGGTTGCCTCTCCACAGATCTGACCTGTAACTTGGTCCGGTTTCCATGAAGATAGAGAGGTTTAATACCATACTGTGACACATCCCAGACAAAATAATAACTCCTTGAAGAAAAGCATTTGATGGACCCTCCACCAGAAAAGTTACACAATGCAGCTTTAACAAACAGTAAAACAGAGATTAAGCTAATAACATGAAGTTATTAATACTATGTTGCGTCTTTACTCTGTGATTTAAATGCAACTCTGTGTAAAAGTATTCAGAATACAGTACTCTTTCTGGACCATGTATCAGAATATGTTACAAAATACATTTTCATTTCAAAAGTACTCTTCCCATCACTGCTTACTCTCTACCCGAGTGCATGTTCTACCCATTAATTAAATTAATGAAAAACTGAACAGACTGTGTTATTTTATGCAATATTATTTGACTAATAAATGATGTAAAATGCTGAAATTCTTACAATATTTTTCTTCTCCATCCACCTCTTGTCTTGGCAATTTATTCTCCCCATAATTTGCAGTGATTCACTTACTAATTTGGCAGAGTACATTTTACAAAAAAAAATCCTTCTTGGCATAGCCCGCTCAATAGTTTTGGACGTAAGCACAAAATATAAAGTATACTTGCTGAGCCCTGTAGTTTATTTTTATCGTTTTGGGGTTTTTTTTCTTTTCCTTTTGGTAAATTTTGATGTGGCACTAACCCGCAATCAGAAATCCAATACTGTGGTAATGGTTGCTCTTTTTCCTCCTTTTAGAGTGAAATATTTAGACCTTGATTTCTGAATGCCCAGTACAAATCTTTAATCTCTTTTTGGTTATCCATGGTTTTCTTTTTTGAAAATTCTCAATTCTCAGCACTGTGCCGTACTCCAAGTCCAAGTCTCTGTATTTTTATTTTTTGTGATTTACCGAAATTAAATTTTCCGTATGCCTCAACAGCTGCACTCTGGTATTTTCTCTCATTCTTATCTGCGAGGCACGTTTGAGAGCCTCATTTCAGATTTCCCATGTGTGCCCTCCACTCTAATGTTCATGAGAGTAGCGCGCACATTGCTTAACTGTTTGCTAATTTCATCTGGAATATTTATCCCGTTCCAACGCATACAGCAGCATTCAGTGGTGTGTCCAAGGCCAAAAAGACTTGCATCACAATCTCACTGTCTCTAAATCATTTTTGACTACACTGCTATTTTACCTTAATCGACTCTCATCATAATCACTGAGGCTCCATAATTCTGCTGAAATTGATGGCTTCAGACACCATGAAAAGTGCTTATCTCGTGCGTCTGCTTGCCGTCACCAAGTATGATTTGTCATCCAAACTGAAATCAAAAGATTGGATTGAGTTCTCCCCGTTCCCCATCTGTCCACATCTCGCTTTGAAGGCTCGTGATCATTTTCCGTTAGCGGGTCAAGGCGAATCAACTTGTGAATCTTGGTTTGTTGACGTATTAGTCAGCAAATTTACTATTACAAATTACAGTTTTGATTTGATAGACGGTGCGGTTCATTTCGCTGGGGTGGTTGTGAGTCAAACAAAATAGAAATAATAAACCTAATATGACAAATGACTTGAAGCTTGGGAGATCCATTTTTTCTCCTTTGTTACAATATCAAACGTGTGTATAGTGTTGTTATGATCTCTCAGAGCAGTGCCTGCATCTCTTACTGTGTAACCATAGATTCACTATTATTTTTCTATTCTAAGGTGCACTATGTAACTTTTCACCTGCTTGTTTTTATGGATATGTCATTGCTCTGTCTGGAATGTTCCACAGTGTGACATTAAACAGCATTTATTTAATTACAGGCAATTTTATAGCTCAAAAATACTTAGAAAAACAGGCATTCTGACTGTGAGTGGGGTTGGCTCTCCACATTTGGTTTCCATGAAAATAGAACGGTTTAATGCCATACTGTGAAACATTCCAAAAGAAATAATAACATGTCTATGGAAAAAAGCATTTCCAGAAAAGTGATACAGTGCCCCTTTAAAGACCATATTGTATGAATGAAATCACAAAAACTGTAATATTGGCCTACATATGTGAGGCGAAGATATTATCCCAGCAGCTAACTACTCACTGATACAAAGGAGGATCTGTCACCTGCTTGTCTGCTAGTTACAGGTCAGATCCGTGCAGTGAAAATGCTTTTCATTGTATTTTTGATCACTAAAAATGTGTAATTGAAGAACATGCATAATAAGTTTCATGCTATACTGTGGAAAATTCCAGCAAAACATTAACATTTCCATGGAGACAAGCAGGTAACGGGCCCCCTATTTGAAAATTTACATAGTGCACCTTTAATTACATCAACTTGGGAATTGCCATAACAATAAAACTGTACTAATCCTTGGAAAGGACTTAGCTCGCGCAGCCAGATGAAGTCCCGTGATATTTGTGAGTTCACAAATCAGCTTGAAGCCTTCGCCTTTTCCCGATTGCTTTCAGCGTGAACCGTTCCAGATTGATAATGTGTGGAACTGGAATCATGAGTGCTACACGTATCAGACTTTACCATCTTAAAAGACCCTTCTTATGTTTTATCATTTTAGCCTTTTATTTTCATTAATTTATTCATTCAAATTTATTTTAAAGGTACATTACATTTTTTATGTTTTTCTCCATGGAGATGTTATTGCTTTGTATATATATATATATATATATATATATATATATATATATATATATATATATATATATATATATATAAAAAAGAAATATATGTGTTCCTCACCTTCCACGGTGGTTGGTCTCCCTCACCCTCATTCAGATCGGGCCTTGGAGCTTGAGAGTTAAGATCATGGATTAAGAACACAAGGCAACCCTGATGCCAGTTACAGCGCGTCTGACCTGAAGTACCATCTGAAAGTCTCCTAGAAGATGTGAATGCAGCACTGAGAGCGATCCCTACCACAACCATCACTGAAACCAATGAGCTGATATACACTTCAGCAGCAGTGATCCTAGAGGTGCTGGGCTATAAGAGCAACCATAGAAGGTTAGAGGCTAAAATCAAGGAGAGAAGGTGCAATGAAAAAGCAAGTACCCAAAAGGTACAGCCAGAAGCCCATGGCTACAAGCCTTAGCCAGCCACCTAAAGAGGTGTGTGTGTGTGTGTGTGTGTGTGTGTGTGTGTGTGTGTGTGTGTGTGTGTGTGTGTGTGTGTGTGTGTGTGTGTGTGTGTGTGTGTGTGTGTGTGTGTGTGTGTGTGTGTGTGTGTGTGTGTGTGTGTGTGTATATATATATATATATATATATATATATATATATATATATATATATATATATATACATATACACCCTTTGCCTATTTCTTTCTGTGCTCAGACACACAATAGAATGCAGCATTTTTGAGACAATGGAAGTATTACAGGGTAATTAAATATCGGTTGGAATCCTGCCACTGAGCATTTTACACTACATTATTTTATTGTGCGATGACCTTTATTTGGGGTATTATAGTGCATTGCATAGCAACATTATATAGCATTCAGCTCATTCAGCATATGGGGAAGAACACTGCTGTGAACTTACAAAAGTACCCAAAATAAAAGCCCTTGCTTTGTTTAAAAATGTTTTTGTTCTTTTCTCTGACTCAAACTGCTACTGCACTACTTGCAACACAGAGCCTGGCCATTTCTGCACAAACAACGATACTTGAAGTTATATTCCAGAGCCTGGCACAAAATTTCACTCGTTTTCGTACTTTTTGAACTTTTTTCATTATTAATTTTGAGGCCAGCTTCAGTTGTACCAGTGGCAAAACACCAACATGTACAGTTTCTTCTTTGTACTCAGCTAAATTAATATAGATAAAGATAAATTTCCACTCTCGACATAAACATCGTTGGTTGAGAGGTCAGATCCACTGACCCACAGGTTGGCTGGTGTGATTCAAGCTCCCACAGATGAATGCTATCGTTGTGTCCTTGGGCAAGATATTTAACCCACCTCGCCCCAGTGTCTGTGTACACTGGTGTATGATTGTGTGTGTGTGAATGGGTGAGTGGTTCCTTGATGTTAAGCGCTTTGAGTTCCTTGAACGTTGAAAAGCACTATATAAAACCATGTGTGACCATGCCAAGCCAACATATTCCAGTTATACTGAAACTTAATTTTGTTGTTATTTTTATTGTGTTCAATAATTCTGGTCTTTAAAATAGTATTGCCAAGGTATCTACACTTCAAACTCCGCCCCTACAGCCAGGTGTTTGTAAACAGAAACATCTCACTGGACTCAGGTTATTCTTTCATGATGTCTCTAACTCCTGGAAATTCCAGACGCCACTGAAGACCGCACAAACTTAGATCTAGGCATTTTTGATACAGTTTAATAACAGAAAAAGAAGACAAAAAAAAAAGTTGAGTGTTTAATTCCACTTCATTGAATAGTATAAATTAGTGCTGTCAATCTATTAAAATATTTAATTGTGATTAATCTCATGAAGTGCTCTGCATCAGTATGAGTGAAGTGCTTCTCTTCAATTTTCATAAGAGTCAAAGCGACTGAAGTTCCCACTGTCGGTGATAATGTGCTGTGACCCTGAGGTAGTTCCATTACTGAGGGACGTCCAGTAATGTCCAGTTAGTGCGACTGTGTTTGTCTGTCCCAACGCCTGCTGTACTAGGGCCGCACTCGCACTGGGACTTTTGGGCCGTGTCGTGCTCAGGCGTGATTGCCTGGGGTTCTGTGACCTGCGTTCGCACCTGTGCGGCCGAGCCGGTCCGATGGTGTAGTTACAAGGCACTGTTTGTTTGCCTGTCGCACTCCTCCGTGGCTTTGTGGATGTGGGGGTGGCGCAGGGGAGTGAGGGTGGCCAGGGGGGAGTGGCTGCGGGGCTTCTGTTGCTGTCCACAGTCCTTATTGGGGGTGGGCGCGGATTTGCCATATGTTTTGTTTGTTATGTTTTGAAGCGGACTTTGTTTTGTGTTTTCCTCGTGTGGGTGGCATCGGCACACACAGGGCTCGTGTGGTGAAGTCCTGTGTGTGCAAGTGCAGGGGTGGCTGTGCTGTGTTTTGGCCCACCTCCTCCAGCCGGAACTTCTCAGTTTCGTAAAAATAGTTTTCCTTCCTGTTTACAGCCGGATCCTGTAGTTTTTCTAACATTAGTAGCAGTGGCCACAGCTTATGAAAAAACTAGTTTACTAGGTCACAAAGAGCATTAATGTCACGATAAAAAATTAACAGCGTTAAAACTGTTTTGTGTTAACTCGTTAATAGCGCGATATTTTTAACAGCACTAGTAAAAATGCATCACTAGCAACAGACATTTTTTACACCTTTTTTACCCTGGCAAAATGCACAATCTGTGCTCTACCAGTGCCCATTTGTTGAGTGTTATAAACATATGGGCACTAGTAGGGCATGGTAAAGTGTGAGGGATACCTCTGTTAGGATAGACCTCACCTTTTTGCCTCCTTGATAAAATGCCCGACTGGTTTCAGCCCCTGCCCCAATGATGCTCTGCACAGCCCTGATTTACAAGTAAATTGTGCTTTTTGGCCGTTATACACTATTTATTGGCAGCACGAATAAAGGACAGTGTATTGGTTAGGAAGGTCAAGGTCCTTATTTCAACTAAAAATAGAAACAAAACCTAAAAGAAAAGAAAAGAAAAAAAGTGGTAAATACTAGAATCCACCTGACCAGAAGCACAAATATTTAACATTGAATACAGAACTGCCAAAATGAGATTGACCCCTGTGGCTAGAAATACATTTTCAGTGTAAATGAAATTGCCTCATTGAGGTTAGATCTTTTCAAAAACAAGAGAAAAAACAAAACAAAAATAATTCTGTTCTCAACCTGACCCCTTGTGGCTGGAGTTTGTATTTATTTCAAACTTTCAATGGCACCAAACATCCCTAAATCCTCCATTATCCCAGTGATTGTAATTGTGCACATTCCTCCTGTCTAAATGGCTTAACTTTCCTTAACCCTCTCTCAAGTCTCCGTGGGACTTCCATAGGGGCCCTGGCGTGCTAGCGTGATCCAGATTTTGACCCTCAATCCCCCTCATGTCTCCTCCAACCCAGGCCATAATCAGTCTGGTGGGTGCGGGCAGTGGCTGTGATATGAGGGCTACCACCAATAAGACACTGGTGGATTGAAGACAGGTATGAGGTGAGAGAAAGCATGCGCCCACACACACTAACTGCCATTGACCACAGATGGAGGAATTCTTACATGGCCGACTGCCCAGCTTGAGGTCTCCCAGTGTCTTCCCCACTGCCATATGGGCTATTGAGAAGGGCGAGATAAAATGGAATAAATGGCATTTGCATGATAATGAGTCTCTTTAGTTATGCCGTGTGATTTTTCAGGCTTTAGATCTCTCCGTTGATGCATGCGGTGTTGTATATTTGTTCTTTTAAAAATTACCGTCAAGGATTTTAAGCTTTCGCTGCTATCTGTATCACACAGGGGGGACCACAGTTTTAGCAATTACGCTTCAGAAACTGCGACTTCCTTTGCATATTTCTTTGGTGTGTCAATTTAAATATTCTCACTGATGTAAATGAGTGAGAATGAGATGTACAGGGGTAGGTGTGGAACATGTGCCTAATGGGGCTTTGCTGGTCCTAGAATTGCCAACCATCGTTTATAAATAAAAATGAGCCAGGGAAAACTGAGAGCGCCCTAGCTGCCATTGACTTCCATTCAGAAGTGATAAGAAAAATTGTGATTTTTTGCAGTTATGGTAGGATTTTCTTTCTGTGGATGGTCATGTTACCCCAGGTGGAGGCAATGGAGCGGAGTGATTGGCAGTTTCAAAGAGCGTTTCTCTTCTGAAGATGAAAAATGATGAAAGCTATCATTTGGGTCTTTTCAGAGTGCCACTGCACATTGTGTTTCACCGGTACTTGACTGGCCATTAGCATCTGCTATTACTACTCTTAGCATGAATTTGTATCGTGTGAAAATGGCTCAAGGTTTTTAACAAATAAAGAGCATTTGGTTCATATTAAACGGCTTTCAAGTAAAATAAATAAATAAATAAAAAGTGCCACCTTGCTAAGAGCACAGATGTTTGACCCTTTTTCGAAATGATAAAGATTCATGGTTATTTACGATTGTATGGATGGCACATTTTTTTACACATTCTGTTAACAAAAGAATTAACAAAAGAACAAACACGCCAAAGCAAAGGCAAATACAGTAATAGACAGACTGATATAGACTGATGTATTTGCTCTTTTTAGCATATCAACTATCTACCTTAAATCTACCACAGAGGCAAATATTTTGTTTGAGTCAACCAGCTGTCTGTCTTTTCTTGCATTAAGCTTCATTTCAACACTTTAGTTCGAAGGGTACACTGCACAAAAGGTGACTACACAGCTCTCTTATCCAGTTTCTAGTAAAACAGGGTGGTAGATGAATTTGTGATAAATAAAAATTATATATTTGGGGGAAAAAATCTATATATATTGGCCAAAAAATATCTGCAGACCTTATCAGCCATTGGTTTTTTTGCATTCTAAACAAATGCTATTGGTCATGAAAAAACCCATATCGATCGATCTCTAAAATAGATTGGTAAAATAGTAATTCAAATACTCATTAATTTGACTGTAGCTGAAACGGTGTTATGTACCTATAATAGTCTTTGTAGCATGCAAGCAACCATATAACAGTATGGACCAGCAAAAACGTAATGGCATTTTTAGATTCACATGCCACTCTGAAATAAAACAGTCCTTATCAGACAATGTTACCTCCATATCTTACACCAGTGAATAAACAATAATTTCAGAAAATATTAATTAGTATCATTTACCCGTATAAAAGCCAACTGGTGTTATCTTTAAATGTACCAACCTGTTTGATTACATCGTATTATCCTTATTACAGATTATTAATGGCACAGATTAATAGAATTACTTAGATGTTACTTTGTGTTTGCATGGACACAGATTTACAATACTAATATGTTCAGATCTATTTTGACCAAAGAACCCCAAAATCTACATATGAGTTCTTAATTGTTTACATTTGCTAATAGTAAAGATAGTGAACATAATAAGTAAACACTCAGCCAAATGACAACACATAACAAAATGTTTTATAACAAAAACAATCAATCACAATGTCAAAAAATACAAAATTTGTGATTTTTATTAATAATCCAAATATAAATATTCTCTATCTTGGAGCTTTTAGGCAGCATATTTTACCTTTTATCTAGTTAAATAAAAAAAAAATATATATATATAAATTTACAATATAAATGTTGTTAAATCGTTTGACTAGTCAATTGATAAAAATCCATAATTGTTATAGTTGCAGCCTCACTATGACAAACCATCTCATGTATCATATAATTTTACTTTATATTATAAACGCCTCATTGGACATAAACACAGCTTTATTTAACTGTTGTCACAAATCAATAGTCACAAATCCAGTGCTTATGATTCGTGCAAAGCACACTTGTATGTACCAAGGCCCTGCAGCAGCACCAGACACCTGCTCCGCCTGGCACAGGTCTGAGGAGTGGCACTTTTTTGGACACCACAGTGGAAAAAGTCCTTACAAATGTTCCCTGGAGGCCGGTTGTCATGAGTAACAACCATAATCCCGGGTGCTTTGTTGCACACACATTATGCTTGGTGCAAATCAACTGGTGTAACCTCTGTCCTTCTCCTCAAATATTTGTCGGCATTTTATTCCCAAAGCAAATAGGTCACTGGAAGAGCAGAAGTGGAGCAGAATTAAGGCCTCTAACCTGGATTAGTCTGAGAGACTATGGGTTATGTGTCATTATGGGGCAGTTTCCTAATGGCTTTCTGGCACAGTGAATTCAAAATGCTTCTCGCCTTTGATTGTCTGCACATTTCTTTTGGCCAATTTAAAGGAAAAATGCATGCGCGCTCGTGTGGTCACTAACAATGCACGCCTCTCAGTTTGTCAAATGAGTGCAGACAGGTCAGACCTTTGGACCGAGGAAAAGAGAAAAGAATGCATCACAGTTCACACCATTAACTCGCACAAACCACGGAGTGGGTTTATAGTCTTTTAGCAGGCATTATTATTGTGTGGAATTGCAGTCACATGTGAAATCAAGATGGAGGCCTCAACAGAAGTGTCATTATCCCAGTAAATCTAGCACATTGCATTTCATTTCATCCTGGCGTGTTTTTACAATAATAGTCATTTCTGTGCAGTTTCATCATTTTGTCCAGCTGGATCCAAACACTTTGATAATGAAACAACTGGTGTGTTTTGACAGAACATGAAGTCGAGTCTTTATGAATTAGGGTTAAGGTTAGTCCTGGTTTAATCCATGTGTAGATATTTTGATGTTTTTTTCTTTGTAATAAATTCTTAGCTCAGATATGGGCAGTGGTGGAAGAAATACTCTGTTTTGTTACTTAAGTAGAAGTACAGATACTGGAGTAAAAACAATTTCAAGTAAAAGTATCAAATCTACTTAAAGGTGCATTTTGTAACATTTCTGGTGGAGGGTCCGTCAAATGCTTTTCTCCATGGAGATTGCTATTGCTTTGTCTGAAATATTTTACAGTATGGAATTAAACCTTGCTATTTTTATGCAAACCAAATCAGACCAGGTTACAGGTCTGATCTGTGGAGAGGCAACCTCACTCACAGTCAGAATGCCTGTTTTTTTTTTTTTTTTTTTTTTAGGTATTTTTGAGCTATAAAACTACCTGTAATTGAATAAATGTAAGGTAGAGTTGTTTAATGCTGTGGGACATTTCAAGCAGAGCAATGACATACACTATATTGCCAAAAGTATTTGCTCACCTGCTTTGACTTGTGTATGAATTTAAGTGACATCCCATTCTTAATCCATAGGGTTTAATATGACGTCAGTCCACCCTTTGCAGCTATAACAGCTTCAACTCTTTTGGGAAGGCTGTCCACAAGGTTTAGGAGTGTGTTTATGGGGCTTTTTGACCACTCTTCCAGAAGCGCATTTGTGAGGTCACACACTGATGTTGGACGAGAAGGCCTGGCTCTCAGTCTCTGCTCTAATTCATCCCAAAGGTGTTCTGTCGGGTTGAGGTCAGGACTCAAGTTCATCCACACCAAACTCTCTCATCCATGTCTTTATGGGCCTTGCTTTGTGCACTGGTGCACAGTCATGTTGGAAGAGGAAGGGACCATCTCATTCCATGAAGCTCTCTACACACTGTTCTTGAGCTAATCTGAAGGCCACATGAAGTTTGGAGGTCTGCAGCGATTGACTATGCAGAAAGTTGGCGACCTCTGCGCACTATGCGCTTCAACATCTGCTGACCCCGCCCCGTTAGTTTACGTGGCCTACCACTTCATGACTGAGTTGCTGTTGTTCCCAATCACTTCCACTTTGTTATAATACCACTGACAGTTGACTGTAGAATATTTAGGAGTGGAATGTCACGACTGGACTTGTTGCACAGGTGGCATCCTATCACAGTACCACCCTGTAATTCACTGAGCTCCTGAGAGCGACCCATTCTTTCACAAATGTTTGTAGAAACAGTCTGCAGGCCATGGTTTTTTATACACCTTTGGCCATGGAAGTGATTGGAACACTTTTGGCAATATAGTGCATCTATAGAAACAAGCAGGTGACAGACTCCCAACCAAGAAGTTACATAGTGCACCTTTAAGTAAAAGTATTAAAATACCTGTTTTGTTCAACAGAAACAGTGGATTTTTTTTTTAGCTGTTTTTTATTTATATATTATGCAGGCCTCAAACAATAATAAAAAATACTTTTACTTTTCAGTCCTGTTCAAAAATCTAGTGGAGTAGAAAGTACAGATACCTGTATCCACTTTAAAATGTACTTAAAAAGTACAGATTCCTTAAATGTATACAGTACATTACTGCTTTTTCTTTGTTACATTCCACCACTGGACATGGGTTAGTTCAGGTTGAGCATATTTACTCTAGATTTACACTGTTTGCATCCTATTATAGATGATATCATTAATCCCTGTTCATTGGAAGAGTTTAGAATAAGGATTTAGAGCATTTTCTTTGCCAAACTGATTTCCTGTGCAGCTCATGTTTAATCCACATGTTCAACCTGCATGAAAATCTAGATGAGTGTTTTGAATTATGGCTTGAGAGAAAAGTACATATAAGTATGTATATAAGAACACATTAGGCTCAGAAATAGTGCTTTTAACACCAAGCACTAAGCTTGCAAAATAACATTAAAAACATAGTGGAGCACCTGTTGTATTACCACATGACATTACAAGATGTAACAGAGTGTTTTCTGTTTGAGAGAAGAACTCAGCCTAAATATGCAGGATTTGTGAGTTTAACATGTGTAAATGAAACGTAACACCACTCTAGTTATGTTTTTGATGAGGAAACAACATTATAACATGGATCAGAAAATAGTGTTATATGGGCTATATTTAACACAAGTGAATGGTGCTCTTTAAGAAAAAAAAAAAAAAAGAAAAGAAAAAAAGTTGGATAGCAGACACAGACTCTTGCCACACCAGTGGGTCCAAGCGAGGGCCCTGCTGAAGTGGCAGGTTTGGAGGTGGTGATGTGTGGTGGAACATTGGACAACTTCACAAAAGTACAGGAGAAATGGTTTAATTAGCTCTGTCTCTGGCACCTATAGACTATACTCTGTTGTCAGAACTAGAAAACGGTGCTTTTAATGCATTGCTGCCTTTATCCTGACATGACTTGAGGATATGAGGCAACACTGTAATACTCTGTTATTTAACTCAGTTTAACTCACATAGAAGGGCTGGGCAATAAAAATGTATATTTTTTCATATATTGACTGATCTAAATTTGTTATTCAAATTTATACTGTTTAAATATAAAAAGAAGTGGTTTTCAGTATTATGTTCCTGAGCATACCCGAACTTCCTAAATATTTCATTACGCATTGAAAAAAGTCAAATTTCTTTATCCAAAGTGTTAAAGCTACCATCTGCCTGCTGTTGTACTCTCACATATCACCTCCAGATGCTATCTGTGTTCTATGCATCTATGTTATTTTATTTATTTATTTATTTTACATAATTCTAACATGCAATTTTTCATCTTTCTTCATGCTTTTTACTTCCTGTCTAATATGCGTATTTACCTGACCGATCACCGTTTTGTTTACTCCTGCTGAGAGCCCTTGTCATGTCTATCTCAGGTAGAGCTCATGTATCTGGGAGGGGTCATGTGTCTGGAGGCTAGCTTACTGCTCTAGCATCTTGATTCGGCATCACATGGTTTCCCTGGGGGTCATCTCTCCATCACAGTGCGCGGGGCCGGAGCGCCGCTGAACCTCCCTCTAACTAGTGTTCTGCCCTGCCATGATGGATGGCACTTGAGGGACCGCAATGGAACTGTACGCCTCCGACATGCATTTCCTTATTTCTCTGAGTCACTGGGGGGCTGAGCTGCTCCTGCTTTAAGGCTTTCTCGAAGTCAGCTGAGGATATCCCAGAATTCACTGCTGTTCTAGGCCCCCATAAGTCAAGTCTACTCAAAAATGGACAAAATGGATGAAGGTAGAGCAGGTTTCACATGGAAATATCCGCTCAGTGGAACGATCAATTCTTAATTTGCTGCATCACATTAACGTGGCGTATTGTGCTGTCGATATTGTATGTGCCTAAAGCAAAATAGAAATTTCTTGATGTTGTGTTATTTAACCTCATTGCCGTCACGTGTGCATGTCTGGCATTTAAAAATCTATGAGGAATAATTTACTAACTTTCTCAAATCAACAACCAAAGAATATTTACATTTTTTTCATGTACAGTTTGAAATGGCAACAAAATGGGCATACATCTGAACTATACTAGCTTCCAACTAGGACTGTCACAATAACAAATTTGGAAGCACGATATATTGTCACAGAGATATACTGCAATAAACAATAACTGAAACCATTTTATACCTCTGACGCATTGACAATAATGCAAGATAATCCTAGTAAAACATTTTTAAATAAACAGTATCATTAAAAGGCCTGAGTTGCAACAGATAAATCAATGACACAGATGCAATGATTAGCTATAGAAGTTACTTTTTCAATTCTCTACAGCTCAGATCTTTTTGCATTACAACAAAAATAACAAAACTCCCTGTTATTGCTAAGAAGTTGTACACACAATAAAAACTGAGCAGCAAAATATACTGTTCCAGCTTTCGTATATTGAACGATGAATTTATATAGTAATCATCATGAGAGGCCTACTTCAAACCAATAAATACAATAAGGCAAGTGAATATGCATTACTTATGGTCAAACCGTGATGTATACAGATTTAACCAAGAATAAAACTTCAGATTAAACTGGGAACTCTTGAATACCTTCACAGTACAAACCACTGAATTACAGTATACGACTACTAGAGCAAGTTTTTTGTCATTTACACAGATCCTATTTTAACTGAATTTTCTCAAAAGGAAATGCTAATTCATGCAAGGTTCCTACCATGACTGATCTATGGCTGTGGAGGAGTGCCCGACAAGAGGCCTTAAGTGGGAGAATACGAGTCAGCACTAAAGTTATAGTCCGCTGTGCACTAGGAACACCTATATTCTTTTTACAACACTCTGTCTCTATCCAAAATACAGCTTTTCCTTTTAGTGCACTTCTTCCACTGCCACATTTAATTAAAGAGACTTCCTTTGCTGTCTATTTCCTTTGACATGTCAATCTTGGGTTTTTTTGCTCCCCACTAGAGGACCGTGTTACCTAGCCTACCTCCCCATACCAATATGTTTACTTTCCCTTCGGCTAACTCGCTCACAGACGGCCATGTCGCTAGCTAGACCCCTACGCTTGTCAGTCATCTTGATGAGCTATCTCCTTTGAAACAATGTCTTGCCCGGAGTTACTGTTCCCCATCATATTCGGAGCCACCGCAGGCAGTGTAAACAAACAGATGGCAAGTGCAGCACCACTTTTTAGAAAAACGCAATTCTGATATTTACCCGTGTTCTGCTTGGTTTTTATTGCTATCTCCCGCTCATTGCTGCTGTTGACCCCATGTCCAAATTGCAGCTGGAATCAGACTCACAGCGAGGCGGCAGTTATAAAAACGGTCCATTTTATTGTATGGCAATAGACAGAACTAGAGTGCTTCAGAGTGATCTAATTTAACCATGTGCTTCATCAAAATTTAACGCTATTATCATAATGTAGTGCACACCCAGGTCATTTGTGTTATTTGAATGTGATCAAACATTTATAGCTGCCTTAGTGCTTTTTTAATACACACAAGGCACGGATAAAAGGTCTAGGTGTGGCCAGGAAAAAAGCTTTTCACATCTCCAACATGCCACTTTCTTTTAGCATGAAGAACTATAATGTTAATACTATACTGTCTGTTCCTCAGTGTATGATTAAGCCCATGCAGTCTTCATGCATCTATGTTTACATGCATTCAGTTAATTCAGTTAGCTGTATAGAGCAATCATACAACCAGTAATCACTGTCAAAAACATGTCAAAAACAGTTTCTTATAAAATGGTAAGATCCTAAAAGAACACGTATTGTGCCTGCTATATAGTTATGATCTAGGACACATGTGGATCATTATGTTATAATCTGCACATTTTAAATTGGAATATATAACGTATATATAACAAAAGAAACAAGTTTGCTGACTTCCGTGTTAGAAAACTGGGGTTCTCAATGGGAACAGATGTCGCTATAAACGTCAACACAACAAAGAGCATCTTGGTGGATAGCTGCACATCATCCTAGCAGCTAGTTGTTGATCTGTTTGTTTTCATTTGTACCAAAATGACTATGCAACACTGCTGAACCCCACGTGTATCACTCATTAAGAAAATGAAATTGGAGAATGAAATAAGGTGGCAATGAAAACAGGGGTTGATCACTATATGGCGTCTTGAATATAAGCGATTAAAGACGTGCTCAGACATGCACGAATCACTCCAAATACAGCTTTGAGGGGGTAAATGAGAAGGGAAACAACTATAACTTGGTTAAAAGCTCTGAAAGCTCTGATTTTTGCATAATAGGTCTGCTTTAAAACATTTCTGAATTGAAGCATTTTGTCCTTGACCCAGTACCGAGCTACATTTGTAGACTATTAAATAAAACATTGTTCAAATCATTTTCAATAGTACTTTGTGTTGCAATATACATCAATCATACGTCAATCATACATGGCCAATATACACTGGCATTGAATATGTAGTGCCCCACAGAAAACACCTTACAGACATTCACTGTACAGTCACTGTATTGAGACTGTAGTGGTCTGTATTTTTCAAAGTGCTGTTATCTCCATCAGCTTATCATATGACAGTAAACAACAATATTAAAGGGCCCATATTACGCTATTTTCTGATCTATGTTACAATGTTGTGTCCTCATCAAAAATATGCCTGGAGTCGTGTTTTGTTTCATTTACACATGTTTAACACATAAACCCTACACATACATATTTAGCCTCAGTTCTTCTCTCAAACAGAACACACTCTGTTCCACTTTGTGATGTCATGTGGTAATACAGGAAGTTCTCCGCTATGTTATTAAACTCTGTACACTTTGAATAGAACTATTTGGATTCAGCCCTGGAATTGACAATCTCTGCTGAACTAAAGGTAAAAGATAGTTGTTTACTTGGAAACATTTGCTTCACACTTCACAAGGTGGAACAGAGCATTCTGAGCTTTGGAAATGTTGACAAACTAATAATGAAGAATTACTCAAACATGTGTGAATGAAACGGAACACAACTCCAGGTACGCTTTTGAGGAGGAAAGAACATTATAACATGACTTAAAGCTAATATAGGACCTTTAAATATCACAGTAATAGTTTTTTTTCTTTTCGGCCACTATTGGACATTCAAAAAATATCAGGGAACCATTTACACAGGAGTGGAACGGCCACTTTTTTTTTTTAGTTTAGTCCATCTCATGGTGAATATAATGATTATTACTGAGGTGTGTAAGTGCAAAAAATAAATAAATAAATAAATAAAATAATGAAATCCCCACACTAATCGCAATAAGGCGTTTTGTAATAATCTTTGACAATGATTCCAATGTCCCTTCCTGCATGTTAAACACTTTGTAATTGCTTGAGGCCGATTACTCCACTCGCACCCTCCCCATCGAAAGGCTTCAGTATTGACCTCCTTCGATATTCGTGGCTCTGTTGTAAAGTCAATCCAGGGCGGTGCGTTTGCAGATCAGTTAGTAGCAGCAGGGGAGAGGGCACCACGCTGCGTCTCTGTGCCCAGCGCCTCTCTTTATGTCCATATTTAGAGCTGCAAATTTACACTGAGCCTTTAATAATTACACACTCACTCACGCTTGCGTACACTCCTCATGACGTCTTCCCCAACCCTTTATCCTCCTAATGAACCACTGTCACCATCGCAAGAGGCAATTTTATTTCCATTTTCTTCAATTCTATATAAAAGGTCATTTTCCTGTTTCATTGTGGTACAAATTGTCCAGCATTGTGATAGACAAGACACACTGTATAAGTGTCTTTGTGTGAGTATTTCACTATGTAAAAGTACATGGCATATAAGGAGTTGCACTGAATTGAGCTACTGAAATACTGTACTAGGACTAGTTTACTTAAAGGTGCACTGTGTAATATTTCTATATCTGTGGAGGGTCCGCCACCTGCTTGTCTCCATGGAAATGTTAATTACTTTGTTTAGCATGTTCCACAGTTTAGATTAAACCGATCTATACTATTAAATCGATCATGAGGGAGACAAGCTACAGCACGACGCTACATTACAATTCAGATCTGTGGAGCGTCACCTTTATTCACCGAAGGAATTGCTGTATTTTTGAGCAATAGAAACACTTGTAATGAATAAATGCTACAAGGAAATGTTTATCATATTTACCATGGAACATTCCAGACAAAGCAAAAACATCTCCATGGAGACAAGTTGGTAGTTGTGCACCTTTAACATTTAAAATGAACCACATCCCCCAGTATATTTCAGTTCATAAAATAAGCACAATTAAAAGAGTGAATTCATATGTTGTTTTTCCTCAGCAAGATTTTTTTATAAGGAACCAATTCACTATTTATACACTAATTATAATTCATACTGACCTTTTCATATTAAGTTGAACGTCTGTCTTCAACAAACACGCATAAAGGCTTGTTTCTTTTGTCACTTTAAAATCAAGATATTTATAATGAACTTGAAAATAACTATTATATTATATACTGTGATTATTAATATTTCATTATGTTTTGTGTTTATCCTTTTTGCCTGGGATGCTGGAATGCCAAACCGCAGTGCTGTTTCCAATGTGATTAGGCGACCACAGGGGTTCTAGTTGGGAGAGATGAACTGATAAAAGTTGTGTGCAGTAACCAGCGCCCCAGGCTAAAACCAAGCAGTACACAAAACACAGTGAAGTAGCGGAGAGTGTGGCTACAAAAGGTGGCAGAGTCAGCCTCTCCTCGTACTCTCCTCGATGCAGGTGTGAAAGCGAATGAAGCTGCTGACTCTAACTCCGACGCTAACGCTGGCGCTCCGAGGCACCCACAATTAGCAGTGATAATGTTCTGATTGAAAGTAGAACGACAAAACTATGGCTCAGGCAAGACATCTGTTTTACATGACTTGTTTTACATTTTTGTACTTTTTGAGTTGTTTTAATTTAAATATCCGAACTTGACTCATTTTTAATCCAGAACCATTGTCAATTACATTTTAGAATAAACTATTTACTAAGGAATATTGTTGTATTAATTACATTGGTGTCAGCAGCCAAAGTAGCCACAGTGAAGGAATTAATTAAACAGTGCTAGGAAGTAAAATTTACAAATAACATTAGAAAATCTGTAGTATTTATAGTGTATATTTGTAGGTGTAGACATTGTTTCCACTCCAATATAAAGGCTATAGTGTAAAAGTAAAAACAAACAAACAAAAACAAAATTATGAACTTATGTTTACAGACTGTTTTCATCTAAGTATGTTAAATGTGAGTTCATAATTAGCCAGACTTATACATTTTTAATCTGTTTAAAAGTGCTGAAGAGCTGTTAAAGCAACTTGAGGAGCACTTTTACCCTTCCCCCTGGTGTAATTACGCAAGCACAACTGTATTTTTTTTTTTTTTTTTCCTTTTTTTTTTTTACAAAGAAAGCCTCTCCGCCCAAGATTGGTACGGGGGCGACAAATAAGAAGGTAAAAGCAGTTACTGTAGTCCACATATTGCGCGCTGAAAGTCCATTACTGTAAGTGTCTCTCCATGAGTCTAAAAAACAACCACATCAAATGGAAAAGACAGGAGAAACCCGCTGGTAGGAGGCCACAGAAGTTGGTAACGTGGTGAAAAAGAAGAGCAGAGTGCAGATGTAAAAGCCTAAAGCACACGTAACTCTTCAAAGCCTGCAAGCAATAAAGACACGTGAGACAAGAGAAGAAGAAAGGACAGTATTGGGCGTGTGTGACAGGAATAGACAAGAGACTCCTCCAGTAAATGTCACTGCCTAATCAGACTGGGGTTGTGTGATAAAACAGCTCGTCTAATTACCTTGACAGTATTTGCACGTACCTAAAAAAGTATCGTATGTATATTTTTGGTGTCTGGGGCGTTCAACCTCTGAGCTGTCAACAACCATTAAGTGTGAGGTATTTTTATCAGACAGGAGACACAAAGGAGACGCGAGTCAATGGCGGCGTTTAGCTTGTGTTTTTGTAAACCAGCTGTGTCAAAAATGATCAAATGGACCATAGGTTTCACTGTGGTGTTTTTAAAGTGGATGGGTGGATCAAAATTGGATTGACTGTTTGAAATGTTTACTTCATCACAAACCATTTTGGGAAATTATTCATTATTTCAATTAAAGGTTCTATATTACAAAACACTGTGAGCTTTAAGCCATGTTATGATGTTGTTACCTTCTCAAAAACATACTCGGAGGTGTTTTGTTTCATTCACACATGTTTTATTTTGTCTGCATCTCCAAAGCTCAAAATGCTCTGTTCCACATTGTGATGTCATGTAGTGGTAGTTTCCAAGTTAAAAGCACAATTTACAGAGTTTAAATTATCCAAATGATTCTAACGAAGGTCTATGGAGTTTGAAAACAGAGTGAAGCACTTCCTGTATTACGACATGACATCACAAGGTGGAACAGAGAGTTTCTTGTTTGAGAGAAGAACTCAGCCTGAATATGCAGGGTTTTTGTGTTGAACGTGTTAATGAAACAAAACACAACTCCAGGTGGGAAACATCATTATAACATCAGAGAATACTGTAATATGTGACTTTTAACACATTGTATTCTGTTTTTTTTTTTCCTTTTGGTTAATTGCCCTGAAGAACATGTGTCCTTCCTGTGAGCGGGCATGCATCTCCACAAACCTGGCCTGGGTGAGATTGTTTGCTTGGTTAAAAAAAAGAGGCAAATCTCCATGGAGAATGTTCAGAAAATTTCTATTTAAATGTCTTCCTTGGAATCATGTAGGAGATGTGTGGCACTGTACAGTCAAAACACAAATTATAAATGTTGTGTACGGAGCTTTCATTATACGCAATCTTTATTTGAAAAAAAGAATGAACGCTATTGTTATGCTGGTTATGTTTTCTGCATCACTATGTCTATGGTCAAAGTCATTACTGTCATCTTGATGAGTTGTATGTATGTGTGAAAACAGTGTGTATTCTGATGACTGGCCTTTCCCTTCTCTGTGTCTTGACCTGTGCAGAATCCACAATGAAGCCTGGCTAATGCAATCACCAGCACTATTGAGTGTCCAGTCACAACCCACACCACAGGGATTTACTCTACATTTCTTTGAGGCTTTTCAATTAAATTACACAGAATAGAAAATGTAAGCCTTCCCAGTTCAGTTGTATAGTGTGGAATGTGCACTGGTATATGCTTTAGCAACACAATCACATACGTTTTATTTCATATACTACCACTTGTTAGCCTGCGCGTGATCAGATGACTATGTTATAGAGCAAGGTATTTTACATAGAGACAATAAATATTTCACAATTCAGTATTATTAGAACTTCAAATATTTAAATATGTCAAATGAGATGAGCAAGTAGGTAGCAGTGGCTGTAGTGGTAGCAGCAGTACCCAGATTTTAACAGTGCAGGGGCATTATATTACCGTCACTGCTTTATTACTTATAGTAATAATCCATATGCTTTTTAAAAATGTATTTTCAAATCTTTATTTTTACATCTTTAGAGTAAAATTGTGATAATGGCAAATACCATAATTATGTCACACCCCATTCCATTAGTTGTACAAAGATTTCACTGTTACTTAGAGCAATGATTTAAATTAGTTTGCATGTGGAAATGAGTAGTAGTTGTAGTTATTGTAGTAATTCCTGTAGTGGTCACAGCAGTGGTAGTACCCATTAGTAAAACAGTGCTGTACATTACTGTAACATACCATCACATTAGCTGTATCCATATCTTGTACCTCCATTTATTCAACTAGACAAGTGTGATTAAGTATCTGAAGGTGTTAAATAATTCACTTTTACATTAGCAACAGGAACAATAAATATTCCACTGTTCATTCCCTATTACCTGCAATTCAAATGGATAAATTTAGTCTGTAGCGTTGTCTAGCTCTTCCCTCCTCAACTCCCAGTCCACATTTAAGTGAGAGTCCCTGAAGCCCTCCCTGCATGAATACAAGATTGAACTGCGCGTATAATGTTGTTTATCATCCACGCTGAGTGCTCTAATAAAAGATTTAAGTTGAGCGATGCAGGCGTCATTTCCTCTCAGCGGGAAGTTATCTTGACAAACAATGGCTCAGCTGACAATACTGCCTATATATAAAATAATATATGTAAAATCTATATAGTCCTTTGTTGTCCCATGATAGGACTTTGAAAAAAAACTAAATAAATCTAAAAGGTAGGACTGCTAACAATAAATTATTTTAGTTTAGTCTT
This sequence comes from Taenioides sp. WSHXM2023, assembly GCA_029959045.1. NCBI lineage: Eukaryota > Metazoa > Chordata > Actinopteri > Gobiiformes > Gobiidae > Taenioides > Taenioides sp. WSHXM2023. The sequence goes on along the minus strand of CM057098.1, from coordinate 17,104,391 downwards.
TTTTTTTTCCTCTGTTGGCAGCCAATGCAGATCAATACAGTGTTGTCAAGGTTCAGAATGCAATTTACAGTTGGTAATTGGCCCGGCAAGCAAAACATAATGTGTATCTACAGTGACTTTTGAGCTGCACCTCTGAGTTGTGATTACACAAGTTGCAAAAGCTACTGTAATTCACCAAATCTATCTGGATCTATTTCAAGTATGGAGCTCAACAGTGACAGGCTGCTCCGGTTCCGGAAGTAAATTTTCCATTCATTTCCCCTTAGACTTATCGAAAAATTAAAATCTCTGAGGCTAAGGAGCAGTTTTAAGTCCAGAAAGGCAAGTTAAAATGCAAGATTCTGCACAATGTTTTAATAACTTTGTGGTTTATAAAGTTTTTGAAACAAATTTTAAATAAAATTATTGGTCTTTTGAACTTTTAATACGTTTTTTCGCAGTCTCAATGAGAAACCTGAATGGGGAATTTAGTTCTAGAAAAAAAATATTGTCTAAGAAAATGTTTATTATCATTGTAGCATTACTTGGTCAAGACTTATCCTTAGTTTCAAAACTGAATTGGTAATTTTAGCATCGCAATATTAATAATTGCAAGATTATGAAGTACCTGCAGACTGTTACCTGCTGTCACTTTGCCTCTGGTCTAAATCTGGTCTGTGCAATACACTTATTGTGCATAAGTAAATAAATGCATAAATCAAACAATACTTTTTATATTTTATATTTTTTAACACTACCTCTGCATTTTCCATGTTGCATCTGTATTGTGTGCTGGTTTGACTTGCTTGACACATCACCCCAGATATCAACTACTCAATTGGAGTGGCTGGTTGTATTGCATGTTCTGTCAGTTAGGTGGTATAAGACGGTGTCAAAAATGCTCTGTCTACACGAGGCAGACTTTACAAATAAAAACAAGCCTGAAACAAAATGGTGGACTGGGAGAGAACTGTCAAGAAGGTATATGTAGAGTCTTCCTTCCTTCCTCCCAACCAGCTCCCAGCCTGTGTCAGCACGCATACATCTCGGTGATGTGCACTTTGACGCGCGTGCCATTAACATCAATACTAATTCTGGACCTCGCATCACTCTAGGCCGGACAACTGGAGTGAGAATTGATTAACTTGCTCTCACCAAAAACAGTTAAGAGCTCACAATTAGAGACCCATGGTTTCTCTCCCTTGGGTTTTGCATCCTACATTTGCAAGCCTCTATTGTCTTTTAATTGAGGAGAAGGGTTTACTAAGAATAGTGTAATCCGCCTTCTTAGAAAAACATAATAATTGCATTTAGAAGTCTTGGTTGCTGGCTATGGAAGTGTTATTGGTGTATAATCCTTACTATAACCCAACACCTAAATTTTCTAATTAACAGTCCTTCACTTGCTAGCGCTGCAAATTTAATTACTATATGAAGTCATTTCCGATAGTCATCAGTCCTGCATTTAATAATAAGGGCTAAGGGCTATAAAATGAACTTGTTAAATGAATATGGTCAGTAATACATAATTGATATGACTTATTGATGGAATAGATTATGTTAATTGGAACAGGAAGCCTTTTACTGGAGTGTACCGATTGAAGAAATTAACATCTTTGTGTAGCTGCAATCTTTCAATGAACAAATATAGCACTAAGACCTGAGCACACATGAGGAAATGAGTATGAAATAAATAATAAATAAATAATGAAATAAACGTCATCTTACATAGAACCACATGCCATAGTTAACAAGTAGTATCCAGTAAAGCTGATTTGCACCTTAACTGACCTATTATGGTCTGATTTAGTAACTGAGTGACAACTTAGAGCTGCAACTTTCTACTGAAGTTATTGTTTTGCCTGGAATGTTACACCATATGGTGTTGAATTTAGCAGTCTTCCATTTATTCAATTTGTGTTTTTATTACACAAAAATATTTACTGCAAGCAGGCTCGCCTCTCCACAGATCTGACCTGTAACATGGCCAGGTGGCAACATTTGTTTGTCTTTATGGAGATAGATATCATATTGTACCATACTGTGGAGCATTCTTGGCAAGACATTCACATCTCTGTGGAGACAAGCAGGGAGAAGTTACAAAAAACTCAGAATATGTGTCTTAACGTCTTACTAAACAGAAAATGCAAGAAAATCCAATTTTAGGATCAGCAGTGAGAAGTGAGAATTAATCTAATAAGACAACATGTTTTAAACATTGTCTGTTAATTATGGCATATAGAAAAATGTTATTTTGACTTGAATTGCATATTTTCTCAGATGATGACATGTTTACAATAAAACATTTTCTTTCGACATTTCTTCATCTTTCCCCTGCCATGCCCTAGCTAAGGAAGTGATTGAAAATGCTAATTAACCTTTAGCAGAATGTTGCAACTATTTTCTGAAGCCTGACACACTCGCTGGCTATATTATGTGTCTATTTACAAGTACTGCACAGAACTCGCCTTGACAATGAGCACATTCCAATTATCTCCCAAATAAAACTGGGAAAAATGAATGGTTAAGTTTATCTCTGATGTCATGTCGTGTACAGCAAGTGACAAAACCCCGCGAGCTTACACATTCTAATTTTATGTGTGAGTTGTGGAAATGCCAGTCTGGGGTTACAAACTCCACTATTGTTCCTTTTGTATTCTGTTACAATGAGCAAGGAAAATGTGCATGTCAACACTGTTTTGTTTGTGTGCATCGTAGCTGGTTTCTCTTCTTAAAAATGCACCCCACTGGAGGACAAAAAAAAGGCTTTTTTTTTTTTTTTTTGCTTACAGTGAGGAACTGTTCAGAGCACCTGTATAACAAGACTTGGCATGTCACAGCTAAAGAAATACAAAACCCTGATGTTTCTTGTTTTTGCTTGTGGAAGATGACAATAAAAAAATGCATTCACACAACTGATAGCCAGCACCAGCCATGACTGCTCGGTGGAGAGATGTGCCCTCTTGTTCATTTTGTTGCTGGGAACTTTCGCAGTAATTTCGCCACACAAACTGTCTGCTGATACTGCAAAAATATCATTAATATCACTCTTCCGAAATGCTGCTAGCTAGCTCGAGTTTCCTTCCCTCCCTCTATGAGCTGTTGGGTCTCTCATATTTGTCCGCCATCGATCATAGCGCTATGGCACACGACCGCCGCTGGGTAAAGGCAGCATTTGCAATCAAACAGAGAGGAGCGGTGTGAAATCTCAGGAAGAGGCTGCTTCCCCCCCAAGCCCACGGGTGGGGGATCAGACGATGTGCACGCCTGCCTCAGACCCCCCCCTCTCGCCCCCCATCAGCTCCCTGATGCAAGCCGCATGCAAACCCAGCCCTCACATGTCTCTGTCAGCCGCGAGGTTAAGGCATGGCGTGCACCCCCGATCCGTGTTGTGCTACTGCTCTGGAGATGCTTTGAGGAGGTTCGCCAACAGTCACCTGCGCTACACCGGGTGGTAGCAGGTAGAAGGTGGAAATGAGTTTTTTTCTTTACATAGTGATATTGCTTTAAGCGTGCAGATGGGACTGACCCACTCTAAAGCAAAGGGAAGCTGCAGGTGAAATCTATCTCCAAGTGTGGGGGGAAGGAATTCAGTATAGGGCACATAGGAAAATGTCAGCGAGTCAAAAAAAAATAAAAATCACATCTCAGTAAATAAAAGCAGTCTATTTCACCTAAATCTAGTGATAAGTATGCTGAATTAAACATTGGAACACTTAAAAACATATAGCAATGCCTAGGATTTATAAGTGTGTCATACTGTTATATTTACTATACTATCTTACTACAAAATACTCATTACCAGGTGATTTTCTATTACTTATGTATGCAGAATATTACTTATATACAGATAGTTGCAATGCCTATGATTTATGGCATCTTTTAAGACATTCAGAGCCCTTCAAAATGCTTTATTTATACACTCCTTACTTGGTGGTGGTGTAGGATACTTCTGTACCCATAGCTGCCCTGGGGTAGACTGACGGATACAAGGCAATCTATGCTATCGGCCCCTCTGACCACCACCAATCACTCTTGCACATCACATTTGTGCTATGCAAGGTGGATGAAGTGTCTTCCCTAAGGATACAGTTGTAGTTTTAGAATCACTGATCCTCAGGTTCCTTGGCGTCATTGAACATATAGATATTTTTTAATACCCATTTCAAACACAAAGGCAATCCTCCACTTACTGTCAGTCAGGGTTCACAATTGGGCACATTGTTTCTACTTTACTGACAACAACACACTTGTCAGTAGTTTACCGTCAGGGCCATAGACATATAAATAGACATAGCTAACCCAATTGCCGGAGCGTTCCAAATAGGAAGTGACCATGGGCGCGTTTCTGGCTCCATCAACTCTTGCTCCAATTGAATACTCTGAAAAAACATTGACCCTCTCTCTGTAAATGCTGCAGTGAGACTCATTATTTTGGTCTTAAAATGTGCGTATTTGCCCATTCTGCATGATCCTAGTGTTAATATGAATAAATATGCCCTTATAACTTATAGCATCGTGAGCTTCTTTTGACTAGAGCCGAGACTAGCAGACTGGCCTCCTTCAGTCCCCTTCTTTATATTGTCTATGGTCATGATCCACATTTTAGATCGACCAATTTGCATGGCTATTCTTCATAAGACAACAAGACTTAATTTCAAATAGCAACATTACAACAATTTGTAATAATTTATACTTTGACATTGACCATCTTGATGCATGAAACATTGACTCTGGTGTTATAGGATTCTAACACTTTATGACGGCATATTCACTGACCCAATATACAGTAAAGGCAGAACAGCTGCAGGTGCAATCCATCTTCGAACTGTAGTGAAAAAGAATTGGACCGCACAAAGAGGGGAGGAAAAAAGTGTCATTGAGTCAGTGCTTCTCAAAACCAAATCACAAGCTCTCTAAATCCAAGTCGCCCGTTCCAGCCACTGGCATAATAGTCCTGCGCTTTGCCCATCTGTTCTCCATTGTCCACCCTGACTTACCACCCATGACATACAAGCCTATAAAGTCCAAAGGGTTTGTTCCGAGACCCTGAGCAGATTTATTTCAGGTATAGACGCAAGAAAAAAGTGGGAAAAATACCAGTTTTCCCAGGGTTCCTTTGGCCGTGCTCTCACCCTGCCTGGTTGACTCATGAGCACTGTTGTGTCCACCAAATATTGAAATAATGGTGATTTCAGTTTGAGTCAAGAGTGGGAGTATGAACTGTGTTTTTAAGCAAGGCAAGTGCATGACAGCTACCAGAACTCACCAATTTAATTATGTCTGTTTTCATGTTTTCAGAATTGGAAGGTCAGGAGGACAACTAAAAGCACACACTTGCGAAAGACGACAGCGTGTTCCATTTTTACATGTTAAGTGATTGGAATTGATACGCAGAAGGCTATGAACCAGTAATTAGGGCTGAATAATTTGTTTAAAAAAAGTGATTAGATTTGCAATATATATGGTTAAAAAGTAGGATTCTGGTCATTGTAAACAACTTCACAAGCATTTGAGAGAATACTGAAATATTAAGTGCTGATCTAATAAAAGAATCCCATTAATTGCAGCACATCTTAGCGCTAAGAAGATAAAATGTTCTATAAAAACATGATATTTTGCTCTTTGCAGAGGAAATTCCATTCAATTAAATTATATTATTTAAAGGTGCACTGTGTAACTTTTCTGGTTAGGGTCCTCAACCTGTTTCTGTTAATGCTTTGGTTTAAATTATCCACAGTATGGCATTAAACAAATCTCTCTTGCATTTATTCAACTACAAGTGTTATTTATTATTCAAAAATATCTTTAAAAAACATAAATTCTCACTGTGAGTGGGGTCAACTCTCCACAAAGCTAACCTGTAATTTGGTTTGCAAGTCTCCATGGAGATTCTTAAGTTTATGGCTATACTGTGGAACATTCTAGACACAGACAAGCAGATGACGAACCCTCCACTAGAGTTACACTGTGCATCTTTTAAATAATTGCTGCTTTTGCGATTTGATAATTTTGCTTAGACTTAGACACACTTTATTGATCATATATTATAATAACAAAGAGAAAAGAATATATATAAATGATAATAATAAAGTCTAAATAAGTGTCAAATAAAGCGCTAGTCTCAAATGCCAGCTCAAATGCTGATTTTGATTCAGTTGCGATATATTGTGCAACCTTACCAGCTACAAACAAAACAAGTTCAAGGTATTCAGTGTGAATCGAATGTCAAATTGCCTCCCAGGACCAAGCAACATGTCAGAGCATTCATAAATAAACCACAGAAAATGTCAATAGACCCCTAACAGACAGGGTAATGACCTAGTTCAATAGCTGGCATTCGGGCAGCCATGTTGTCTTCCCTGATGTGCAGCGCGCGCCTTGGCACTGCTGGAAGAAAACAGGAGACTTTGGCAAGCGTCATGTGATATTTAGCTGTCACTGCTAATTTTCGAGGCCTTGATGATGATGAGCATGGCTTTCCAATGTGCTTTAATTCCTGTCACCGGTACACGCTATCGTTTTACATTCTTTTGCTTTGGCGTTTCATTAAATTGGATTGGATTTAAAGGATTGGTGGTGTTTCTCTAAAAACACAGCCAACCAGGAGTCAATTATCCAGCTGACAGTCACATGCCGTTATCAAGGGCAACCTTTGTTTGTGTTTCATCTTTTTTTTCTGAGGGTTAATGGAAGTATAAGAGAAATGGGCTTCAGATACCATCTAAATATGGACATAGTGTTTGAGAATGACCAGAGCTCTCAAGCACAGACTCACATCCTTATCACTTCTATAAAAAGAGATGAAAGCACTTGGAAGAGACACTGACCCCACCGCTTTATGTCAAACTCATCACGCACAGATTAGAGCTAAAAACAATCTCAAAGTGATAGAAAAACAGCAGCCATCTAGAGTAGGCTGCCCCAATGTACATGGCCAGTTATGACAAGTGTTAAAGGTGCACTGTGTAACTTACCTCACCTCAAGTTAAACATATTTCTTAGTTCAGTTATGGAACAGATTAACAATTTTTCAACAATTTTCCTATTCAAAAATAGACACAAAGAAATGGTTTTATTATCTGTACTTATACAAATACTAAGTACAAAAGTGTAATTATGTAAAAGCAACTACTTCACAAACTGTGTACTGGGGGTGGAAGTAAAAAAAAGTTTTACTTCTTTACTTCTTCTTCCCACTTCTTTTTGAGCCTTTTTTTTTTTTTGGACATTGTAGGTGTACAAATGGTACAGAAAGTTTTATTGTAAGTATTGAGAGTAATGTGTGAAAACCGCATTGAACAACCAAGCATGAAAAAAAATACTGATTGATACTTGAGCTGGTGACGTCACTTGCTTGTTTCCGTGGAGATGATGGAAGTTTAATGCCATACAGTGAAACATTCCAGGCAAAGCAATAACATATACAGCACATAGAGATAAGCAGTAAGCAGACCTTCCACCGGAAAATTTGTGTACCTTGTAGAATATGGAGGGATTGTCAAGCCACATATTCTGCAAGTCAAATTGATGTTAATCGCCCGCTTCATTATTCTTGTATAACAAACGATAAATAAAATATTTCTGCTGTTAAAACATTTACATTAACAAAATGTGATCCACAACCGCTTCTAGTTTCAGAACTGTATGCATAATTCCTATTTTATTATTCAAAACAAAATCACAAGCAGATGACCTGTTTTAGGGAAGTACAGTGCAGCTTGTTACGTGCACAGACTTGGACCAAATAAGTTTATTACCCAAGATGGAAGTTGACAGTATACAGTAAAAACTCCAAGCGAATATATTTTGAATGCTATATGGAACAGTGGGCCAACAGTAATCTTTATTCTCAAATGTTACCTGAGGGGCTGCATAAATAAGAGCAGAATATGTTATTATGTAAAATATGTATTATGCATTAGCCCTGAGCACATATAGGGGTTGTTTGGCAGTTGTATTGTCTTTGAACGCTTCACTGAACATACTTATAGATGTAACTGTGCTGTATTTTTGTGTAAAATTATTGTTTTAAAGTGGTAAAGTATAGATTTAGTCTCAGAGCTTCTCCTGGTAATTCCACCACAAAACTTCAAAATGAGACATTCTGCTGCTCCTGTGGATTTTCTAATGGCGTTTCAAATACATAAAGAAAGAGACACGGCGAAATGTTGCATGTAAAGTGTTTTAGATACCTTTATCCTCCCTTTTCCCTATAGACTCATTTTGGCATGTGAAAGCTATGCAGAATTTTATACTAGGCTACTTTGGTGTGGCATAAACCTCCTAGAAGCTGTGGAGAGGTTTTAATCAAGTGTGAAATCCTTTTGGAGGAGATGCCTGCTCTCCCCAAGCTGCTTCCCCAACTCTTCCCTTCAAGTTCTTTTGTAGCTATTGCGCGGCACTGATGCATACATGCCGAGTTGTTAGTCTGCTAGCAGAGAAGAGAAGTCCCCCATCAGAATGCATGAGATGGGGTGAAGGAGGTCTTGGTTTGCTTCCAGTTAGGCAAAGAGGCACAACCCCCATCCTGATGAAGCTGGGGCACTGTAAAAATTGAATACAGCCATAATGTTTCAATCAAACTCTGATTAAAGGGCCCATATTACACTATTTTCTGATCTATGTTGTAATGTTGTTTCCTCGTCGAAAACATACCTGGAGTTCTACTCACAAATCTGCAAAAGAGTTCTCATCTCAAACTGAAAACACTCTGTTCCACCTTGTAATGTCATGTAGTAATACAGGATGTGCTGCACTGTGTTTTTAATCTCCATACACCTTACACTACAATCATTTGTATAATTTCAGCCCTGAAATTGCCAATTTCTACTGAATTAAAAGGGAACTGCTAACTTGAAAACTACCACCATGACATCACAAGGTGGAACACAGCATTTTGAGCTTTGGAGATGTAGGCAGACTAATAATAAAGGGTTACTCAAACATGTGTAAATGAAAAAAAAAAAACAAAAAAAACAATTTTGTGTAATATAGGACCTTTAACTTGCTTACAGTTGCATACTATTCCTCATCCATTTGTAAGGCTTAAGTCAACTTACTTAAATTCAAAAATATATATGATTATGTTAAAATTTTTAAATCAATATGAAGAATTTATTAGTTAGTTATTCATTCTTTTTTTTATTTATTTATTTACAGTGAGCAAACCTTTACTGAATTGGGATTATAATTCATTCATTTCAAACAATGACACTGGCCTGGTCAACACCAAATGGATTTTGCCCTCTCAGCATGATGGTATAATAAAGCTTGAAAACAGCAAAGCAGGGCTCAGTTGTTAAGTAAATGCATGTAATAGCCATAAACCGTTTCCAATTTGGAATTACAGGAAAAGCGAGATTATCGCTGACAATAGACAGTGCATTGTGTGGTAATTATTATGTAATGAACAATAGGGTCCATTGTCCAGGGATTCTCCATTAGAAATAGATACTGTACACACATAGGGCACGTGTTAAGCAGTTTAGGGTCTGTAGCCCAGTGAGTTGTGAGCCTGTGCTAGGACTGATTGAAGATTCTGTGGATCCAGTGTGTTTTTTTAAGCCCTGACATTTTGTGGGATAATTATCTCTCCTCTGGTCACTGAGTACAATACTGATGGTACATCACATAGGCTTACAGTCAAGCTGGCATGTCCATTACATACGTTATCACCAACAGTTGCATCATTCTCTTCTCACTGAACTCTTGTGTGAAAACATTTCTCCCCTGTCCATGGTGTCCTTTATACACCAAACTTGACTGATGTACTCTTTCATGCCGTGGACTGGGCTGTGCTAATGCATTTATCGCAGCTATCACTGCTTTTCAAAGCTCAGATACTCATTGTCTGCTGTTCTTTTAACTTGTCTAGTCTCTTTGACTGCAACTGCAAGTCTGAAAGATCCTCAAATGTGGATCCCATTCATTAAGATGTAGTATCTCAACTTTGTCAACAGGTGGTGATTTGTGAGGTGCCAACGATATCTCTCTCTATTAAATAAACACCGAAAAGTTTTTTGGAAAGTAATATTGAGAGACAAACCTAATTTGGAGCTCATGCAGTAAAATGAGGTCACTATGTCATGGGCCCATTTATTTAATTAGGCGCAGTTGAATAAAAAAGTGGATACAAATCAAGGGCAGGGAACTCATTTCAGTACTGTCAATCAATAACTCATTCAACAGTGCCTTTGCCCAAAGGGATACATGGTTCACTTTGTGCGCAGTCTCTTCATTTGGGATGTGTTTGCTTTATCTAATTCTCTGTGCTGTCACATATTTGAGGCATAGGATTGATATGAAATTGGAAATAGCACTTTACCAAACGCTGTGACATATTTGAAACATGCAGACAAACTGCTGGATACTACTCAATCACACGCGGGATGCATCACATCAGCGAGTGGACAACTACACACAGAGTCGCTCATTACACAGTGCATAGCAACTGCTACATAGCAACTGCTGCCGACTGCTTAGCAACAGCTGCAAAGACCTCCAGGAGGGGGGTGGGATTCATAGGGTGTTTCAGATAACACCATTTCAGTTCACAAATGCCTCTTAAAAGATGTTGCTTTCTTTCTAATAGTTGTCTCTTGTCACCCGCAGATATCCGCTCCATCCCAGACGTGGCGATGACCGGAAACTGCACAACAGAGTGTAGCGAGCTGGGTCACTCAGACGCCTGCTGGATGCCTGGTCACCCCTCCCCCATGCGCAAGACCAGGAACCCTCCCAAACTCTCCACCTTCGTGCCTTACCAGGAGAGAGGGAGCCTAGGTCGCCTGGCCAACGGCAGCGCCAGGCAGGGCTGCGAAGAGCCGCGGGCTCGCCTGCCCCCGTCCCGTAGTGCCTATTCCAGCAGCAGTGGTGCCCCGGAGCCCGGCTCTGACTGCCCGCTGGAGGAGATGCCCCTCAGTGTCGCCACAGAGTACCCGCCCACTTCTCCTACTACTCACACGCCCAAACGAGAAATCTACCTGTAGACCTGCACAAGTTAACAAGTACACCTATCCACACGCAAAAGCCAATGCCCTTTTTGTCATGACAACAGGCTGTGACTCATCCCATCACTGGCATGAACACTTGTTTTTGTCATTCTTCTCCTTTCTAAATTATTAATTTATTAGAATATTTATTCATCACATGCAGTTGACCATTTATTTATACAACTCTTCAAACAGATGTAATTCCAAATGGAAAAAAGTGCAGAGTGGTAATAATTGCAACTTTAGCGGTAACTAATTAATGTTGTAGTTAGCCGAGTCCCATTATGTGAAGTGATCTCTCGAATATGGAAGTTGTGATCAGTGCTCTTGTGCCATTATTAGATAGACAGCCACAAACATCCGAAGGCGTAACGTAACTAAACAATCAAACAGAATGGTCTTATCTTAATGTACAGTGCTGTAAATACATTTGAATGGTGTGTTCTACATATATTTTGTCTGGCATAAGCTGAAAAAGATTGCCTCAGACTTAGCATATTTAAGCTTTTCTTTGCTGCTGCTGTTTGAATCTTGACTGAAAGCGTCTTCGCCGGTGGAGTTCAATCCCGTGGAAAGGCATTTACCTGGTCCTCACAACCACACACACACATACACACACAAATACACACAAATACACACCTGTGACCCCCCACAATCACAGTCGAATGGCCTTTACCTGTGCCCCCCGTAGTGCCCCCGCTGCTGCTGCTGCCGGGGAACTGCATTAGAAGTGACAGAGCTCTCCCCGGCTCTGTGCAGCACTGTGACCTAAAGCCTTCATCATTTGAAACGGCTGATTCGGCCACGCTACTACCCCGGGAGTCACAACAGAACAAACACACAGTACTTTACAAGATGGTTTCTAGATTAGCTTTTCAGTTCAAATATCCTCCCGCTAATGGACTCATAACAGTGCAAAAGCTCTCCTCAGTGGCGACAATCAGACATAGTGAAACTCACAATCCTCTCGCAGTCCAATTCTCCACGCCTCAAATTCCTTTTCGCTTTCAACAACAAGACCTTGTCAAGGGGGAATAAATATTTGATGAGATATTTAGATGAGATGTGAAAGAGCACTTGATTACTGAAAGTCTCTGCTAAAAATAATTTGAAATATTATCATGTTGTTATCCGCACAGAATTCCTTTCCTACCTGGTAATTTATTAATTGCCTCATATGGAATTCACTGCACATTAGCACAAAGAGCAAGGCAGACTAGACGTAAACAAATTGATTTCAAACCTAAAGGTCAATCAACAAACTAATTTGGAAAATAAATGTCTTCACTAATATCAATAATTAAAGAGCAACTTGTAAACTTAACAGCCATGTTACATTTTAAACAGAAAATCTCCACATCTTTATGACTGAAACTGGAGTAAAAAGCACTTATTCTGACCATGTATGCTAAAAACAATGCAAAACTGTTAGTAGGCCAATGCGAGGTTAAAAACAATGGTGTTTCGAAATAACAAAAACAAATCGTGTTGCTTTGTTCCTACTGCTGTAATCTAAAACTTTTATGTTTAGTCCATTCTGATTTTACAGCACACAGACAATAAAATCAAATGACAAAAAGAGCCGGTGAGGGTAACAAGTGGAGCAGCAGGTGGCCTGGTGAGCTAGCAGTTTAACTAACACTACATGCACTCTTTTCACACTGTCTTTCTCACATAGCACTAGCTGCAAAAAGCGGGCCGTCTATTAATGGAAGAAAATAAGTTTTGTACTTGCCAAAACTTTGAGTTGCTCACCCTGCTCACCCTGCTTTGTGGTACTTACAAGTTGCCCTTTATTTATTTATTTTTTTAAGAAAACAGCCTTCTGCCAGTAATGGATTCAGTTGTACTAAGGACAACATGTTTAATAAGGCGAAAGGCATTTTTGCTCCAGTGAAACAGTGAAAAATAGGCCATGCCCATGGGCTTCATTTATCTTTGAAAAGATTTTCCTGGTGAATCTGAAGGATATGTGTGAAGGACACGATATATTAGTCACTAATTGGATGTTAATGGTGACTACACTAGCCTTCTCTATACAACAGGGTTGAGCTAGGCACAGTCTTTGATTTGAACATTGATTACATTAGATTGGTAGATACCTTTCACCTTCGCAGAGTATTTCCATAGTGAGATTGTGTCTGAGTAGGGTGGAGGAGCCAAGAATGGACATTTCCTAATTAGGGTGAGTAATGAGTCCTGAGCTAGGCCATGTGTGAGCACACCCCCAGGACAAGGCGCCCACTGGATAATGCAAATCCACCCACAGAGCCACAATCAGTTAAAGGGGGTATTTTTATCTGCACTTACCTCATCACTCCACCATTGAAAAGCGCATTTAGAATAATTAAAGTGCAAACATATGGAAATGACTGGACATGGCCATGATTAAATAAGGTGGGCGATTATCCAGCCTTGAGGGGGAGCAAGCACATTATGCCGTTTTCAAAGCCATTTAGCGACTGAAATCAAATTCAAACAACAGCCATGATACACTGTGATTAAGCCCCCACAGCTCCCCCTGAGCGACCCCAGTGAGAGGCGCCGCAGACGGGCCTTGAGCAGCGCGTGGGACCACTGACCTGGAAGTAACCACAAGTGAGAACCACGAGTGATAAGCCAATTTCACATAGCCTCAACTCCATCTCTTAACACCCCATTCAGATCCGCGTACTCCTGCTGTTCTGGGGGTGAAATCTCAGCCCTGACGCCAGCCTAAGTATACTGCTTCAGTCAATCTGGAATGTATCGTCATTTCTTTCTGTCAATTATTTGTGCAATTAAACAAAGGCTTTGGACAAAATCATTTTAAACAATATGGGCCTTTACTCCTGTTTTACTTTTTGTCCCAAGAGTTGGACTATTCACATTGCCAGCCGATAACAACCTCCTAATTCTCCTTGGAACAATATTTCACAAATTGACCTTCTTTTGAACTCATGCTGAATGGACTCTACAAACACAAAAACACTTCTTTGGTCTAAGTACAAGGACTCATGAAGCACCGAAACTCACTAACAATTACCTTGAGTAATGTTTAATTTGTACTTAACATTGATTTAATGTTGGATTCACTTGAGTATCTTTTGCCTCTGTGGTGCGTATTGTATGGTGATCATTTCTGTGGACAGATGGACAAAACTAGAGAAATTGGTGAAAGAGGGGGTTTTGGTACTGATCTTAGCTAAAGTGGTTGTGTGAAAATACAAATCTCTTACTGGTGTTGTGTACATAGATATCCACACAGCCCTAAAGTCTGCTGTCACAGGCAGGCAGCGATTTTAGCATGAATTCCAAAGATAATTGGTAGAAGCTGTTTACGCCTTTTTCGTTTCACTCTCTGTTTGGGAAAATGTTGGTTCATTTTCAAAAAGGCCCTAAAAACGGACTGAAATTAACTACGACATTTCACCCTTTTTCATGGTTCATCTAGAACAAAGACAATTGCCTTGAAAATACATCTTTGCAAGAGAGAATCTAGTTGTTATCCTAACTGTTGGTATATTTATATAGGATAAAAATGCTTGTGATGCCATGTTTTTGTACAGTTTTATGTACATACAAGTGACGCTTTCTAAAAGTTCTGAGAAAAGCCGATGGCATATAAAAATTGTAACATGTTTTTTTTCTTGAGCTGTGCACATCTTGCCTTGGTTTGGATTGACCTTTGCTGAGTCAGTGTGAATGTGGCCGTTTTATGCCTGCACTGTAGTCATTCACGGGCCCCACCTCCTGAGGACTTCTTCAGTTTTTATGTTGATCGTGAACAGTGGATCGTCTCTTTCTCTTTACCAGTTTGTTCCAAAACTCCTGTGTTTCGGCTTTGTTCTGTTTTTCGCATGTTGACAAAATTCTCTTGTAATACTGTAAGTCCTCATGAACTTTGTAATAAAATCACTTCAGGGAAAAAACAATGTCTTTTTTTCTTCTTCTTGTTGAAAGTTAAACAAGGACTGGATTGTTACATTTTCATAATATGGGTTTGCAGCCTTCCAGCTACATTGTGTCTAACTCGGGCTCCTCATTAAGATGTTCTGCTCTTCTTGTTATAGTGAAACTTCATTTCCAAGTCAGGATGCGAGCACATTTTTGAAAAAGGAGGATGTATTTCAGCACACAAAAGAGTCCCAGGACCTTAAGTTCACAACTTCAACTAGCAAAACAACCTGCCAGAAGTGGTCTCTGCTGTGCACTTAACATATTTCCCTAAAACACGTACCAGTTGCCCTGAGCTACACACTTTGTCGTACACTTTACAAGCTCAAGTCTTGTAATGGTAATTTCTGTGTCTTTGTGTCTGACAGAAGCAGACTGTTTCTACTTCAACCGGACAATGAGCCACGGTTGAGAGCGCCCAATGAAAGAATAACACAACCCATGTCTGGATGTTCACGCTCTGTTACTTCTACCATGTTTGATTATTAGAACATTAGCACAAAAGTTAATTGAGTTAATCATTTTAACAAAGATACTGTATTATTTAATCAAGTGTGAACCACTGGAATGTAACGTGTGTGATTAAGAAGTTTTCAGCCCGTTTCACAAACAGTCTCTTTAATCAAGACTGTGAGGCATTTACTGCAGGGCACTGTCTCTAGGTTACTATGACTTTAATGTGCACATGCCTAATGTATTCTCAGGAACTACAGACTTTAATAAATGAGATGGAAGTCACTATATAAAAGCGTACATTATTTGCTGAAATGAGCAGCTTTGTGCTTGAGTGGTTAGTGCTGTCACCACACAGTAAGGTTTCATTTTGAACTCTCAGGCTATCCATGGCCCTGCATATGTGGGTATTTTGAATTTACTCCATAATTCAGATACATGCTTTGGGGCCATAGGTTAATTAGGAACTCTAAATATCCCCAATTTTAACAGAGGTGTTTGAAACCTTCAAGTGAATTGAAATTAGCTATATCTTCTACAAACATTTAGCCTTTAGAAATGGAAAAGAAAAAAAAACTTCTCTTACAAGTCTTGGTTCAACTTGAATTTGTCATGACTTCCTTTGAATATGATGGAAAGAAAGATGGTGTTTTATTTGGATGTAACAAGCTTTCTGATTGGTTGAGGACAATTATGACCCCTGATAGTGTTCAAAGAGAAGAAGAAAGAGGAGAAGGCAAAATAATTGTAAGATGTCAATGAAAGGGCAAAATACTTGCTCTAATGTTTAAATTATTCAATTAAATAATTTCCCAGATTGTTGCGGAGCAACCGTCACTGACCATGGTTACACAACATCCCCACATGAGTGTTTTTTTCTTCTTTCCAATCAATTATCTATTGTTCATTATAGAAGAGGCCATCGTCAATAATAAGTGTGTGTTGCTTCCTAAGAACAATGGTACAATGATCCAGGACTCTCTTCACCCAAGGAAACTAATTAAAAGCTGAAAAATAGGCATAAACAGGCCAGACTAATCTCATGTCTCAGACATTAATCTTAGACCATTCCCCGAATCCCCCAAGATTATAATGAGAAGTGCATAATATGTGAAATCCAGCCAGCTTCGGTAGTTGGCTTTACAAACTGTTCCTGTCTAATGTGCTGTAAGTGCACCAACCTTCATCCAGGTGTATCTTGGTGATCAAACATGCTGAACAAGTCCGCAGGCTACCCACACTAGAGGTATAACCCTCTCTACAAGGTGATAACAGCAACAATGTGTCTTGTATAAGCCTGCTAATCTTCATTCATTAAGAGCATCGTGCTCCGTCATAGCTGCCAGTGCAAATTATGCACTCCAATTCCAGCGCTCTACAGCTTTGTTAAATAAAGATTTTGCCGTCAATAATCTTGCCTCTTTCCTTGCACATTATCTCAGCAAACATGGGTTGGAAAATGACATTTTGTATGAAAACGTGTCTCATCACCGTTAATTGGACAACACAGGTGTTAAAGATTATTTTTTCAGCTCGCTAAATGAATTCTTCCCTGCGCCGCGACCACAGGCGGTTCAAAATTAGGTCCAGTCATTAGAGTGCACTGCATATCCGGTACAGTCCATCACTACATAAACATTAGCATTAGCACGCACTGCTCAGAGGATGCCTACACTCTGTGAGAAGGCTGTACAGCATATTACTTATCGGCCGGTGAGAATTCTTCTTCTTTATTGTATTCAGGTTGAAGGTCAGTGCGCGGCTTGCAATATATAGTAGTGATGGGGAAGTAAATTTGAGACTGTGGGCTAATTGTGTAAGCTGTCAACATTTACAATTACAGTGTAGAATCATTAAAGCTCTGGTGCAGCTTAAAGGCTCGAGTGCTCATTTACACACATGGGCACGCAAGGCCCCGGCATCTCAGGAGAATCCAACATAAGCAATGCTACTGTAAGTGGTATACAAAATGGATACAAATGTGCTAACGCTATTTTGTGTTTCCTAACTTTTAACACTGTAGGAAGTACAAATCATTTAACTATTTAAATAAAATAAAAATGAACTAAACTATGATGTGGGTGGAGAGAAGTAACAGGTAACACTAAACAGATTGATGATACCAACCAACTGATGAAAGCTGCAGATAAGCATGTGTGAACTACAAAACGTTTTTGATTACTATTGAGACAACAGCCTTGGATGAGGTGAGGCAATTTTTGTGTGTTTGTTTTTTGATTGATTAATTTATTTTTGGTTGATTTATTTATTTTTTATTTTATTTTATTTATTTTTTTAATATATTTTAGGCTGAAACAAAGTATACTTTTTACGTATTCTCCTTTCAAAGCAGGTTGGTGCGTTCTTTCTCTTTGACACAATTCACCATCAGTCTCAACATGTAGCTATTTCAAACTTCCAAATCTAAACTCACAGTACAGCAACATTTAGCATAACCCACTGACCTCTGGTGATGAGGCAGAGGAGGATGAGACAGCTCTAGTGAAGAGTTGAAAATGAGGCCAAGAGCTCCACTAATCCGGACCACCGGCACTCCCATAGGTCACTCCTGTGGACCTCTACAGACGTTCTGGTCCAGCCCAAGTCCAGCCTCACTGCGAGTGCACCCTGACCTGCAGCCCACACATCAGCGCGCCTGCCCGCATCTGTTTTGACAAGACTTTATCATCCCTGACAGGGTAATAGACAAAAGCTGCCATAGCCGGCATGTTTGTTGCACTGCTGCGGAGAGATGTGCCCGGTTGCTTTCGCTTACCTTACTGTGTGTGATCCGAGTGGACTGTCCTGGAACGTAGATGGAGTCAAAACACTTTTAGGTGAAGTCTGGTTCATGCACTGTCTCCGGACCGCTCTGACAGGTGGAGAAGCGTTATAGAAGAAGACAGCAAAAGTTTCACCCTTGTCTAACTGAGCGGTGTTGGCAATCGCATAGACTGAGGGAGTAGCAGAGAAGTGGGTTTAATGCCTTTCCCAAAGTTCGGGCCTATGCATAATACATAAAGTTAAAACAAATGTGAGAAAAATGTATTAGTTTGGTGCACACCTGCTGCTTTCTGCGACCAGCTGTGTGCGCATATTCACGTGTGCACTCTGCCCTTGGACACTTCCGGGTCACGCAGCTACTGTCCATTCACAGGTATCCTCAAAGGCTTTTTACAGATGTGTTAGTTATGTATGGCTTCACTTGTACTGACTTACTAAGGTTAATAATCTGATGCCACCACTGCAGTCAGTCACATTATAATAGTTAGTAACTCTTATTAATTAATGATATGCTAATGCTATATCATTTGTGTTATATCCCAACTTCTACTTAAGAACGTCTGAATTAAAAAGTACTGCAGATTCTGCACAGCCGTGGCACATTTGTTGAACTGAAGGTAGGTCAGTGGATAAAGTATAGAAGCTGGCAGAGAATAATTAGAAAGCTAAATTGCAGATTAACAGTGTTACCGAAACCAACTGTTATCATTCAAAAACTGACACTGACTGCTTTTAATTCACCATCTGTTATTACTCAAATGTTGCCTACTTGTGAAGTTCATCAGAAAACTGTGGTCACCTTTATCAAAGATTAGTTTGGGCAACTTCCCGCCTGTTCTGTTAAATGAAAATAAAAACTGATGGATTTAACTTTTTCTTTAACAGAGCTACTGAGCCACAAATCTGTAGAATCAGACAGAGACTTTTAAAAGGGGCCTTGAAGTGTCTGAGTCGGAGGACAGACAAATGTAAAAAACATTTCTTAGTCAGTTTACAAAAAGAAACTCTTTGTGTTGTGCTTCACACTTAAAATAGTTGTACAGAACATGTATCTGTATCCCTACAGAGGTTTAATCTAGAGGCTTTAGCTTGTATTAGGTGTTTTTAAGGTGAGAAAGGCGCTGAAGGGGCTGCAGACAGACGGCACTATCACAACACTACGTGGCACTGGTAATATTAGAGTTAAAACTCATGTTCAAGCATGTAAACCTAGGCCTTTGCGTGCTGTCACATTTAGAATTGTATTTAGCATGTGTTGTGAGCAATTCATCACCTTGCTTTTGCTCATGTGATTTGATTGTGAAAAGAGTTCTGTCCTTTGGTAGCAAGTGGAGTATGTTGTATGTATGGTGTAGTTAAGACATCTCCTGTGCTCATGCCTCACTCCTGACCTTGTGTCTATGACTCATACATTACCACTTGGGGAAATTACAGCATAGAAGCTTTTGCACACGTACCTAATGTGCCAGACATGCGTTAAAGAGCTTCTCCACGTTGATGCATATTTATTTCTGACTGTGGATTTTCTTTTTTTATGACTATTTAAAAAAACAAAAAACTAAGTATGGTCTTAATTCATTGTTACTAATGCAGCATCTTTAAAATGAAGATGAGGTGATTTACAATGATGTGCTAGTTATGCTTAAGCAGAATACAGTAAACACTGGAAGAATGTGAACAAAAGAATAGTCTGACATAAATGGTTTGTCATGATCAGAATTTCAGTGATATTTTCAGAAAAAGGTCATGATTCAAGGAAGAATGTTCCCTTTTGGTATGAATACCTTACTGCTGGAATTCTGGAATTCTCTTTGATTTCTCTTTCTGTGCGCGGTGAGATCGATATCATAAATTAATCTATGGCCTGAGAACAACTGTACATGTGCTAAAGTATCTGTGGTTGTTTGTGAATAGTAAATTACTTAAAGCTTTATGCCATGCACTGTGCTAATGATTTTGTAGAGTGTGACCCCACATTAGTACAAACCTCGTCCCACTAAAAGGCTGTGACGTGGAACAGCCTGTACATCGATTGGCTGGAATTCCTCTGTGTTTTGTTGCCAAAGGGAACTCAAATGAGTGAATCTCTAGAGTTGATCAACTCAGATAGCATGCTTAACAGGCTGCTAATTTTAGTCAGCGCTGCTGGCCGGGGAGTGGGAGGAAGCCGATATCATCAATATCAAGTAACCTTAAAGCTGGACCAACGGAGCGGACACGCTGTGCACTGTGCTCCTGCCACACAACGAGAGCAGCCTCCAGACGAGATCTTAACATTTCACTATATCGACTGGAGCTGTTAGCTATCCAAACACTAGCACATTTACAGTCTGGAGTGACAAGAATGAAAGGTTAGAAGCCTGGACAACACTTAATAAGCTTAGTCAGCAATACAACAATATTTCCACAACATCTCCAGTCCGTGGGTTCACTAATAGGATTACCATTCATACAGTGATCTCTGTGACACTGCCTAAATTGTTAGTCGGCCTTAACACTCCTACTCTCCTATGAATTTTAACTGAGGGTGAGGGGCTCCATTTTCTAATTTATTAGTCTATTACACTAGCTCAGGATTTCACTTGGGCGCTGTAGTGAGCGATGACATAACTGGCACCTCCAAGACCTATTTGCTGCAGAACATTCCTCTGGTGGCAGGCTTCTCAGAACCTGAGCGCTGCTGCACGCCCATTAATTATTAATGTTGGCCTGTTGTGGAGACCCTGTGTTGAAGGATGGGCTGCCTCTGCATCTGGCTATTGCTGCGTTCTGACTCATACACAGTGTGGCAATAGCACTCATATGACATGTTTACATATGTGCTTTTTTGTTTGTCATTTGCTATTTGACTTCACATTTCAGCATGCTTTGCCTTTCCCCTGATGTATATCAGAACAAAATGTGCTTTCCACCAGTATAAACGTACCAATCTCTTAGTGGTCCAAGTGTGTATTTATTTCCAATATGGGCAGTAGTTAGGGCACAGCAGGGGGTGCTGGCTGGACCGTGGCCTCTGTGTGTCCCTGTCTGTGAGACAGTGTGTTCACTTTGGCTTTGTCCACTGCTCCATCTGGGACGCCATGATGACCATGATTAAGAGAAGAAGGCTGTCTAAATGTTACTTCTTCCACTGACTCACAGTTGTGAAAAAACGAGGAGACCTCAACCATGTGAGCCCCAAAAATGGAACACAGTACACAATGATCTTATCCAGAAATTTGGATTTGTTGTGTGATTAATTTCATACATATTCCTGAAGTAAAAGATTCTGTATTCCGAATTTAGGAAGTATATTTTTTGAAGTTCAACTACTTCAAAATATTATTACTCTTTTATTAATGTACCAATACTTAAGTAAAAGGGTTTCTTTTGTGTACAAAAGAAGCATCAGTTTAACTATGACTCAAAGATAAAATATGCACAAATAACATTTCTGACGGAAGACCTGCCTCCATGGAGATGTTATTGCCTAGAATGTTCCACAGGCCAAGCTGCAGGTCAGCTCTGTGGAGAGGCAGCCCTAATAACTGCCTCTCCACTTAATTTCTTAAGTAATAAAAACACATTTAATTGTTTCAATGCAAGATCAGTTTCATGTCATACTGTACATACATTCCAGACAAAGCAATTAATACTTTATTGTATAACTGCAAAACTTTGTGGTCTGAACCCACAAAACAGTCAATAACCATGTGGACCTTCATAAAAACAAATCATCCTTTTATCTGGTTCATCTGTTGTATCCACAGCGACCTTTGCAATGTTCCATATTGTTTCTGATTACAATAAGTGCTTTCATTCCTCACACTCCACTGAACAGCTGTAAATGTAGGAAGAATAAACATTGTCTTATGAATTCAGAGAGCTGTTTTCCCTCTTTGCCTCCAGTCTCTTGTACATTGTTATCAAACTTCTCAAGTCTGAGCATAATTATAGCCCATTCAAGGTCACAACATTCTCATACTGAAACTTGCTCTGTCTAAACACTCTTGGGATCTGAAGTACGCCCCTTTAGCATTTCGTTTTTTGTTTCATTTCACCCATTAGTGACCGTCAAACTAATGCAGCCCTGGCTACGCTCCGACTCTCTTTATGTTCTCCTGCTGGGCATTGTATGTCCTACTTGGAACACATGACACCCACATAGTAAAAACAAAGGACAAGGGGAAGTGATTGCTTAATGAATGAACATAACAAATATAATCTAATGTGCACAGGACCGCAGCTTGCTCCAGATCTGAAATTATTGCAGAGGACTTTAGAGTGGCGCTTATAGCAATCCACACATTCTGGAGGCCTTCTGTCAGATGGCACTCATGTTTATGTATAAGACTCAGGGGAGAGGCTATATAGAGATGTCAACTTTTAACTTTTCAACTGGCTAAGTCACCAGTTGGGGATGGGCTGCAAAATGGCCCTTGTAGAAGTCCTGTACTATCCTAAATGGCAAATCTGAAAAAGGATCAAAAGTTTTCGCTGCCTAAACAACAGAATAACTACAGGGCAATATCTCAACCATAGTCCCACCGTATATTGGATGGTAACCTTTAAGTAAACTGTTACATCTGTTATATACAAATATGTTCTGATAGTCTTAAGTTGCAAGGGAAAACAACTCTCTCTCTTCCATAGAGACACATAACCGATCTGTGCATTCTTTGTTCAATTCTAAAGGAAAGGTTTGAAAGGGCTCTCTCTGAGCCACTTTAATCTAGTGCACTTGTAGCTGAGAAGTGCTGGACTGCAGGCTCATTTGCCATCAGGTTTGGAGGATAAATGTCCCTCTGCTGGTTGGAAAAAGCCTTAGCCACAGGTTTAGTGTGTTACTCTCCCTAATACTG
Source organism: Taenioides sp. WSHXM2023 (assembly GCA_029959045.1). Taxonomy (NCBI): domain Eukaryota; kingdom Metazoa; phylum Chordata; class Actinopteri; order Gobiiformes; family Gobiidae; genus Taenioides; species Taenioides sp. WSHXM2023. Next base: position 17,081,404 of record CM057098.1, on the reverse strand, counting down.
CATCATTTCCACAGTAAATATATCTATTAGCGTATAGATATTCATTATAGAGCTGCAGGAGGCACTGCAGAGACACTGCTCCCCTGTAGCCTTTTCCTCAAGATGAAAACACACTCGGCAAGCACTGCTGTTGCCGTGGAAACCTGGTCACTCTCACTCTTTACCCACACTCTTCAGCTCTCGCTTCATTAAGTGCATTGCTGCTGGCAATTAGAATAAAACCAGCGGCAGGACTGGCTGTCTTGAAATGCAGTCTCCAATTAAATACTTTGAAAAGGCAATGTTTCTCCAAGCTACATCTGCTCTGTATATTCTAAAGCATGCACCTGGGAGCTGTGCACTCTGCTGCTACAGCGATGGATGACTTCACAGTCCGTGTGTTTGAGTCGCGTGAATACAAATGTACAGCGGCATCAGGCGCTGCCTTGTTACTCAGATGCTTTTGCGCTCACTCAAATAAGCAAAACATCCGCGACGCAGATACTGTCGTCACGGTGACTTCACACAGGCATAGAGCAATGCCTGAGTGATCTGTCCCAGTCCTTGCGTTCCAACAGACAGGTTTAAATCACTGATAAGTAGTACAGCACAGGGGCGAAACACCCCATTTTGAAGTGTTGTTAACTTTGATTATGTGGCAATGTGTTGGCACATTAAAGTTGATGGTGTACGTATAAGTTAATCATCATCTACTATAAGAGGGCCCGTGCGTTTAGCTCCACACTGAACTGGATGTTCAGCTTTAGGTAAAAGACAGCACTGCAGAGGGCTGCTTTATGGCTGCGCTGAGAGCCTCACCCTTTTATTTCAGCTGAGCCTGTGAAGCCCTGCATCACTCATTTAACAGTCTATTACCTCCCACCTGAGCACACTTCGTCATTACTGCATTACCTACAAGCTATCCATTTGCATCCACACAGCCTTTGGAATGGCCCTGCACACACACAGTTCAAATGGGACTCTTTGATTTCCCCTACATTTGAGCTACACCAAACAGTCACCACACTTCATCTGACTCTAACTGGGCCTTTTATATGTGGCTTCCTGACCTTTGCACCAGCTGTACTTATTCTAAAAGTGTCATGTCTGATCTCTATCCAAGCAGCCCACAGAGTCCTCCCATTCACATACATGCACAGGCCCTGGGCAGAAAATAGCAGAAAATACATCTCCAAGTCAATATCTGCACTTCAATAAATCATTGTCTAAATCGAGCCAGCAGCAGAGAGACTTTCAAAATTAATTCACATGATGAGACGTGCAGTGCCACTGAGATTGAGTACTCATAATGGTGGCATGGCAGCGTGTGGAGTGGAGGATGCATTTTATAGCTCTGTGATTGGTCATCCAAGGAAGAGGTTTAATAAGGATAAGGTCAGAAGACTATGTCATTTATTTGATTCAAGAATTTGTTTTACCAACAAATTCTTGAATTTGTTGACGATGATAGTAAAATAGGTAAAAATTGGGACATTCCAGACAGGTGTAAAATTGCCTTTTTGGTAGCTTAATACCATGTTATACCTTTGTCCCTTCAAAAACATTCTTGAAGTGGTTTTATATGTCATCCATGCATGTTTGAGTAATCCTGTGATCTCTGCCAGGCACTACTGGAACCCTCCTTCCGGTTAGCAGCACAAGCTTGCACAATGCTCAGCCTTGTTCTTACACAGCCATTGTTCATAAATATACAAAAGCAGGACACTAAACAATACTCTAAGGTTTCGAAGTAAAATAACTTTCAATTGTGGTGTTCTTGGGGCACTGTGAACCCAGCAGTAAACAGTCACTCCAAGAGCGCTTGAAACAGGTGGTGTTGGAGCAACTCCTGCCGCACTCCGGAGTAGGGCGGGTGTGATGTGAAAGTGTCCGACCTCAGGCCGACATATTTTCACTAGTCCAGTCTGTTGTGAAAATAGGATGCTGTTTGAATTGGATCCAAAGCACTTCATATGTCACAGGCTATAGGCCCAGTGTATGAAAGGGCACTGCAGAGCGTTCTGTTTGCAACCTGCATCTGACGAAGCAAACTGAATTGACTTCATATCGGCGACACTTCCCCTTCTGCCTCCGTCTGTGCAGATAAACCTGGATCTGCCTCGGTCTGCTTTGTTCTGCCTTGGTCTGTGCCACTCAAAATGCTCTTTCTCCTCCGACACCAGTGCGCACAGTGTACTTAGCCACATGTGAAAGACCACCACGTGTAGCACCAGGGAATTGAGCATAATTTCTCTGGTGAGTGGTATCAATGGGCTCGGTTTGCTTGAAGCCTGTTGTCATGGATACATTCAGTGGTCAGCTGACTGCCTCTCACATGGCTCATGGTGTGGCGTTTGGGGTGAATGATGCGCAGGCGGTGCATATGAACAGTGACCTATCCAATTAGCGGAATGCACACTCATTGTGTTTGAAGGGAGAGTGACTTAGCATGGAGAGCAAGGGGAGCAGAGACTCTATAAAAGGTAAGATTTTGATCTAAATATGTGTTAACATTTGATAGACCATAGTGTAATATTCCATCCCATCAATCATGTTTGAGAAGTTCTCCATATTTTTGCTTGCTTAATTAATCAGAGATGAGATCAGAGATCATTGATCGAATTGTCTCATCTGTCTCACTCTCCCACACAAGAAGCAGTTCATTTTCACCACAGCATGGAGATTTAATTAGTGTGATGTTAATTGTGTTGTCTCAACTTTTGTGCTCATGTAACAGTCTTTCTTGACAGTACAGAGACATGTGACTGCAGATTCAGAGCTGTGAATGCTGCTGCTAACATGAGCAGAGCTCGGTCCAGGTGGCGCTGGTCATTTCAGGTGTAGTAATTGAAGCTTGCCACCAGCTGGTGGTGGCGCCGTTTGGCAGGCCGTGGTGAGTGAGAGAGGAGCACAACAGGTGAACCCTGCTCACAACAAGCCCCTTGTTCCCTGCTTATGTAGAGAGCCACTCGTGTCTCCAGGCACCACACACACATAATGACCGCACCACAGTGAAAAGAGAATAACAAACGCTACATTGAATATTTATACAAGACTGAAGATGCTCTTGAGTTAAAACCAACTAACCTCATTAACATCATCACTCACAGCATTTAAAGAGACGGAAACCTAAATATCAACAGCAGTTCTTTGTCCAAACACTTTTCAGACAGCCTAATCTAAACTGGCCACATCGTCATGTACGATCCATAAGGATTAAATCAGACTGGGCTTGTGCTTCACTCAACAGCAGAGTGCCGGCCAAAAACAAGGCTCACTTTACCATGCCTGTACATGCTGCTGTTAAAGATACTTCTAATGCTTTCCATTTACATCTGTAAACCTGATAAACATGACATTCAAGTGCTAATGTAATAAAGCAACACTGCAGCTCCAAATGGAATTAAAACATTTGCTAAGAAGCATTTGGCGCTCTCCAATGTCTTCAGATGTTCCAAACTACATTAGCAGTTTCTTCCATCTCTCATTTCCATTAGACGCCTAAGCTGCACATTTACAATATGTGCTAAGGCGCACTAACTAATAACAGCTCTCGACATCAGAGGTCAGAGTCGGCCTCACTTTACTCGTCAAGTGCCCACTTATGTTTATAGTTACATATAGAGATGGGGCTGCTCCAGACACATGTGGAAATGCAGCTCTGAGGTTGGTTTGCATTAAGATACATTGTATGTCTATCACTCCCCACTCATCCACATACAAAACTGCTCACTTGACCAAAGAATACACAAAATAATTTTTCACATATTTGTAATGAGCAAGTAATTTAGATTAGATTACTAGTATTCACCATAAAATATAGTATTTTTGCATATAGTGGAATATTGATGTGGAATATGCAACTGTGACCAGATGAATGTGCTATGCAATGGTAAATTAATAATTACACGGATTATATTTTTAACCAACAACACCAGCTGTCTATGACAGGAAGATAAATAGAAAAGGGCAAACGCAGGTGCGTAGGACTGATATGATAGACAATGAGTAAATTTAGCAATTCATTTATTTAAACAACATATTTTCAAATTTGCAACAAATGCAACAAACCATAGACTGTATATATAATCATAGAACTATAATAAAATCTGGATAATGAATCCAAGATAGTGTCATATTGTTTTCAATGGCCTGTGCTCATTGGTGCATGGCCCCAAAAAAGATTTTTACTTCTGCTGATTTTTCCGACGATTTAAAAAAAAAAATTAAAGTTCATACTGTAAAAATACAGAGGAATCCCTACAAACTCTGACCTTTATGAAAGCTGTTGATGCTGTGTCAGTCAAACACGGGCAGTTTGATTTCACAAAAAATGTATTGTGCTTCTATGGGGGCGTGTCTTATCCAGTTCGTATTATAGAGCCATGATATAAATGGACATAGCTAACCTAACCTTATTAGCCACGCATTATAGAAAGTGAGCATGGAGCATGGGGCGCTTCCGGCTACATTGAAAAATTGTCGCCCCTCTCTCTGTAACTGCTGCAGTGGGCCTGGTCAGTTTGGTCTTAAAATGTTCGTATAACTCGATCTACATGATCCTAGTGTTTTTATTTCGCTATTTTGTCAGTAAATACATTCCTATTCCTAATATGGAACTTGGCTCCAAATTCGCTCCTATAACTGCTAGCCTCATGAGCTTCATTTGACTGGAGCCGAACGTCTCCCACACACACTCCATTAGTCCACTTCTTTATATAGTAGGGCTGGGGGTAAACAATCATTTTTAAAATGATTAATCAGGCAGTTATTTTATCGATTAGTCGATTATTCTAACGACTAATTGGACGATTAGTCTAACGATTATTTTTCTGTTGTTCGATTAATAAAAAACATGTTTACCCCCAGCCCCAATTTTACATATATAATAGCACAATTAAACCATTGTACAGCATGTGTGGCCCCAGTTAAAATAAATCGCGTTATTCTCAGAAATATAAATCAAATGTATTTCTTTCAAAATCAACCACAATGGGTTTCTCCTTTTTTTTTTTTAAATTCATATGAATTGCATTCGGTTAAATTAATCTAGCACACCTTAGAGAACAAGTATCATTTAAGTTGGGGAAAAAAATAAGCCTAAATTAATCTTAAGTCCAAACAATTGGGAACATAGCAGAAGAAAATTGATCTACCCGAAGAATCCACCAGTAATTAATGAGATTAAACAAATTAAGAGCCATAGCAGTGTGTGCCCATGGGGTCTTATTCTGTGTAATAACTGCAAACCCTGTAGTTTAGACCTACAAACATGTTCTGAAATGTCTCTGTGTGTCTGATGCCCTCCCTGCGTGTCAGATGCTCTCCCTAGTGTGAGAAATGCTACAGTCCTGAATCTGTGAAGAGCAGCTCTGGTTCAGGCCGGCCTCAGATGAGTTTCATTGGGGAGTGGCATAGGTGCCTCGGCCGGAGCAGCCGGGAGTTTTTTCCCGGGAAAAAACAAGTGAGCAGAACTCGGGCCACACACAACAAAATAGGCCTATAACGAACCAGACCGGAGCCACATTTCTGTCCAGATGCTTTGCTCCACCTTGGAACCAGTCGCTACCCTCGAGCATGGAGAACAGCTAACAATCTGGCGGATCCACCCGGACCTATAGTCCTCTGCGCACACTCGTTCCTGTCCGGTGCCAGCGTGCAAGATAATTACATACCAGACTGGGTCCATGCTACTGTCCGGATGCTTGGACCGCAGAAACAGGCGCGCATGAGTCTATCTGACCAACGGACCCGACCACTCTATGGTGAATGCTACTGCGCCTTAACCAAAGTTGGCTGCTGCTGCTACCCAAACTCGTGTGCTTCTGCTATCGAACGATAAAATCCGTGGAATAATTTTCCCTTCCCGCTGGTCTGTTTGGCAATGCGTCAATGACAAAATATGACGTTTACGATATTTTGAAGTTGATGCATCGACGCCATCAATGTGTCGCTAGGCCTATTTTACAGTCCATGGCAAAAACTCAGATGTCATTTAACAGGTCATCACCCACATGACACGTCCTCATATACAGAGCTCAATAAAATAAAATTAAATCTTTGCGTGTCAAAAATATAATTAGTTTTGAATTATATCAATGCCTGTTTGAAGCATTGATGTAGTCAATTGACGTGTCCTTTAGTGCCCTCTACAAACAGCAAATTGCACCAAACACGATTGTGTGTCGAGAACGTTGCATGCGCCACACTTTCTTCCTGCGCTTTTATAACCGGACAGGTCAGCTGGTTGGGTTAAAGGCTTGCGAACGCGTACTGAGGACCACATCAGGCTCAATCGGGCTCGAACAGCAATCTTTGGCTGCATCCGAAAATGATTAAGTGCGCTTAGGAAGTTCCTTTCCTTTTCATTGACCCGGACGTGCGTCATCGTCCACCATGACAAGGACCATCCAAATTGATCAGTGGAGTTAGGAAGGAGTAAGCAAAGGAGCAATTGTGCTTCCTTCCACAGAGCCTTTAGCAGAGGAAGCTCGGGAGGTTCCTAACCAGCGGTAAGGAGCATGGATCTATTAAGGAGCTATGAGGTATCCCACAATCCACTGCGCAGATCAAACCAAACGTTTTCAAATACTATTGTACAAGTTATACACTGTAGCAGATTATTAATTAAAATCTTCTGCATAAATAAACTCAACTTTACAACATATGAAGCATAACTATTATAGAGCCACATCAGCCGTTAGATATTATAATGTGTTTAATGCAGCTTTGCGCACATTTGTTTACGTTTTACAGAAGCGAAACTTAAAACCACATGGCTTATTTGCATAAACTTAAAGCGCTGGGGGAAAAAAAAAAAAAAACAGCTCTACCCTTGTGCCTGTTGCAGTCAGCTTCTGTGGACTAAAGGACCGGACTCAGTGGAATATGCGTGTTCTATCTGTGACAGGGATGTGCTGCTGATGGTGAGTCTGTTCTGTGCGTATATCGCCTTGGAGGTGGTTCATAAGTGCGCAGGTCACTGCTACAGCTGTGATGAAAAGACTGAAAGGTTTAAATAATTCTCATAAGACGCAGTAATGGAGGATGGTGGCTTGTTGTAGTCCCTTTTCTGGGAGTTGTAGTTTTGACTATTGTTCCCGCCGCTATAATATCGAGCATGAGGCGATTCCTAGTGAGTGCGCATGTGCAGCAGGAGATGACAAACCGAGATAACTTTCAACACTTAAAATAATTTGCTTTTAGCAACAAGTCATTGTTTAGCTTCGCGTTTGTAATGATTATATGTGTCCTCTTTAATATATTTGATCCACCCGGGTCATAACAGTTAGAAATACAGTTATTTACTCAAACAGTGAGCTAGTTTCAGGGCTAGTTTGTGTGGACAGGAGCCCGTCTGTGACCAGTGTGTTTATGAAGGAGCCACAGCGTTTGTGGAATTACTGGACTGTACCACAAGTGTGGAGGAACATGCGGCTGTTCTGGACCTACGCCTCTTCAGGGAATTACAGGACGTTTCTTCAGGAAAGACATGGTTTTGATTCTGTGAGAGGTGAGTGATAGCGTGCTGTTGTAACAGGACTAGGGTTAGGGTTAGGGTGTTTAAGGGGACGTTTGGCACATCCAGCTGTATTATAAGTGCTGACCTGTACTATGCAGGTCTAGACTTATCTTATTACTGCTATTGTGTTCACATTCACTTGCATAAACATGTGGTTTGCAACAATACCAAATATGCATTGCATTTTAATTCCTGTTTATTTGCTTTGCTACCTTTTAGATTTCTGGGATGTTTTAAACTTATGCTTGTACTCCTGATAATGGTGAAAGTTTGAGTTGAATCCTGGGTGATGGACATATGCTCTGGGAAACCTTGCCCCAAATGAACCACTACAGCTGCAGAATTTTGATCCAACTTCTCATACAGCCCACTGGCTCTACTTGGTGAAGTTTGCATGTTCTCTCTGCACCTGTGGGTACTACAGCTTCCACTCACTGTCCAAAAAGGTGCATACCATTAGGCATTACTGAGTCCTATTTGTGCTTACAGGTTTAGTAAATGAATAAATGGGGTCTTAGTGTTTAATCTCTAATATCTTTAATGATTGAAGCATTGTATACATTAATAGGGAACTTAAGTAAAGCTGCAGTAGAGCTGCCTTAAGCTCAAAGGTTCACTATTTAACTTTTCTGGTGGAGGGTCTGCCACCTGCTTGTTTCTATGGAGATGTTGTTTCTTGATACGCAGGTAACACCTCCAGGTCAAGTTACAAGTCAGATCTCTGGAGAGCCGGGCCTGTTTACAGTGTGTTTTTGTGATTTTAATGTTGAATCAATATTTCCATTTTAATCACATGAAATGGTACACAAATGTCCATGTTATGACAGCCATTCGAATAAATAACATAAAAACATTTTATCAACTGCAAACCTGAACAAAGAGCCTGAAGTGGAGTTAATATGATTAAGTTAGATTCAGGAGCTGGACCACGCTTCAACCTCCTCACCAGCCAACCACAACTCATCTCGACCATGCCTTCAATTACCCAGAAGCCCTATTTATACAGCTTATCCCGACAACACCGTCCGTGTCAGCTCTCTTGACTAACCCTAACCCGTGTCTCTCGTCCATCCTTCAGCCCGAAGACATCATCTATAAGGAGGGGGGGTTCAGAACCAGCTGGGTGACCATTTTGGATTGGAGACGGAGCCCCCCACCCTGAGTCTCCCCCCAGCCCTCATATCTACCCACCGTCAATAAATATCTTTATCGTATTTCATATGATCCTTGCTAGTGAAACATAGGTAAAAAGCTTTTGGGATGAGAACGGGTTGGCTGTGCGAGGTTGGTCCCAGTTGCTTTGCTTTGTTGTCTGAGAGAGGTATCTAAAATTGAATGCACATGAATACTATATGTGCTAAAGGGTTTGTGAAAACTAGAGCTGAGTTGACACCAAAGGAACAGTGGGTAGATATCTCATCTTTAACATCAGACAGAAGTTTTTAACTCTGGTTGCACCACGGCAACTCATCTACTTTTGTGTGCCGTATTTCTTGTTAAGACTTGCTATAACTTTTACACCATTTTTTTCCCTGAAGACAAATCTCTATTCCTTCTGAGTCTTTGTATATTTTGTCCAATGGTGGCACTGCAAAAAGTAATATCTAGGTAAGTTAAAATTACTTAAAGGTGCGCTGTGTAACTTTTTTGATAGAGGGTCCACAACCTGCTCGTCTCCATGGGGATGTGATGGTTTTGCCTGGAATGTTTCACAGTACTGTATTAAACCTGTTAATTTTTTACATGTGTGTTTATTTTAAAAATACCATGAAAAACTGTTATTCTTAGATACACTGAGACACCTCTTCATAGATCTGACCTGTATCTAGGCCTAGTTTCATTTCTGCTTATCTTCATGGAGATGGATGAGTTTAATGCTTCAGTGTGGAAGATTCCAGGCAGAGCAATAACAGCTCCTTGGAGACAAGCCGTTGGCAGACCCTCCACAAGAAGAAGTTACACAGTGCACTTTTAAATTAAGAACAATTTACTTTAATGGAGTAGATTCAACTTAAAATGATCTACCAATGGATTAAGTGTGTGTTTTCTTCATTCAAGCAGTATTGGATTTAGTTTCATATTTTAAGTACAAGGATTTGTTGTTTTTCTCATCTTGTATTGTATTTTCATATTTTAAGTAGAAAAAGTTCCATTGGTAGATCACTTTACTTGTCAAGTGAAAGTTATCCAAGCCATGATAAAAAGTAAATTTAACTACATTTTAGTTTTTGCAGTGGGGACCAGCACAGTACATTAACTGCTGTAACCCCTTGTGCCTTGATGACTGCACAGCTCTTTTCAAATCTATAGTATGCATTGTCAGATGAGTAATCCAATAGCTTCCGTTGAAAGGTCACAGTGGCACACGTTTGATTTTTCACTTTCCAGGCCTATGTTTATGCGCCAGCCAGGATTCTCTCAATCAATGCTTGTGTTTCCAGTCGGTGGCACTTGGGTGGGCCTAGGTGCACAACACAACCTTTTGCCTCTCACACTCCACTGTGCACATAGACCAGTCAATAAACAGTTACTCCAGACAACAGGCTGTTTGTCAAGTGCAATTACAGTAACAAAAACATTTTTCCAGCCTGATCTGGGCCAATACGAAGTGAACCTATCTGACTGGGATGGATTTATTTAGGTAGGGCATCTGAAACACTTTACACTAGAAGCTAAACAAGGTAGAGCACCAAAACCACAGAATTTGATCTCACAAAGACAAGGACAGACAGAGGCCATGAAATATGCATGTCTGTGCAGGACCAGACGAGTGAGGCTTCAACACAACAGCCAAGGACTAAAAATGGGTAAATAAAAAGCATGCATGCTAAAAAGGCTGTAAGCGCGACAGCTCATAATAGAAGTCATATCGGATTGTGATTTTTCATTAAGGTTGAGCAGTGACCGGATCAGCGTGACATATTCACAGTCATGTGTAGAACAGAAGAAGGCTCAGCAGATGAAATGTTAAAGATGTCGATGTGTGATCACTGTAAGGCCTCAGGCGTACTGTCTGCTGCTGGAGATAGTCCTGATGATCTTATCACTAGCAACATGGCTGACAATTAAAATCTTTGTAATTATTCAGAGCTCTCCTGTTGAGTTACTTACGATACAAGTAACCAACTGCAGGTCAGACCAGATCAGTGACTTAAAGTGTAACTTTTTGGTTGGAGGTCCGTCACCTGCTTGTTTCTATGGAGATGTCATTGCTCTGCCTGGAATGTTCTACAGTATGACATTTAACAGCTCTACCTTACATTTATTCAATTACAGTGGTGGTCTTAAAACTTAAAAAAGCATAGAAATGCAGGCATTTTGGCTGTGAGCGGGGTTGCTTCTCCACTGATCTGACCTGTAACTTGGTCTGGTTTGGTCTGCATGAAGATAGAAAGGCTTAATACCATACTGAGAAACATTCCACACAAAGCAATAACATCTCCACGACATTTGACGGACACTCCACCAGAAGTTACACAATGCACCTTTAACTCATAACTGTGGGTTTGCTAGACTTGCTTCTAAATTTCATATTCACATTTTCACTGGAAATGGCTGGGAAGAAATAAGATTCTGCAAAACATCAACTGCATTTCACACTGGGATAAAATGAACGTGGAGTAGCACTAAGTATTTGTGTTGGGTAAAAAGGACCCCTTTCTAACATAGCACTTCAAGTACCAGAAAAACATTCCCAGCAACATGAGATGTTTCACTTTTTGCAAAATAATGCTCATTTTTTCCCCCACCCTTTTTACACCTGAAATGGGAATTGTGGGAACAGATTAGATTGAAACTGCAGGAGTCGCATAACTCATGTAGTATAAGCAAACTTGTGCATCGACAAGTGCAATTACAAGGCAACTGTGAATTAGAAAGATGGCGTTGCATAAATGACTCATCCGTAAAGGCTGAAACCAAAAATTGGTTTACAAAAGAAAAAAAAGATAAATTTACCACTCTAACATTTACAGTTCCCATTTAATAGAGCTTTTTAAACATTGCAGAATTTTTTACACATTAGTGCCTTGTGTTAGAGTTCATCTGACACTTAAAACTAATCACCTGCCTGGTCCTATCCCTCAGCCCTACACACTCACTTCTAGGTGATGGAATAATTGGTTGTTCTTCTCTCTTCTCAGACTGAGGATGTTGTATTGCTTTCTTTTATGGTTTGGCCTTTCCTCCTGGGCTGTTTTTGGGAGAAGGGTTACTGTTGGAATCTTACTGGAAAACTGAAACACCAAGTGACATTTAGCAGCAGCTTGTGCAGAATGGTGAGAGCCAACTGTCACCGGAGCAGATCCAAGTAATTGATTGGCTCATTATCGTAGCTCCATATTTTCTCTGTGTGAGCCTTTATGTTGTTTGCAGTCTATTATTTCACCGGGGGTTGTATTATGGAATTAATTTGCACCAGTTTCATAACTAGTCAAGTGGAAGAGTTTAAAAGGGTGCTGATTTTGTTCAAATGATTTTATCTTTAGGCTATAGCGTCTTCTCAAGGCTAAATGTTGCTAAATTTAACAATTCAACATTTTAGTGACCACAACCCAAAACGTATCGACTAGGCTTGTGCTGAGATACTCTTTCAGGCTAGGATCAATACTAGATAGCGGCATGGTTATCCATTGTCATGGCAGATTTATTCACAAGCTTTCATGTACTATTTGTTTACTTAGACTAGTGTGGGCTAGTATTTCTAAAGCTTTCCCAGAATGTAGAATAATGAAGAGGATGCCATGTGCGATGCATGCATATTAAAATTCAGATTCAGTGAACACAACTTCACAAACTGGGAATGCACTTTGATGATTTGGTGGAAACGTAAAACATGGTGCAACAATAATAATGATACTAGCCATGCATTGTAAAATAAAGAATCAAAACTAAAATGGAGATCGATCTAAATACACAAATGTACCATCATTTGGGCTGGCAGCTTGGTCACAGGTGGGGCAGTGATGTGGTGCCCAGGAAGTGAAGTCCACATTGGGGTAGGAGTGCCTGTACGACAAGTTCAAGTCCACAGTCATCTTCTCTGTTTTTGTGTTGAGCCCAGCACTGAATCTAATGAGAGTGGTGTCATCCGCAAATGTCATATGTTTTACTGGAGTCGTGGCTGGAGGTGCAGCAGTTGGTGAAAAGAACAGAAAAGAAAGTACATAGCCCTAAGTACAGCCCTAAGTACTGTATCTAGCTCTGCATAAAAAAAAAAACAAAAATAAAAAAAAAAACTAACACACACACAATTTAAAGCACTGCACTGCGTAACATTTCTAGTTATATTCACATTTTAACCTACCTGTCAGGAGGGAGACAAGCAGGTTACAGCACTAGCTATTCTGACAGGAGAGGAAGAAGTAGCCGAAACATGTAAAGCAGGTAAACAAACTCTCCTGACTGACTAAAAGAATTTTATAACTGAAGTTTATAACTGAAGTCAGAATTACCCTTTACTAAAGGTTACACCACTACATTACAACTCAAATCTGTGGAGAGTCGTCCGCTTTCACAGAAGAAATTATTCTATTTTTGAGCAATAGAAAAACATAGATGGATATGTTAACATCTTCATAGAGACAAGCAGGTAGCAGACCCTCCATCAAAAAAGCACCTTTAACTCAAACCAGCTTGCAGTTTGAATATTACTGAATATGTTTGCTATTTAAACACTGGCTACTGACCAGCTTCACTCTAACTAGGATAAGATTAACCTTATTGAATTGCCTCCACACTCAATTCCCTTCCTCCACTCAGCACCACACTGTATCACTCATTCAGATCGGGACCACCAGCAGCTGCCCTGCGTTCCCTGGAGTGACAAAGACTAACCTTTTAGGAGGAACTGACCCATCTCCTGCGGGGGGACCAGTGTAGACTCCCACCCCAGTCTTTTAAAGAGGCCGGCGAAAGGGCAGGACGGGGATATGCACACAGCTCACGGATGTCAACCCCTTGGAGCTTTCCCTGTTCACCACTTGATAATTGGTCATCTATCTACTCTCCTGTGATCCCACTTTAGTTCCAGTTGCATGGGCCTCGGTATTGCTTGCTTGGCTTGGCTTGTGTAGTCAGCTGTTAACTTGCGGTACTATGATCAGAAACATATTTTCAATGCTGCAGTCTGTGCTTTATGGCTTGCCTCAAGGACATTCTGTGGCTCTCGCCAGTTTTCTTGTCTTGTTTTTTTTTTTTTTTTTTTTTATTAATTGGCTTCACACCAATTTATTGCAGTGGCAGCATGGTGGTTTGAAGATAAATCCTCAGATGAAGAAACAAATGTTGGGAGATATAAGGGGGATGTGAGGAGGAAACTGTTGGCAGACACCAGTGGACCCGACAAAAGCAGTCACAGAGACACAGATGTTTTAAAATAACAACATGGCCAAAGGCGCTACCATCTCAATATGGCCGACGCGGATACAATATTTAGAATAGCAATATGGCCAATGGCAGTACAAATGGTTACATCAAAGCAGGTTGTTTGTGAGCATTTAGGCGGATACTGAAATACACTGGAGAGTGAAATCTACAATATGGTTTCAGTAAAAAGTTGCATCATTAAGACAAGCAATTGTGCTTTTTTGTGTGTTTGCTTTAACAATGTGTTGAATACTTGCAATTGATTTATTCTCATGCATTAATTAAAAAGGCATGTTGCATACTGGCAACACAGTAATATGACTTGAAATCAGTTACCCATTAGAATAATCACTCATCCAAAATACATTATCATCATTGACTTCAATGTACAATAGCTCCATCTATTGCACACCTTATTCTACTGTAGGCTATACCATCAGTAGATGGAGTCATAGTATCTCTTACTCATAGTGTCGTTTATAATGAATTTCTGTCTTTTAAAATTATTTCAAGCTTTCACTGTTAAACTTGTATGACCTTTTTGCTCTATTCAAATATTTAACTACAACTTTTCCACAACACTGACTTCAGAACACATGTATTCCTCAGCATGCTGCTACACTACACTTCACAGCTGACCCACCTTAAACTGACTCTATGAGCATTTATATTGAGAAACCAGCAGGTGTCACCAGTTGTACAAGTCAGTAGTTTATTATTTTATAGTTATTATTTTAGCTATGTTTTCTCCCAGCTCTGATGGTTTAGTGGGCAGGGCATTGGACACTGAAGACAAAGTCTGTTCACTACTGACACCAGTTTAACTGATTAGGTGTTCACCTAGAACAGAAACCATCCAGGAACTCCAGCAGTCTTATCTCCTGTGTAAGCTGTCATCTAGTGCAGGGGCCCTCAACCACCATGGACCATCTGGTACTGACCCCAGAAGAAAATGTTACATAGCTTTTAAAAGGAGTTTTGATACCACCACATCTATGTGTTTTACTCTGAAAATATAGTGCAAATTAACGTGGTAACAGCAAATGAGTCTTTAGACCATTTCTCAGACACTTTGAGATTGTTACTATGCTCAGTCACATGCAGTGGCTTCAGCAGTTGTACTATATCAGTTAGTTTTCTATTGCACAACTGAACTGCTTTACCTGTCCTTGCTTACACCAATCAGACATGTGTTTGTGTGCCATATATTCCATGCTGTGCTTTCATAACACACTTCAGTTCATAGCAGTCTTATCTCCTGTGTAAGCAGTAGTCTAGTGATATACCATACTTTTTTGAATCTTTAGAGTTGCAGGTTCAAAGCATAGACTGTAGTGGACTAAGGGAGTGTGACATCATCCATAGTGTTTGACTCTAGCCAAATGAAGCTCATGGGGTTAGAAGTTATTGGAGCGAATTTGGAGCAGAGTTCCCTATTAGGAACACAAATTTATTTACGGACTAAAATAGCAAATCAAAAATTCCAGGATCATGCAGAGTGGGCTAATACGAACATTTTAAGACCAAAATGACAAGGCTCACTGCAGCAGTCACAGAGAGAAGATTGACAATTTTTCACTGTAAAGTCAACTAGACCCAGAGTCGGTGGAGCCGGAAGCGCCCCCATGCTGACTTCCTATTTAGAATGCAGCGGCTAGCGGTTTAGCTATGTCCATTCAAACCCAGACTTTGACACACTGAAATCGTCACTATACTTAGTCACTCGCAATGGCTTCAGCTGTTGTACTGTATCTGTTTTCTATTGCACAACTGAACTGCTTTACCTACACCAATCAGATGTGTGTTTATTTGTCATATATTCTCTGGTATGCTTTCAGAACACACTTCAAAGACCAATATAACCATCTCCCCTCCTCGTATGCAATAACACATGCACCTTAAGTAGCTATACAGCCGGCGATGACAAGTGCAAATATCTTGGCACCTGAGAATATAAAGATGTATTTTCTCCATAGCGAACGGTCACAAAATGAGGTTGAGTGTCTCCCTCCTGTGATCATGGCAGGGGTGAGTGAGCTCAGTAGACGTACACACACGGACAGCTGTGCAGTGAATATGTATGTCTGTGATGTCTGTGAAGAGGAAGATATGAGGTCGGCATGGCAGCAGTACCTCTGGGCTTGTCTCGGGATCCTGTCAGGAATACAAACCTTTGCTTAATCAGAGCTGGAGGTGCGCCCTATTTCAGTCTCTCCAAAACGCTCAACTACTGCCCTGTATGAGAAAGAATTATTGACCGTATCTAATATTTGCTGCTATTAAAAATACTAGTCTCCAAATCGCTATGGAGAGAGACTTGGATGTTTTATTTACACATAATGATTGGTTTGACTTCCAAAATGGCAGCCGGGGAGATTGAAGACTAGATCCGTTCTTTATAAAATCATTAACCTATTCTATTGACTTCCTGCAAACTATTAAAACACAATTTGGGAGAGAGAAGTCCCCAAGCGCAGGAACCACTTGTGTTGAATAGTCTAGTGATAACGCTTTGGGTTTCTAATGCATGATTCAGCTCTTAGACTGTAGGTGTTAAATATTCATCCCCTCCTATCGACAAGTGGCCCAGGGTTCAGTGGCGACATCCTTTTTACATGAGAACGGAGGTCTGGCGGCGCTTTTGGGCAGCTAGAGGTTTGATAAGAGGAAAAATCACTTGATCCTGACATGGCTTATGTTCCCAAACTGTCCCTATATCAGCTTAACAGGCAATGACTTTAACTTGTGGGCATGTACAGGTTACATTTGTTTACATGGGTGTAAACAGCCGCAGAGGTGAATGTATTTACACACCCACTAGCCTCTATCTGATTTTCTGTTTGAGTTTTTTTTGACCTACAGAGAATGTCATTGCTTAAATATTTAGAGTTGGTACAATAGTGGATGACGCCATGGTGATTTGAATCAATCACAAATAGCCAGTGATGGGAATAATACTTGTATTGAAAATGTATTTAGTTACAGAATGCTGAATACCTGTATTAAAATGTATTTTATAACACATGATACTCCAATCGGAGTACTGTATTCTGAGTACTTAGAATACTTTTACATGGAGTTGCATATAAATTATAGGGTAAAGACTTTTTCTCACTATTTATGTCCAGTTTGAAGCCTAAATTGTGTGATCATGTACCGCAATGTATTTCTTTGATTTTAGAAAAGTAACTGTATTCTGAATACAATAAAATGAAAACGTAACTGTACCGGAATGCAATTACTCAAAATATGTATTCTGAATTTGCTTAATTTTGGTACATGTACTCAGTTACTTCCAAATATAATCTGTCTTTGTGCTTGGCAACACGACTTCATAATGAAATATATATTCATGCTAAAATAATTATTGAAGAGAATTACATTATTACAGTAACTTTTCTGCCCCTGCTCACTGTCAAAATAAATGCCTGAAAAGTATACAGTTATTTGCTCCATGTCTGTGTCCAAAATATGTTTTTTTTTAAATATATATATATATATATCGTAGTAGTATCTTGAAGTTATTCACCTTATTCTGCCCCGCCCACTTTTGTCTCTAAATGCTTCTAAACAGCGTTTTCTATGTGGTGGCAATTACAGTTAAACAGGGATCCCATTCTTTTCAATGGCGAATTTGAGAAACGTTTTGGTGCTTAAATATGACATAAAGTAGATTCATTTTGTGAAATGTTCAATGTTCCTGTGCACCAAAAAGCCAACACTGCACTGATTCTCTGGGGTGCTTTAAAACTGCTTTATAGTCCTTATTGAATTTATTTTCTGTCAAGAGCGACAGCCCCATGCAAAATAATACAATCCAAATGATGACGAGGGCAATAAGGTGAATATGCTGCAAGTGCTGAACCAATAGACAGTCATTAAGAGTATTAAAACATGTCATATAAAATAAATGTTAAATTATGATATTTTTCGTAAAACCCAGACACTGCTTGTACATTTAATTTTCATCACCACTGACAAATGCTTTCAATTTACCAAGTCCACTGTAATAAATCTACATCCCCCTGGGCCAACAGAGCCATTCAAAAGATGACAAAGCGCAAACACTGCCCTATCTTCAGCCTTTTATAACTGCGAGGCTCAAATGTCCGTGCTCAACTATCTGTATTGTAGACATAATTTGAAAGAACAGTGCAATTCATCAGCCGTTTCTGCTTGTCAGTGGATGTCCAGAACTCAGACTGCCGAACTTGTATGATCAATGTCTCGGTCATCGATGGATGTCCAGATTAGAGCTGGGCCCAGTGGCTATGATATCACCCTCATTAATGCGTCATTAAGGGTTTGGCATGGCCTATGATTTATTACATCCCAGTGGTTCTCTCTGGAGGGATAATAGACTATTCCTATAAATGTGAAAAAGAATATTTTGATTAATAATTACAGGCTGCTGGCATGTATTGCGTGTGTGCTTCGTCATGTATTCTCATCATTGGACTAGTCAAAATGCTGCACAATAGATTCCATTGTGTAGAGACAGCCCAAATTTCAGTCCGGTATGATTCCAGATGACAAAACCATCTGTTTGTATTGGCATCTTTATTTCTATTTTTTTCTTTACTTTGGTTGTTATAATCTTTCCTTCAGAAGATTTCGTTCAATTACTGGTCCTATCACGCCATGTTCTGCTTCAGAGGTAAATGCTCAGTGATACCAGCATGGCTAAAAGTGAATATTCCCTATCCCTTTCCTTGCTGCTTCATTTGAATAGCACAATATTTGGTACACATATTACCATTTCCATTAACATGAAAACTGATTCCTGCTTCTGCTGAATCTGATGCATATTGCTGTGTCCTTTGGGCAAGACTTCACCAGTTTAAGTGCACGTAACAGTGAATGCTTGAATGTTACTATCATTTGCTTTTCCCAATAAGTTTGTAAATGCAGCATTCATGCGTTTCAACTTACTCTATATGCAACACGGCGGCATGGTGCCTGAGTGGCTAGTACTCACGCTTGCCCGGGCCTTTCTATGTGGAGTTTGCATGTTCTTCTCATGCCCGGGTGGGTTTCCTCCGGGCACTGCGGTTTCCCCCATCAACCCACAAACATGCTCCATAGGCAAAAATCCTCTAGCTGAAATGCAGAGAACAATTTCCCTACAGGGATAATGAAAGTAATACAAAAAAAAAAAAAAAAAAAAAGACATTTTGAGGACTTTCTCCCATTCAAAAGATATAATATTAGCTTTTAAATTGTTAATCACTATTGCAGTGCTCCTAATTATGCATCATTCCTAAACCCATTGATAGACCAGCTGTCAGATGGAACTTTTACTGTGCCTATTCACTACTGTTTTCGGTTAAGAGCATACAGTATTATTCTACCCTCAATATATAGTTTGTTTGATGTATGATAATCTCCAATATGGTTCAACAGTCACAAGAAATTACCAAATGCATTTTTCATAAAGCCTGTTCACTTGGTGGAACTCAAAATACCTCCAGCGTAATATCGCTTCACAAGGTCATTACCGGGACGCGTTCAGGTACAAATTGAGGCGCCCCTTACATCCTCGATATTAACCTGACAAGAGACCAATGTGTTAATGAAACAGACAAAGGAACAAATGGCTTGCTATCTTGAACGCAGCCTGTAGCGATTTAAAGAGAATGCGCCGTCCATCTCCGGCGTTCACTTCCCTGTATAGTAGTAATGAAAGTCTCTCATTCTTGCCATTCTTCGGCGTTGACATTTCTAATTAGACTTCACAAGCTCTCACCGTGGATCCTGCCTAATTAAACCTCTTTCATTCTTCCCCTCACCTCGCCTTGTCAAATCGAGGTCTTATTCTCACCTTTTTCTCTCTTTTTTAAACCAGAAAAATAAAACGTGTTCCTGCGTTGTCTTCTCATCTATTTGGCAAATGGAATATCACTGCTTTGCTTTTTTCAGTCTGTTTTCGCCCACAATGCACCTCTCACCTCAGTTCCCAGCCAACAGGGTTTTGTACTTGTTTACTTCCTCCCAGAAAAGTCTAAAGCTGCTTTTGGAACACAACCGTTAGATCCGTAAGATGTGCCTCTCACAACATCCCACTTTTCTTCTTCTTCCTCTATGGCTGCTGAAGGTTTTTTTTTTTTGGTTGCGTCTCTCTCTGGAGGCCCCTCTTTTGTTGGTCTAGACATATGGGACGCAAAGCTGTTCAATGAGCAGCGCATCAAATCTTATCTCCTCCATAGTCCCCCCCTGTTTTACAGTCTGCACCACGGCGCAGCCAGTACAAAATGTAGTGTTCTTTTCATGAAGCGCTAGCCTCATTGTAGCAGATCTATGAGGCTAACGTTCAGGTTACCCACCTCGGAGTAATACACCATTGCATTGATTTTGGTATTTTGTTTTTGTTTTCCTGTGGTGTATTGTTAAAAAGAACACATGAAATACAACTGTCAGCACTCATGTAACAGAAATGAATATATGTTGAATTATCTGCACCAAAAATGCTGTCACTTTTGCTTAAAGTTGCATCATTACATACAGTATACCAAATGTTTTGTAGCACAAAAGGGGTTTTAGAATCTATCAATACAAGCTGTCAAAAAGACACAAATGATCAAAGCCCTATGACGAAATGGCTTCTTTTCATCTTACCTGAGATCTTATCTGTCAGATGGCATTTTTGTGATAACTTGTTTATAGTCTATTCTCTCAAATGCTTTGATTTTGTATGCCATGCTAAAAATGTACTAATACTATAAGAGATTATTGTAATGCCTGCACAATTCTTCATGTAGTTTTGATTTAACATTTGTAGGAGTGTGCAGTGTCCAGCCAAGCAAACAGTCCATACATCATTAACACCTACCCTCTTCAGTCGACCATTTTAAAGCATTGCAAATACTCGCTAAATTCTTTACTAAACCTTAAAACCCTTAAAGGGCTATATTGCGCTATTTTCTTAACAATGTTATAATGTTGTTTCCTCATCAAAAACATACCTAGAGTTAACGCATTAGAACATGACTTAAAGCTCACAAAAATAAATTTTGTGTAATATAGGACCTTTCAACAGCTGAAAAACCTGCTTAGAAGAAGTATTTTTTATCTGTTGCCCTATAGCCTGAATCTATTGTTAGCCTGTTAGCCTGTTAGCTTATTAGCCTGTACACCTGTTTATGCTGCTGCATCTGGCTCTTCTCTTGTAGCTCTCCCAGCGTCTCGCCAGACCGGCTGCCAATAAGAACAGTGTTAAAGTTAACTACCCTCCCAGCGGCCGTGCCATAGATTTAAGACAACTGGATTTGGTGCTGACTAATGAGCCCGTAAGTTTGTGCTTTGTGTATTTAGGCCTTTCTCTCAAAGATGGCATAAAGCTCATAAAACTTTCTTCAAGTGTTTGGAGGTTCTTTTAATGGTATTTCTTGAGAAGAGTTCACAAAGAGACAGGATCTGAACAGTTGGGGACGCCGCTTGCCAAAAACCCAAGTGGCAGGCGAGCACTATCAGTTTTAGGAAACAGTTGATTACAAGTATTTTTGGAGATGGAAGTTCTGTCGGCGTGGTGACTTCAAAATCCGACTATAACTCATTGCATAAACGTTAAGCGAAAGCAAGAAGCGGTGCAGAGCGAGTACAGTGGAGAATTTAACACAATACCTGCTGTTGTTGACAAGGATTACAGCTTCCTTGTTTCTTTATCCTGCCTCAAAGTTCGGAGCAAAGCGGCTTTTAAATGCAAACGCGTGCCTAAAGTCGGCAATATTTGACATGAGTTTTATTTTACAGAGCCAGAGTGAAACAAGTTCCTGCATCAGTTCAATTTTAATGTGCATTTCATCACAAAGGGTATGATTTGTTAGTCGTGTCGCATCAGATTCATTGTTGGTCTCCTGGAGCTCATTACAGGTCAGCTGTACTCAGCATTAATGCATTTATCTCACTGGGTGGCTATGTATTAAACATGCCAGAATCCATGAAGGCTCTCAGATGCAGCCATGAAAAACTGCTGAGGGATGGCTCTCATTAAGATCTGCCCATATTTTACATGACAGCACTTGACTCTATGCTCCGCCGCTTTATTTGTACTCTGCAGGGACGTAGTTACAGCAGGCACACAGAGCACAAATAACTAAGAATAATTGGATAATAAAAATTAAATATTTTACAAATCGTGCAGGGAATGGAGGTGAGGTGGGAGAATGTTAGACCATTCTGCTTTCATATCAGTCTGATTAAAGGGCATTTTCTAATCTATGTTATAATGTTGTTTCCTCATCAGAAACATATCTGGAGTTGTGTTTTGTTTCATTCACACATGTTTAACACACAAACCCTGCATATTAAGGCTGTGTTCTTCTGTCAGACTGAAAACACGCTGGTCCTTGTGGGGACCTTGTGGTAATACAGGAAGCGCTTAACTGTGTTTTTAAACTCCACACACCTTCGCTAGAATCATTTGGATGATTTCAGCCCTGGAATAGCCAGTCTCTACTGAACAAAAAGTAAAAGGTAGCTGTTAACTTGAAAACTACCACTTCATGACATCGCAAGGTGGAACAGCATTTTGAGCTTTGGAGATGCAGAGAAACTAATAAAGCAGAATTACTCAAACATGTGAATGAAACAAAACACAACTTCAGATATGTTTTTGATGCAGTAACAACATTATAACATGGGTTAAAACATAATATAGGACCTTTAACTAAACAAAGGGGTAATTCTATTTTCTAACAAATGTACATTGAAAATCCTTCTTGGTGTACGTTCATGCTAAAATAAGGTTTTACATGTATAAACTTGTTGACTGAAGCATACTGTTGAGGAATATATTCAAAACACTAATAATTGAGAGATGATTGAAGAAATATTTTCTGGCATCTGTGACAGTTGGGAGGTTACACCAACACCATCTGCTTTTTTCATCACATGAGATGGAATTCAGTAATTGCTGTACAGACTATAAGAATGCAGTGTGCTATATATGTGGAGAATTGGCGCTGACTTTGAAACCTTATCTGAACCACTTACGTAAATGCTATATTGGTCGTCAACATGAGTTCATAAATACAGAGTGGTGGCTTTAATCAACAAATTGCACACATTTCCCAGTGACACAACATAAAGTCCACCTTTACAGTAAATTAATAAACTGAAAAGTCCAATTCTGAAAATGTCAATTTACCCTTAAACAATATGACACATTTCACTTTCATAACGAGACACTTTTTCACACTCCAATAAACCTGAGTTCCCTCCTCTCTTCTCCTTTAAGAGACGGACGCCATTTTTTTCTCTCTCTCTTTGGCCATCGCAGTCAGGGAGATTTGACAAGCATGGCAGGTTTCTCCTACTCAGCCACGAAATGGATGATGAGAAAGCTGCAACTTCTGAAGCCAATTACTCAAGTTTTGCCTGTTTTCTTTCATTCTCTTCGCCACCTCTCAACACAGTTCTACGAAACAACTTCCTGTCTTCTAATACATTGTTGTCTGCATGTTTTTCTCCAAGACGTCACAACATTTATTTCCTCTTTTGCAGTTCAGTCTGATCTCTCTAGGTAGGAAAAAGCGTAATAGTTAGAAGATACAGCAGTTTTCTGGACTGCCGAAATGAGCCAATGGGGAACGTTTACTCAGAGATTCTTCGCAGTGTTTAGATAAGACTTTGGCTACTGGTGACAAATCAAATGCATGTCTGTGGGAGTGTGCGAGGATGCCACTATAGCCAATCATGCAAAGCACAACAGCTCTTCTACCAAATTGAGATTCATATGCAGAGTGGCGATTGGATAGTTTCTTGGAGAAAATAGCAATGCTGAATATAGTATGTGTAAATATGATAGGAAAAGTCCATGTGGAGGATACTTGCTGTTCAGTATTAAATTTGTCTCAAGTTCTATAGGTAAGTGTGAAACTGTCTAAAGTGTTATTTAGACAGTTTATTTTATTTTTGTGTCTCCATGGAACAGTATTTAAGGCAGTTGATTTGTAGAATGATCTAAAAGTAGAAAATGTATATATTCTTTAACTTCTTAGCAATATAGTAGGAGAATTTACCTGGTTGACATGTTTCGGCTGCTTGCTGCAAGCCATCTTCACAACTAAGACCACCGGGCGACAGGAGGTGCGGTTAGTCTGAATGACCTGCCAGGTCTATAGGCTGACCACACCCACAAGAAGTAACAACAGCTGATATACTACAAATCACCAACCACCAACACCATCAAAGATGGCTTGCAGCTAGCATGCGAAACAAGTCAGTAAGGTAAATACATCTCCAACTGTATTGTCTGTAAAAAACAAACAAACCATGAAGTTAATGTACAATAGAAGACAAAATTAATGTTTTTGGATTGGTATATATTCTTTTCTAAATACTAAAGTTGCTTAATAGTGAAGTTCTTTGCTTTTCTTCCAACATGTAATTCAGACATTACATTGCCAGTAATTTATCATGGAAATATCGATATTTTGGATTTGAAAAAGAAATTTGCTTGCTGTTCCTGTGACCTTCTTTGATTTGGAAAGTTTGATTGCTCTGACACTTGCTTTGACTTTTGAATGATTAATGATATTCAATAAATCATTTATACTGGCATGGTCCCAACATGAATTTGTATGATTTCATATTTAACCATAGGGAATATGCATATCAGATTAGACAAGTTGACACTATGATTTCCATCATTATTGATTTATTTTATTTTTTTCAAGAATTTGTTACTTTTTCTTTCTTTCAATTTGTTACTATGTGTTTCTGCTATACTGGAATTATACATTATGGTTGTATTCTTGAGCAAGACACTTCATCCACCTATAAATCAGTGTGACTGTTACTTCATATAGTACCATAATGTAACTTTTTGGGCTGTCTAGAAAGCTATAGAATGAAATGTAAAATGAACTGAAAATCCTCTCTAAAGCTGTCCTTGGCATAGAATCTATTGTGTGACTTTTTAATATAAATCGAGTCTTTTATTGTGAGCTACTTAAAGCAATAGACAAAGCAGACAGTCTTTTGAATGCATTATTGATCGCGGCTTCGGAACATTGCAAACCTTTTAGATTTAAGCTGTCTCATTCTCTCACCGCCAACTGAAATAGAAGATAAAACTATTTCCACATCAACTTTTCAAACTTCCATTAGTTGATATGAAACAACAGGACAAGACTGGGATCCATATATATACACTTAACATCACGGACAATGCTACATCCGGTGTTGGCATATACTCAGGACATTTGAAAAGCATTATGCACTTTTACCTTGGAGTGTGAATAAGAATAATGATGTCTGCAGGGTCCTTGGCTCTGTCAGAGGGCCAGTGGAAATGGCCTCTTTTGCATTCCTGTTGAGTTGATGTTGTTGTTTAACTAGCCAGAGGGAAGGCACGCAGCAGAGGATAGTTTTGAAGTTCAGAGCAGGTTGCGTATCATCCGTCTATGTCTCATATGTAACTCTCTTTCTCTCCTTCTCTTTTTCTCTCTATCTCTCTATCCCTCTCTCGTCGCCTTCTGTGGGGGTAGTTAAGAAAATTATAGCGTCGTCTCAAACAAATTGCTCATGTCAAAATGCACTCGAGATGAAAAGTTTTGGGGCATTTCAGGAGGAGCGGGGATGGTCGTTGGCTGAGTGGTGCCATATTGTGAGGTTTTCTGACATTTATATTCAACAAAGCTTCAATTGCACCTTTATGACGAAAAATGCATTTCCAAGTATTGCTAACGGCCTTTAAGAAGGGAATATCAATATCAGCCTTATTACTATAATGAAGCCATAACACAACAAAATAGTTGTTGTTGTCTCTTTGCATATAAAAGCAACAATATCTAACAGGATGGAACTTCTAAAACCTATAATAATGGAAGGTGATTTAACGTGTCTAAGTTGCCTGACCAGTCCCTTGTACATTCTGTTCGAATCCAGAAGAGACTGGGACCAGACAAAAGAGCGTGAAAAATCTCTGTCCAAACTTGAGATAGTCCAACAACAGCTGCTAATTTGTATTACGTGTCTCTAAAATGCGGAAGACGTCGCTCCAAAATTTTTGTAACATTCAGAAAAAAATATAACTTATACCTGAGATAAATAATAGTTTGGTGCTTTGAATGTTAATTCTGTAAAAAAAAAACAACACAATTCTTTGTCCTTTATGTTGTTGTTTTTTTTTTCCCCTTTTTTCGTATAAGCAGACATGTTTGTTTTTGGTGTGAACAGACCCTGCATCTCTCTCTCGTTAATAAGCTCCAGATCCACTCGTCTTTGTAAAAATTTTTCAACGCGTGTGGTTCTGGCAGGTCAGGTAAGTGTTTAAGGCCATAGCGTGTTTTAGGGTATTTAGTATTAACTATAACATACATAGATTTACATTTTATATTAAACAGGTCCATTGACCCCTCACTTCTTTATGGTAGCATATCATTGGATATGGTTTTTATCACTGGAAAATGGCTTTGTGACATTTTTGAACTCCACATGTATGCTCGCAGTCTAAAGTTTTTGAATAATCATTAAGTAAGTATAGAGCTGTAGGCAGAGATAGGGCTTAGGTAAAACTGAAATGTTCTGAGCACTCGAACCTTGAATGCTAGACAATTAGTAAAGCATGCATTATTCTATCAAAATACAAATGAGTAAGCTAGTGATGCAGAGACACCATTGTGCATGATTAAATGCTTAAGAAAGTCTATTTGCTTAAACATTGCCAATAGATGAAATATTTGTTCATAGTGTAAACATAACATTTAGATCACCATACTACCGTTTATGTTACGTTTTGAAAATGCTATACACCGCAAACAGTGTTTTATAAGTTTCACTTTAGTTTTTTGTTGCTATGAGTCTCCCCTCCCTTTGCTTTCCACAAAGTCACTCCCCCTTCACAGCGGTATCACAACACAATCAGCGTGCATCCCGCTAATGAAACTACTGCACATTGCACGTTGTGTACAGTTTTGTATATTTATGGAGAATTGTCATGGGGGAGCAAGGGTGACATGGGCTTGTAGGGTGAGCATTGGACAGAATCTTGCAGCTAATTGTAGGAAGGGGTTCAAATACGGCCCGATAGAGATTGCTAAATTACTCAGACATGCATGGATGACATCTAAAACATCTTCAAGCATGTTTTTGATTAAGGAATGTGGTAGAAAGCTACAAAAAATTCATCATACCCCCTCTTTAAATAAAGGAGTATCGAGGATCTATAGTACTTTGTTCACTAGCTTTATTTTAGAATATTGTAGTATTTTGAAACAACAGAACATTTTAGTATAAATAACTCCAGCAGTGTTTTTTTTTTTTTTTCCCTTCTTCTTTTCGTGTCAGTAGTCTTGAGTATGTACTTGTTCTGTATAGATTACATCTGACATAAAGACAAGTCTTGTTCATTGATAAGAATGAACACGATGCTTTGGCAGTAGCATACATTTAAAGGTTATGGCACTACAGCCTCTCACTCGGTCAGTAACAAAATGCACCCTTTTAACTTCAAATAAAGAAGAGGTAACAGGTCTCTATGGGACTAACCTCACTCTGAATAGAACGAAAACAAGAGACGCTCCAAAAGAGAAAGAAATCAATAGCACATACAAGGGCAAATAAAGCAAATCACAATATTAAGCCATGTGTCAAGTAGCTGCAGTTATTGTACATAGTACAGAATGCTTTTTCATACAGTCTCATATGGACTTTATTAACTTTACAATAATAACAGTTGTATTGAACTCATGAAACTTATGTCTTCAATATTGGTCTGCTGTGTTGTTGCTATAAAACCTTCAGTCTGACATTGGCATTATATTGGACTGAGCACCCCATGTGTTTTAGGTTTATGTGGCTATTTTAAATCCGATACTGCAATGGAATATGCAGTATTCATATTTTATTTAAAAAATGAATGAATTCTTTAAAGTTTAAACATATATTGGAGAAAACAAGGTCAGGTAAAAAAAAAAAAAAAAATTGTCCCTAGTGCATTTAAATGTGGCTCTATTGTCTGTTGCAGCATAAACTCACTTTTAAAAATGTTTCAACCTTGAAAGAAGTTGGACATTGGCAGACAGCAAGCATATCATTTTAAGTTGTATTGATTGATTTTCTTGTAGTAGGCGATCACATTACTTAATTTTATTTTCAGGCAGTTCAGAATGTACAAATGAAAGTTATGCATTCATTATTTATTTTACTACATTGTCATTTTAACACAACATTTACGTTTTTATGTTTGGTTTACCAGTACTATTATCTACTGGAAACCATTTCCACAGCTATTTCTTTTTAGGGTTGCCTCCCCCTGTGATTTTCATTTGCTTATAGCTTCTATTTGCTCCAGGTCTTGAATACTTTCTTTTGCTACTTTGCTACCTTGATATAATATAAAACTGTTCAAACTGCAGAACCTGAATGTCTCCAATTAGTGTTAGGTGATGCCTAAAATATCCTTAAAGGTCCTATATTACACAAAATTTACTCATACCCGGAGTTGTGCTGTTTCATTCACACGTTTGAGTAACCCTTTGTTGTTAGTTTGTATATCTCCAAAGCTCAAAATGCTCTGTTCCACCTTGTGATGTCACAGAGTGGTAGTTTTTAAGTTAACTGCTACCTTTTACCTTTTTTTTTATTTGCAGGATTATACTTGCAGGTATGTACTCATATAGAATACAACTGGGCACTGCAATGTGTTTCTCTCCCAATTAGCCATGGTTAATTAAAACAGTACATGCCTCATGGCTAATGTATGCGTCATGTAATCACACAATTCCAATGTATTTAATTCATTTTTGGAATAAAAGTAAATGTATCTCTTTGAAAGCAAACAGTGAATACAGTATTAATTTTGAAGTGTTGCTGGAGCACTCCTTAACATCAATGGGGTTTTCACCGGCAATTAAAAACCTATGCTCCTTGCTTTGGAATAATTGAATAAAAAATGATTGGATTGCATTGTCTTGCCTCTGAACCGATTTAGTTTATAATTCTCAGACAAACAGAGCTAATTGACCCAGTGCTTTCATTTATTTATCAATCTATTAACATATGCCCAGCTTTTGTTGCACCACTGTTTGGTTTTTTGTTTGTTTTCCTGCCTGGGGGGACGCGCAGTATCGGATATGAAACGGCGTTGTTGACCAAGATGCAGAGAAGTCTTAGAGAAAATGATCAAATATGTATTCCCCGAGCTGGTGGAATATCCATGGTAATACATTAAAGTCTTTTTGTGACATTTTCCCATTGGTGCAGCCATTTGGCCACAGTTGGACAGCTAGTCGCTTTGCTCTGCTTCGGATTCTAACCTTTTGCAGAGGATGCTCTCCCAATCATGTGTGTGACCTTTGCTCAGACTGACAGTCAGAGCTGGGAATATTTAAACCAGATTATTCTTTAGTCTTTATTTGCGCTCTAGTATTTCATCATTCACAACTTTCTGACTGGTGCCCTTCTAGTTTTCGATTGCAGCTACCAGACAGTGATTGCAAAAACAAAGGTAAACACACCTGCGGATGTCTATGGAACTTGTGAGGAGAAATCTGAAACTCACTAAAAATAATCTTTATATGATTGCAAAATAAGATGAGGACAATGCCTGGCTCTGTGCTGTATGACTGCTGTAGATAAGGCATGTTATATGAAACCTGTCTTGTTGGTGGTCTTGTGTTATGGTCATTAATTTACACTACTGTACTTTTAAAATGTCATGCTTTCTGAATGTGAAGCACTATAAAACCAATCAAATCAATTACTTTCTCAATTGATAAAGACCATAGACTGTACAAAGAAGTGGACTAAGGGAGTTTGACTTCACCCATAGCGTTCAGGTTCATTCAAATTAAGCTAATCGACGGTGACAGCTAGCGAATTTAGAGCCAAGTTAGATTTTAGGAATTCTGACCATGAGTATCATAGCAACCAAAGAGCCAATCCAGAGCAAGGCTGTTGAAGGTAACGCCACTGTTATTAATGAAGGTACGTGATTGGTCTGTCACTAATGTTCATATCTTGAGTTATAGCCACTGAATGGATTGAAGTCAAAAGGATATCAACAACTTTATGGGACTTGAAAGTGCATGTACAGACAAAACAAAAACTTATCTTCTCAGAGCTGTAGGTAAAGTTGAATAGCCCCGACTTATAGGCCATCATCACCCAATGGTGTCTTCATTTTGTTCTTCTCTCCCCAGCAGAGCTCAGGCGCATGTTGTTGCACTGTGTGTATTCACACCCTGAACACCAAAACCCAAAGCATTTTCTTCTCAAAGGTTTTTTACAGAAGATCACACCACAGGTTGGTCTTCACTCCCCAAGAGTGAGCTAGAGTTGGTTCTCCACACTTTATTTTAGCTTTAGGTTGATTCTGGCCATTGAAATACAAGTACCAACGGACCACAGTAAACACATTTGAAGAAACTGTTTTATAGCCGTTTTACCCATTTTATTTGAATCTAGTATACTTTTAGGTCCTGATGACTATTGCCCCAACTCTATAATTCCAAATATTATAGTTTATTAAGGGAATACAATGTTATGTCTTATGTTATGCTTGTTTTTATTGGGATTTTCTGGTTATTCAACATTTGCTGACCCTTTTCTTTTTGGAAATGGGTATTATCAGTGAATATAATACCTAGTTTATTTTATCAAGGTGAGATGGAATAATATTTTAACATCAGTAAAATACACTTGGTTTTTTTTGTTGTTGTTTTTTTGTTTTTTTAATATTAGCATACTAAGAGTAACTTGCAAGCCTCAGATGACTTTTTCAAATGGCACTTATTTGTTTTTGCAAATGAAATCCTCAAATACACTATATTGCCAAAAGTATTCACTCACCTGCCTTGACTCGCATATGAACTTAAGTGACATCCCATTCTTAATCCATAGGGTTTAATATGACATCGGTCCACCCTTTGCAGCTATAACAGCTTCAACTCTTTTGGGAAGGCTGTCCACAAGGTTTAGGAGTGTGTTTATGGGAATTTTTGACCACTCTTCCAGAAGCGCATTTGTGAGGTCACACACTGATGTTGGATGAGAAGGCCTGGCTCTCAGTCTCTGCTCTAAGTCATCCCAAAGGTGTTCTGTCGGGTTGAGGTCAGGACTTTGCAGGCTAGTCAAGTTCATCCACACCAAACTCTCTCATCCATGTCTTTATGGACCTTGCTTTGTGCACTGGTGCACAGTCATGTTGTAAGAAAAAGGGGCCAAACTGTTCCCACAAAGTTGGGAGCATGGAATTGTTCAAAATCTCTTGGTTTGCTGAAGCATTCAGAGTTCTTTTCACTGGAACTAAGGGGCCAAGCCCAGCTCCTGAAAAACAACCTCACACCATAATCCCCCCTCCACCAAACTCTACACCTGGCACAATGCAGTCAGACAAGTACCGTTCTCCTGGCAACTGCCAAATCCAGACTCGTCCATCAGATTGCCAGATGGAGAAGCACGATTTTTTTTACTCCAGAGAACGTGTCTCCACTGCTCTAGAGTCCAGTGGTGGTTTGCTTTGCATTGCACTTGGTGATGTATGGCTTGGATACAGCTGCTCAGCCAGGGAAACCCATTCCATGAAGCTCTCTATGCACTGTTCATGAGTTAATCTGAAGGCCACATGATGTTTGAAGGTCTGTAGCGATTGACTCTGCAGAAAGTTGTGCACTATGCACCTCAGCATCCGCTGACCTCACCCCATCAGTTTACGTGGCCTACCACTTTGTGGCTGAGTTGCTGTCCTTCCCAATCGCTTCCACTTTGTTATAATACCACTGACAGTTGACTATGGAATATTTAGGAGCGAGGAAATGTCACGACTGGACTTGTTGCACAGGAGGCATCCTATCACAGTACCACGCTGAAATTCACTGAGCTCCTGAGAGCGAGCCATTCTTTCATAAATGTTTGTAGAAACAGTCTGCAGGTGCTTGATTTTATACACCTGTGGCCATAGAAGAGATTGGAACAACTGATTTTGATTATTTGGATGGGTGAGTGAATACTTTTGGAAATATAGTGTATCTTCATCTGCAGAGAATCCACGGGGAGACAAGTACTACACACTCTTTTTCATGTAAACTAAACATGCTCAAAACAAAAAATAGTGTTTACTTTTCTATGTTTTTTTGTTTTATGAAATCTTTTCTATTAAATTACTACATGATTGCATTTTATATTTCATCATCCACTTTTTGACATGTGCCCTTCTAGCTCAAGTGCAACTACCTGGCTATGATTGCGCATCCATAAAAAATAAAGGTAAACATAGATGGTGTCAGTGAAAAGCGCCTTAACACCTCCTCTTGTCAGTCAGAGGGACCTGAGGAGATTTTTAAAGCTCATCACGGGGAAAAAGTAGTTGTTGTTTACCCAAATAAAAGCTGAGGAGTGCTGGTGCGGCAGCCTCAGGGTGGAGTGGTGCCATTGTGTGTGTAAGATGAAAGGGCCAGACGTGCTCGCCTCCAGAGATTCACACTTGGCCCTCGGTGGGCTGTTCCGCTTCTAATTAATTCCACTCTGTGCGCTGGTATTTTCGGAAAAAACTCCAGCAAATGGATTTGTTAAACTTCCAAAAACTTCCCCTGCAACATCAAGGTTTATAAACCATCCTAAACCGAGAGATAAAAAGTCAATACACACATACTTTAGGATTTCACATTTTGCAATTCCTGAGTGAATTTAATTTAAGGTCCTGTAACTGAGTTTTATTTCTTAGTTATTTCAGAGGAAAAGGCAAACGGTCAACTTATCACCTAAAAGGCATTTTGTTGAGGTGTTATTTTTGAAATCAAGGTGCATAGTTAGATGGGAGCTATAGAAACAAACTGTAACTATCCCAGACTGTTGTTTGCGAGCCCTGGTTCAACAACAGAGTGAGAGATGGTACAAAGTGGGTGGAGCAAATCAGTGAATCTAAAGCATGTTCTTCACTCGTAGTTTATGTTTGTTTATTAAATATGGGACACATTCATCAACATGTGCTAGTACAGCATGCAAATGTGCCAGAGTTAGCCATGCAGGATCATTTAGACATAGGCACAAAACATTCAGTCCATTCACATGACAAAGACAAGATCAGTGAAATACAAAATGTAGTCATATTAGTCAAATGAGAACATGCTAAAAGCAAATAGTGCACAGATTAAGGACAATAGACAATAAGAAGAAGAAGAAGAAGAATAACAATAAGTAGCACTGCGACTAGCTATGCATTACTGTACAAGTCGTAGGCAAGAGGGAAGTTGGGAAATATATTTTCCTTTCTATTGCAGAAGAGACCATTATTCTGACTTGTCCAAATTTTGAAAGCTAGTCTAAGATCAACAAATTTGAGTAGTACTCTGAAGGGACACAAGGTTTACTTAATAAAAGTTTGCAACAGTGAAAAGTGACATACAACCCCCCTTATTTGTACAGTACCTCTGTTCCAAATGCTGTTTAGTTTAACTGTTCTTTTACACTTGGTGCATATTCATGATCCAGGCTGTGTCCTTCCTCTGGTGCGCCTGGGCATTTGGGACGCTGCTAAAAAGCCCAGTTACATCAGCCAGAAGCTCCTCTCCTCTCCTTTCATCCTATCCTGCACAGAAACATTTCTTTTGGAGCCCGTGAAACCCACAATTTCCTCACACACAAATCTGAGCATCGCAGCGCT
Organism: Taenioides sp. WSHXM2023; assembly: GCA_029959045.1. Classification (NCBI taxonomy): domain Eukaryota; kingdom Metazoa; phylum Chordata; class Actinopteri; order Gobiiformes; family Gobiidae; genus Taenioides; species Taenioides sp. WSHXM2023. The sequence goes on along the minus strand of CM057098.1, from coordinate 17,047,931 downwards.
GCGTGAATGAGATTTTTCATGTTTCTCTTTGAGACTGCGTGAAGAAATGTTATTCTCGCTGTCTCGCCCCTTTCAGCTTGTTTTAGCTTCTGGAAGAGCCATAGAAAACATGTCACTTCCTGGTTTTACATGGCATTTAGAATACATTTTGGCACATGCTTTTGCAATAGAAAATGTTGTGTAAATATGTAACAAGTCTTACAGTTTGTAGCCAGGATTTGCTTTTTGTGGCATGTTATTAATACTGTGCATATAATAACATTTTGCCTTCAAATTCAGCTGTCAAAGGAGCTGAATGAGAAGTTACTCTGTTACTTGGCCATGACCAACCACACGATTCTAGCACATTCATGCAGACAAGACAAGTGCTTTGCCAAAAACACAACAGCAGTATGGAGTCGAACCACCAGTCTTGAATTTTGTCAGCAAACGTCTTTATTTACTACTATTATTTTCATTTTTCTTTCTTTCTTTTTATTTATTTGTTTTAGTTTAGTTTGTTATCAGTGGCAGCTGATGGGGGGCGCCGAGGCCAAAATTATAAATATACAGTATGTTATTATATATATAGTCTATATAGTATTATAACGACAGCCAGAAGCAGTCATTTTGGTCACTATTGGCTGAACTATATCTTGAATTAATTTAAATAATTTGTCTTACTTCTTCAGTTCCGTGTCCTACACTTGAATTGTGTTTGGTTATCACAATCAGAGCACAACGCACAGCCAAACGCAAAGTTTACACAGCAGCACAACCTGAGCCACTGCTCACAACCAGCCCCAACAACACAACCTGACATACCGCTCACAAACATCCTCAACAACCAGCCCCAACAACATCCGCCCACGAGCTCATTTACACACTATTTAACTATTAACACTATAACACTATTTACCTGTGAAGCTCTGTCCTCAGATTTGCCCAAAACTAACGAAAATAAGCATCTTACCTTCTCCAGAGGACTGAAGCAGAGTGTATTCTTTATCCGCTGTTCTGTTGGTTTTGTCTCCAAAAGTGTATTATTGTCCAATATGAAGAGCTCAAACTGGTACAAGTCCCAGTCTGGACAGGTCCATGACGAGAGGTCCGGGAACCGAGTGCACCAGTTGGTTATAAAGCTAGTCTTAAACCTACTTCCCACTTAAATCTGAAAGTTACGGCCAATCCATATTACGACTAGGGTGAGTGCCTCGGGTCCCGGCGGCAGGTCTATATCTGTGTCTGCTGCTCTGGGTCTCATGAGCGGTGTCTCTCCCTTGCACTCTCCTGTGTGGAGGTTTAGGCGAAAGTAACTTGCCGCAGTAGCCAGTGTGTAAATCAAAATAAGAGTTGTAGGATATACATCAAAGCCAGATGCACTCATGCTTAATGCTTCTTTTCTTGCTTGGCAGAAGAGAAGACATTACTCCCTAAACTTCCTCAGAGTTGGGGCTAGGTGGTAGAGCTAACACGTTGAATCACAATAGGTCAGGTGTGTGATAAACCTTTATGAAGACCACTTAATTTGAGTTCACCCCAAGCCACACCGCCAAGACGTGCAGGGCTGCAATGTAAAGTAATGGGCAGAATCACCATACTGACGTCAAATTTTCTCAAAACTTCAGGCTCTCCCATAGAACTCCACTGAGTTCACTCCTGCCCAGCAAACTCAAAGGGCAAACACATGAACCAAATAAAGTGATATGAGCACATTTAACATGGTAAAAAATATATCTATGTAGATACACGTTCAATTTTAAACAAAATATTAAACTTATAGCCTAATACAAAGTAATGACTTTATACATTTTTTATTTAGGTCAAGTTAGGGTGTGCAGCGCACTTGTGCCCTTTGACCAGCCGCCACTGGTTGTTAATCCCCATAACTGAACCAGCCCAAAGCAGCTGGACCTTCAGCCCTCGGAGAATGATAACAATGAAAATCTGGTACCAGTGTCTACAGTTTGTTATGAACTTGCTTTCAGACCGTGTCAGAATTAGGTGTGTCCAATATTTGAATTCTCTTGTGTATATATTTTCACTGTAAAAATATATTGCTTATGCCCTTGTTGATCTCTAAGTCAGGACCATGGCACTTGTAAGAGGAATTTAAATTGAACTGAAATTCTATTTTTTTAAATAATTTTTTGTCAAATAGAAACACCACCTGTAGCAAATCCTTCCAAATAATGACGCCAAACCCAAACCATACTGACAAGACTGACCTTTGCAAAATGTTGATTGGCTAAATGCTCGCCCTTGTGTCCATCAGATCAGAGCAGGTCACGTGTGTGTGTGTGTGTGTGTGTGTGTGTGTGCGTGTGTGTGTGTGTGTGCGTGTGTGTGTGTGTGTGTGTGTGTTTCGTGTGTGCGTGTGTGTGTGTGTAGATCATGTCAAGAAATAAAAATACATTTATAAATAAATAATCTATATTTATCTGTTCAAGCTTTATTCCTTAGACCTTCAAACATTTTTGAACAAAAGTTTTCCTCTTTTTTTTTTTTTTCAGAAGAAAAAAACAGTAGTTAGTTGTTGTTTTTATGTATATTAGCAGGTCTGAAAAGTTAGAGGATGAATGTAGTAGTAGTAAGTCATAGTCAGGAGTAGTAGTTGTAGTCAGTAGTAAAACCCAGGCCCACCTAGTGTTTAATACTGTTTTTATACTGATTTTACTGAGGGTCTCCTTTTTAAATTTGTACTTTATTTGAACCTTTTTGTAATAAATTATTTATACTTTTTATCTGGTCTTTCTTTATTGGTACATTCAGTTGCTCTCTCCTCTTTTGATTTTAACAGTTATATTCTACTACATCTATTCTACATTTTTTATCAGTAACCCCCAACTCACGTTACAGTTGGTACTAACTGGTTGTAGCTAGCTAGTAGTAGTACAATGACTATATGAATGTGAGGGGTCCTGAAAAGCCCTAGTGACAGCAGCAGTACAGTATTGTAAATAAAGTGCATGAGGCAGTGTGACAGCTGTGTCTCTTTAGTTTGCACTGTGCTGTTCTACACTGTGTGTGTGGCACCAGGGACACGTATTTCACTCGGATCGGCCCAAACCGACTGACACCACACTACTGTCTGTATGAGGGCTTCTGTTACACACACTGCCTCTGGAGAATAGGGATTCCCAATGTGTCAGCACAACCACATATAATATCATATAGCATCTCTACGAACTGCAAATTGTATCAAATATTTCTCTGTGTCATACCACGGGCCCTATCCTCTTTGGTTGTCGGAGCTTAGGAGTCGATAGTTGCGTATGGTCTCAAATGTACTTGCGCTGTTGGCTTTTTATTTGTGTTGAAATGGTGTGGTGGAATGACAAGTATCTTCTTTAGAGTCTTGCATTATGTTTTGGAATGAATCAGGGGTCAGTAGAGATTTTGTTTTCCACAAGTGCAAATAACAATGTACTGGAAGGTCCTGCCTACGCCCACAGCCAAAATGCTGAAGTCCCACACCACAAGGCACAAAAATGTTTACTGTGAGATTTTGAAAAGCAACAGAAATATAAAATGATAACAGATATAATGGGAACAGCATTCAAAAGTGAGGCAGAAAAACTGTAATTATTTAATCAAAAAATTATGTACTTTATGTTGTGATGCTGACTTGAGGCAAAAGCTAATAAAAGAAAATAGGTAAGGCGTGAGTTTTTCTATGCATATGTCCCATTTGAAAATATCTTGTGATCCAGCAATTCCTGGGTAGAAAGGAGTCACATGGTCCAGAAAGACCTTCTTGATGTGAGTCAACAGTACTAACTACGCTGCCTTAACAAAAAGATTGATTGCTATCAGTCTTTCATTGGTCAGATGATCTCGCACAGAATCATTCAAGTAACATTAAAGGCCCTATATTATACAGACTGATTCTTGTGAATATTGTTACCTCATCAACAACATACTGGGGGTTGTCGTTTGTTTCATTGACACACACTTGAGTAACCTTTTATTATTAGTCTGTCTGCATCTCCAAAGCGCTAATTACTGTGTTCCACCTTATGATGTCATGAAGCAAAAGTTTCCAAGTTAACAGTTACCTTTTACCTTTAGTTCAGTAGAGCTGGGCAATTCCTGGGCTGCCGTGTGAATGAAACAAAACACAACTCCAGGTATGTTTTTGATGAGGAAACAACATTATAACATAGATCAGAAAATAGCGTAATATAGGCCCTTTAACATCGCATTAAAGCAATTCCAACTGTTTCTACAGTTGAACAGTCTAAAGCTTATAACAGTAGTTTGTTTTAATATGACAAGACACCACTGTTGGACAATAGCTTTGATTTGGTTTGTTGTTTTACAATGATAAAAGAGGCATCATTGGTGAGCTTTTTTAGTTTGTTAAAAAAAAACAACACATATTCACAACTTGTCCAATCCCAAATAATTTCAAACATCCTCTCTCATTTGAGGTTCAAATTTATGAAAACAACACTCAAGTTAACCCCATGCTCTGCTCTGAATGAGTTTTGATTCAACAGACCAGCACCAAATCGACAGAGAATGAGTCTGATTTCATTTTTTTTCTGCAATATATTCTTTCATAAGAAAGGAATTTGAGTAGAGATTTGAAGTGCTATTGTTGGAAAGAAAGTAGTCCTGCTGCCTTTGTCTTGTGGGAAAAAATTGCAGCGCGTTTCTCAAAAGCACCTGTCTTTGTGTTTCATTGTGTGTGGATCAAAGAATTTCTAACGAATCAACTTTACTTTTTTCACTTTTTTTTTGTTAGTTATAAAGTCAGATGTATTTGATGACCAATGAATACATAGCACTTAACAGAACTTCGTCATCAAAAAAGTAGAAAGAAGTAATGAGCTTTAGCCTTTGTTTTGTTTCATGTGAGGATATTGCAGTTTCTTGTGTCTCACTTCAGACATTTGAGAAAAATAAAATGCTTCAGTGATAATCAGATATCAGGAGTCAACAGTGCTGACTCTGTGACCTCATGTCAACATGCATTACTGTTCACACAAACCCAGATGTGATGTGGTGGCCCAGGCTAGTGTCCTCTCTGATACAATCTCGGTGAGCACGGCCGAACACTTAAGATCACTCACTGTACGCCAATAGGCCTTGTGCATTGGTCAAGTTGCATTATAACACATTTTCTAGAGAACATGGTCTGTTGTTGTACAATTTAATCCAATTTTTTCTTCACTCGCACTCATTGATTTATTTATTTAAGAAAAAGGGGAACAGTGCATATTAATGAACATTTACACAAATGTTAATATGCCAGATTATAACCTTGGGCTAATTTCCATCTGCAGACCCCCTGGTAGGTTGATGTTATGAAAAACAAAATTTAAATACACACTATTTACAGAGACTATGAACCACAAAATTCTATTACACATACCTCTGTATTGCATTGATTCCTACTGCATTTAAACAAGGTGCTTGCTTGAACCCTAGCAATAGCAAACAGGACAGGGACTTTTTCTGCAAATGGTATTAGATTTTTTTTTCAGTATCACCAAAAACATGTGCTTTGTCCATATCCAATTTGATTCCCTACTGTCTTGGTCTCCATATGTTGTAACATTACATCACAAATTATCTCTGTGTAATGCTGTTTTCTGTAAAATGAACCGTCTTACCTCTCAAACTGTGCCAGGAACGCCATGCTAAGCAACTCTAATGCTAATATCTACTTGGCCACAGCGCTCTGCTCTACCTAATCTCTGTGGTTTGTTGGTTTTGGCCCGGAGGCAGGCACAAACATGTTGCCAGGGGAAACGGCTACTTCCACTGTAATGTATTTACTGTCTAATTTGTGTCTCAGCAAGGGCCCATATATCCTGTTTAGGGAGTGACACCTCTCCTCCTCCACTTTATGTAGCGGCACAGGCATTTGATGGCGACTCCAACATGCTGGGCTGATGGATGAGCTTGTCAGAGCAGGTCCCCGTGATGCCAGTGCTCCTGCAGAAAGCACACGTACACCCCAGCTAAATCACACGCAGCAGCTATGGCACCAAACGCACTATCTTATTTAACACCTGGGATAATCTGACATAAAGACAGACACTTTTAGGACTGAGCGGTGACATTTTTGAATCTATATTTTGGAGTTTTGTCTGTAGGTACCATAGACTGTGTAAAGAAGTGGACTAAGACAGTGTGACGTCACCTGTAGCATGCGGCTTCAGTCAAATGAAGCTCACCAATGCTAGCAGTTGTGGGGCAGTTATGAAACATTTGAATTCCATATTAAGGATAGGTATTGATTTACAGACAAAATAGCAAAATTACCTACCAGGCTCACGAAGAGCGAGTTAACATGAATATTTTCAGACCAAAATGATGAGCCTAACAGCAGCAGTTACAGAGAGAGGGGTAATATTTTCTCATTACAAAGTGAGTTAGTCATTGGAGCTGGAAAAGCTGTGTATGTTTAATACTCGCATGCACACTGCTTCACTCCTCAGTGTATCAACAGGGTGAGTCATGGTGCCTTGTGCTGGTGTCCAAAAATGGCAAAATAAAGGTTTGCAGTAAAAGGGGACATATTATGCAAAATTAACTTGAACTTTTAGAATTGTTTTTCCTTCTCATTTACCCACTTAAAGCTGTATTTAAAGTGATGTGTGTTGTGTTGTGATTTTTACAGTAGGGCTGGGAATCATAATCTCTCACGATACACGATATATGGCACACAATACGATATTATCACAATATGGAGATACATGCGATAATCGATACATTACACATGTGATATATTACTGTTTTTTAAGAACCAAATACATTTTTGCAAGACTTTTTGTTTGTTAAACCACTACATTTGAAAGTTATATAAAATACATCTATTTTAATCATCAAAACAGTGAATATGTCAAGTGAATTACATAAACAAGTTTTCTTCTACTAAATAAGCAACACAATGGTAGTGCGGCCACAAGCGTGCTAAAAGACACGCAATACATCGATACAGCAGCCTATAATAACGATTTCACCAAAGTTAGTATCACGATATACGATATCACGATATTCTTGCACACTCTTTATTTACAGTAATGTAACAGAAGGGGTAGGTGGAAATCAGCTCTGCAGTTTTAAACTCTGAGGTCAACAGACTTGTTTTTTTTGATAAGCTGTTTAAGATCGATATTACACATTAAAATCCAAAATGTAACATAATGATCCACGGTTGTCAAAGATTATAACTATAAATCAGACAAAAACATAATATGTCTTCTTTAGTTTAATAGAGGCTAATAAACTGCACTCATAAATCATCAGTTCTATCTCAGCAATAGCCTAATGACGCCTGTAACTTGTTGCAAGTTTGGTTTAAAAGTAGCAAAAAAATTTTTTTATTTCAGCTGCACCGTAGCCTGACAGTTTCCTCTCCTAATAAACTTGTCCAAGACTGAGACCATTTGTCAACACCAACTAGCTTGTTTGTTACTGGTGCTATTTATTGCACTGTTTAATCTACCTGCTGGTGTGTACCCAGCTCCACATTGTAACGTTAGCTCTCCGCACTCTCCTGATTCCCCCAGGCATGAGTTCTCCATCGATGACAGCTGTTTCAAAGACTTCCATTTGGGAGTGTTCGAACTTGAATTCCCAGACCGCAAACTCCAATACAACTCTTTCAGTTTATTTTTGGCTGTTGTTATTTGCGATAATGAGAAAAAAATGTAATCAACATCACTCATTGTTCAGACGGAGCGCAAGGCCATTCTTTATCACTGGCTATGGCTCGCTACCACTAAAGCAATGTATATTGGTATTCATGACTTGTTGCTGTAAGATGAAAATGGTATATTCTGCACTAACCTGAGGCGAGTGGACAGAACAGCACACAGGCTCCTCCCAGTTGGAAGCAACAAAGGAGACGGCCATATTTTATTCACAAAGCAGACTGACCCTAGAAGTGACTTGGCAAACATTACTTTAGCCCCTGCCCCTTTTCTCAGCTCCCAGAGGCGTCTTGTGCCTATAGGAATGTACAAGACATGCAAACCAAATTAGCAGTTGTTTTTATGCTAAAGCTAATGTGTGATGGTGTTTGTTTATGTTTTAAGGGCTTAAGCTTAAATTGATGTTAACATCACATATAGACATATTTTTATAATCCTGATAGCCGCTTTAAACTGTGTATTCAGATCTAAAGAACAGTATTAAAAGGTGTTAAAACACTGTGTTCCAACTTGTGATGTCATGTTGTAATACAGGAAGTGTTCCACTGTGTTTTTAAACTCCATACACCTAGAATCATTTGGATAATTTCAGCCCTGGAATTGCCAGCTCTACTGAACAAACATCACAAGGTGGAACAGAGCATTTAGAGCTTTGGAGATGTAGACAGACTAATAATAAAGGATTACTCAAGCACGTGGGAATGAAACAAAACACAACTGTAGGTATGTTTTTGATGAGGTAACAACATTATAACATGGCATAAAGCTTACAAGAGTCAATTTTGTGTTATATAGGACCTTTAAAGCTTTGTGACTGCATCATGACTTAGTGGTTAGAGCCCTATTCTACATTAGATTGACAGGGGAAGAGTCATTAAGTAGTTTGGCAAAAGAACTTGATATTTTCTTACTTAACAATGTTTGTCCTATTCTCCATTGATAAAGCAACATGTAGCATAAGGGATACATTGGAATGTTGGATATTGTGATCTGTATTGATTAGGGACATCTTTCTCACCCAAGTGCAGTTTGAATTAAAAAAAAAAAAAAAAAAAAATCATGTATGTTATTACACATATGTAACTTTTTGGTTAGGGGTCTGATACCTGCTTGTTTAAATAGCTCTAACTTACGTGTATTCAATTACATGTGCTTTTATGGCTCAAAAATACCTAGAAAAACAGGCATTCTGACTGTCAGCGGGATTGATTCTCCACAGATCTGATCTGTAAATTGGTGTGGTTTGGTCTCCATGATGATAGAAAGGTTTAATGCCATACTTTGAAGTATTCCAAACAAAGCAATGACAAAAAAAACCTTGATTTGTCCAGTTCAATTAGAGTACTCTTCCTTGTCCAATGTGAAAGTGAAACAGTTAAACTCTAATCACTGGCAGCTGCACCTCCAAAGGACGCTGAGAAGTCCAGAAGGGCCAGTTTGTCCTTTACCCACAGAACAGAACCAGGAAACAGAGGAGCCAGCAGGAGCTTGAATAGCCTCAAACATCCCCATAGAGCTCCAGGAAATACTGTACCTACCTTTCACAAACCCATTGTCACAGACTGAAAAACCTGGAAATAATTTACAACATAATAGTAAATGTATGTATTATTTTGTTCTTCTACACAGAATTAATACATTTTCAGTTCATTTAGAACATTGCTGCCTTTATGGGCTTCTATTTCAATGTAAAGAAACACGATCAACATAATCCATTGCTGAGGCAGTGCTCAAGGCCATCCTTCATCTCTCCTGTACCCAACTACTTCAATTGCATTGTGTATTTGCATTCATAAGTTGTGGCTATAAGAAACAAAAGCTGTATGCACTAACCCGAGGCTAGTGAACACAGCGCGGCTCTGGCTCCTCCCATAAATGAAGCAATCGTATATTTAGTTCACAAACCAGCCTGACCTACTCTGAGCTCCTGCACGCAAAAATCGCTCAAATATACTGTAAAAAATGCACTATTATTGATTTGTTTTGGTTGTCTATCAATTAAATGGAGGTATAATTTGAAATATGAAATCATGTTCAATTTATACTTGGTCTAAACGGAATAATCACATCAGATAATTAAATATGGATTTCTTTGGGCTTTTTGAGCACTCGTATCGACCACAGTTAAATTAGCAAGAACGCCGAATGTTGTTTGAATTTCCTGCGAAGACATTGTGTTAATGTTATTTATTCTCTGTGTAGATACCTCTTCATTGCATTATTACTCTGGGCTTTTTATTGTATATTTGTCGTCAATGGCAGAGACATCCGTCCAAACTGCAGTAATTGTTTCTTACTTGGAGCGACTGCCTTGTATGTTAAGTGCTAGCTTGTCTTGTAACATGTCAGATTGCCCCTCACTGTAACATGAGCCCTAATAGCTTTATTGACTGACACCCTATCTGAAATCCAAAGTGCATTAACGCCACCTCCAACGTAAAGCCTAATTCGTTAACCCACTATCTTAACACCACGCTGGTATAAACATTTTGCAACTTGGCAGCTTCCAAACAAATTGTCAGCGTACAGAAGGCGCCCCACTAAGCCCTGACAGCTGACAGGTAAATTGTAAAATATTATGAACCATCAACAAGCTTTTATGCAGTGCCTCTCCCTCTAAAATGAGTCAGCGGCAAATGCATCATGGCCTCAAGTTATACCATCCAAATATTTTTAGTTTATTTCTTGCAAATTATATTCCTTATTGGCATGACACAATGAAAGTGACACAGTTAAAACCACAATGACAGATATAAACTTTCGTGGAAGTCTTGAAGTGGAAGTCTTTTTTTAGAATTATACATTAATTGAAGAAGATTAAACGATACTGCGCTATTCGCCGAAAACAGCCTAACATGTTTTAAGCTTCACTTTCATTTTTGACACTGATCAGCATGCATCCCGCTAATGAAGCTACTGTATATCGCATCAGATTTGTCAAATTGTCGTGTACCATTTTGAATCATACTGTTGTATATGGATGAAATGGATGATGTAGGGTTGTGGGGTGAGCATTGGACAGAATCTTACAGCTGTAAGGAGTGCCCGGGAGAGATCGCTAAAATACTGAAACATGCATGGATGACATCTAAAATCTTGTCAGGCATGTTTTTGATGAGGCAACAACATTATAACATGGTAAGCTCAAACAAATCTATTTTACACAATACCCCCTTTAAAGATATTTTAAGAGTTTCAAGGGAGATTTTTAGCTGCATGTGCAATCACCTACATTTTGTTGGGGTGTAATTAGCATTGAGTATTCATAAATAAGTTTCTGACATGTCAGCAGTGATTTGGTACGATTTTCTTCTGTTGTTAATTAAGATTTTGGCTTGCAAAAATAGTATCCCAGATAATTAGAAACATCAAAACATACCTGGTGCCAACATCTGCTCAAATCAACTTAATTACTCAAACCCTAAGTGTAAATACATTCACAAATCATAATGATTCAATTCATTACTTTTAAAAGTTCTCTGTCAAGGACAAATGGTAGATTTCCCAGGTCCAGTGAACGCTACGACTGATTTCTGGTGCAGTATATACACAGCAGTCCTGACCCTGAAAAAGTGTCTGGGAGATTTTATGACACCCACAAAAAGATTTGCCATTTTTGCTGACTGCAGGTCGTACACTGTCACTGGTGCATAACATATTCCGCCGTTCACTTGTGCTAATATATACTGGCTGTACACATCGTCTGGAGCAGTGAAAGGGAACCACTGTTTGGTAAAGCCCAATGACACATTAGAAATACGTCAGTGCAGTGTAAGGTTAGAGGCATCCACCTGCAAATACAGAAATATTTCAGGATAGGGCATATCGCTCCTGACAAGATTTCCAGCTCTGTGTCTGCCATTGTGATAAAACTTTACAAAACACTAGGAGCTGGATCAACTTTTCTTAAGCAATAATTCAGTAGTGTCTGCCTGCTGTGGCTTTGGGCCTCTCTGTGGGATCCTGTCTGCTTCCACTGCTACACAGAGAGAAGGGCTAACTTGATTCATGAGAGATGTTAGTTTATTTATTAGCCATGGTGGGAGGCACGTCACACACTGATTTGCGACTGTTGTAATGTTCCTTGCTACTGTTGATTTGTAGATTTTTAGTCTAGCGAAAACAAGTGAAAAGATTTGGATGACTTGTTTCAAATTGTCAAAAATAAGGCAAAGCTATTTCAACCTGGAGGGATAAACTTAGTGTTTAGGGGCCTAAACAAGACTAGATGGAGAAGCTGAGGTGGCTGAGGGTTAGGCTGTGGATAAAATGAAGCATACGATGGGAAGGGTTTGAACAATTAAAGCTGAAAGACAGATTTGTACTTTTAAAAAATCACTTGTATGACAGTTTTGTTTTTTTTTAAATTTTGACGGATCCCATCTACTCCTGGATCTCATCAACCCCTGGAGCCTTGCCACTGAGGAGCTTGCTAACCACCTCAGTGACTTCAGCCAGGGTGATGGACGAGTCCGCCTCTGAGTCCCCAGCCTCTGCTTCCTCCTCAGAAGACGTGACAGTCGGATTGAGGAGATCCTCAAAGTATTCCTTCCACAGTCCGACAACATCCCCAGTCGAGATCAACAGCTCTCCACCCGCACTGTAAACAGTGTTGGTGAAGCACTGCTTCTCCCTCCTGAGGCGTTGGACCGTTTGCCAGAATTTCTTTTAGGCCATTCGATAGTCCTTCCCCATGGCCTCTGATGATTGACACCCTTGTGCTCGAACATGGTGTTTGTTATGAACAAACCATGACTAGCACAGAAGTCCAATAGCAGGACACCACTCAGATTCGGATCAGGGAAGCTGTTCCTCCCAATCACCCATCTCCAGGTGTCACTGTCATTGCCCACGTGGGCATTGAAGTCCCCCAGTAGAACAACGGAGTCCCTGATTGGTGCACTGTCCAGTACCCCTCCCAGGGACTCCAAGAAGGTAGTCTGCCCAGCTGTTTGGCCCGTAGGCCGACACAACAGTGAGAGACCTGTCCCCGACCCTCTCGTTCACCGGGGTGAACTCCAACACACGGCGGCTGAGCTGTGGGGCAATGAGCAGGACCACACCTGCCCACCGCCGCTCCCCGCAGGCAACACCACAGAAATGGAGAATCCAGCCCCCCTCAAGAAGTTGGGTTCCAGAGCCCAAACTGTGTGGCAGTGAGGCCGATTATATCTAGTCGGTAACGCTCAACCTCCCGCACAAGCTCAGGCTCCTTCCCCCCCAGCGAGGTGATATTCCATGTCCCCAGAGCTAGACTCCATGTCCGGAGATCCGGTCATCGAGGCCTCTGCCTTCGACTGCCGCCCAGATTTCCCTGCACCAGCCCCTTATGGATCCTCCTCCGGGTGGTGAGTCAATGGGAGGACGGCCCCATGTTGCTCCTTTGGGCTGTGCCCTGCCTGGCCCCGTGGGAGAAGGCCCGGCCACCAGACGCTCGCCGTCAACCACCCACCCCAGGCCTGGCTCCAGGGTGGGGCCCTGGTAATGCCAATCCGGGAGACAAGACCTGTTTGCCTTGGGTGACTCTACCAGGGACATGAATCCCCCGACAACATAGCTCCCGGGATCATTCTGGCACTCAAACGCCTCCATCACATTAAGGTGGCGGTTCAAGGAGGGGTTCTGTTCATGGTATTTATGGACATAATTTCTAGGCGCAGTCAGGGGCTGGAGGGGGCCCGGTTTGGGGACCACAGGATCTCGTCTCTGCTGTTTCCAGATGATGTTGTCCTGATGGCTTCAGACCAGGACCTCCAACGTGCACTGGGGCACTTTGCAGCAGAGTGTGAAGCGGCTGGGATGAGGATCAGCTCCTCCAAATCCGAGGCCATGGTTCTTCACCGGAAAAAGGTGGCTTGCCCTCTCCGGGTGGGTGGACAGTCCCTGCCTCAAGTGGAGGATTTCAAGTATCTTAGGGTCTTATTCACGAGTGAGGGGAGGATGGAGCATGAGATTGACAGGCGGATCGGTGCAGTGATGTGGTTGCTGTACCGGACTGTTGTGAAGAGGGAGCTGAGCTGAAAGGCAAAGCTCTCGATGTACCGGTCAGTCTATGCTCCTACCCTCACCTGTGGTCATGAGCTTTGGGTAATGACCGAAAAGACAAAATCACGGATACAAGCGGCTGAAATGGGTTTCCTCTGCAGAGTGGCTGGGTGCTCCCTTAGAGATAGGGTAAGGAGCTCAGTCACATGGGAGGAGCTTGGAGTAGAGCCTCTGCTCCTCCACATCTGTTCAGGATGCCTCCTGGACGCCTCCCTCGGGAGGTGTTTCGGGCATGTTCCACTGGGAGGAGGCCCCGGGAAAGACCCAGGACACACTCGAGGGACTATGTCTCTTGGCTCGCCTGGAAACGCCTTGGGGTCCCCCCAGAGGAGCTAGAGGAAGTGTCCAGGGTGAAGGAAGTCTGGGAGTCCCTGCTTAGACTGCTGTCCCTGCAACCTGGCCCCGGAAAAGCGGAAGAAAATGGATGGATGGAAGTTCAAAATTCCAATCAGGTATAATCTCTGTCCAAGAAACATTTTTTTCTGACCTTCTAAACATAAATTAACAAACAAAATTAAGGTCCAATGTACAGTAGGTTATGGAATTATGGGTTACATTTGCAAAACAATAGTATTTTTCCACTTTGAACAGGTTCCAATTCCCAGCTGATACCAAGACACCAGCCACAAAGGGTTAGCATATAGCTTATCTGTTGGGTTAGGTTAGGACTGGGGATGCACCGATCCAGCTTTTTCAGTTCCAATACTGATTTCGATACTATAGCTTAAAGTATCTGCCAAATCTGTCAGTACCTGATATCAGCAAGTACTGGTGCAGAGATCTTCAAACAAAATTAAAATAAGACATAGCTGATCCAAATGTGTTATGTAGCTGTTATTTATCTCTCAAGTAATGACTGAAGAACTTGTAAATAAAAGATCAAACATTGTGAGACTTTCTAGGACATTATGACCAATAAATAGTCATATTGCTAATATTTTCAGTATCGGCACTCTCGGATCAGTGCATCTCTAGTTAGGACCACTGTTTTGAAGAGTAATACCGTTCTTAAAATTGAAACGCCAATATGACATTTGCCCTTCAGCAGTTGTGTTAGATCAGTGCACTTAATCGGTTTTATGTCAGATGCCCTTCCTGGTGAAAACTTTTCTGTCAAACTTTTTTTTTGAAACAACCAAAATTACCCAAATGTAACTGAAGAGGACCGCAGTGCTTTACATAATATATGCTTGATTTTTCTTTGGAATCAGTAAATTGGGAATGAATTTCAAGAGTAAGCGTGTAATAAAACAACTCTTTGTGGCAGCACATTCAAAGGTGTATATGAACATTTCCCAGCAGAAGCAGTCAAACAGCTTCTAATTAAACTCTTTTGCTTGTGTTTAATAGTCGATAAACACTTCATTTTATGTGTCCCTGTGCAATTCCCAAGAACAATAATTTGAGGTTAAACGCATCTGCAGTCTGGCTACATTTCCCTTTTTATTAAAACGCCAAGTTCGGTTTTAAATAATTCATGTCTCGCTGGAATGTTATTCTCACCGAAATGACCCTAATTTTAGCAGTGTCAAGATGGTATAAGAATATCAGTACATTTGTCACTTTTTGGGCAGCAGTGTAATGCATACAGTCAGAAATATGTTTGAACAGATCAAATGGTGATGTTTGTATTTATTGAATCTGATGTGAGGTTTGACGTCTGCTTTCCCCGTCATTTTCTTCTTCCTACATTTGTTTGAAAGGAGGAAATAGAGGAGTTATGGCAGATGCAGTCACTCGTCAAGGCATGCTGTATTTTACAAGTGTACCTGGCAGATATGGTGTTTTCAAGGGATTGTTTTAAATATTTAAAGGTGCACTGCGCAACTTTTCAGTCAGGGGGTCCACTACCATGAAAATGCTATTGTTTGCCTGTAATGTTCCACAATATGGTATTAAGCTATGTAAGACGCATTTATTCAAATGTGGGTTTTGCTCAAAAATACATTTAAAAACATGCTTTCTTACTCTGAGTGAAGTCATCTCTTCACAGATCTCACCTGTCAATTAGCCTGGTGGTGTCTCCTCCTTGTTTCTGTGGAGATTGGAAAGTTTAACGCCATACATAAGTACATTTATTTTCATTAATTTCATTCATTCATCTAAATTAATTCTTTATACTTTTTATTTTGTTATTTTGTTATATGTTAATATGTTGTTTGATTGTGTTTATTACTTTAATTTTTGATTGTGTTTATTACTTTAATTTTAAAGCCCATATTGCGCTTTTTAAAAATCTGTTATAATGTTGTTTCCTCATCACAAATTTACCTGGACATAAACTTTTTAAACTCCATGCACCTTCACTATAGAATCGTTTGATGATTTTTAGCCCTTGGAAGTGCCAGTCTCTACTTAACTAAAGGTAAAAGGTCGCTGTTAACTTGAAAACTACCACTGCATGACATCACAAGGTGGAACAGAGCATTTTGAGCTTTGGAGATGTAGACAGACTAATACTCAAACATGTGTGAATGAAACAAAACTCAACTCAAGGTATGGCTTTGAGGAGGTAACAGCATTATAACATGGTTTAAACCTCACAAGAGTCAATTTTGTGTAATATAGGACCTTTAAAATTCAGATTAGACCTATATTACTCCAATAGCAAAATACAAGAAAAATGTATGGAATCAGACTCTAGTTCAATGGACTAAACAATTTTGTTTTCATCCCCCACTCTAAGAAAAAAATGAAAAGGGTAAAAAGAAGCAATGAGGACATCTTAAAAAAGTCCCCTCTGTGCATTTGAATGTGAGGATCCTGGAGGCACTTTGGCATCCTTCCGCTCGGCTGGAGACATCAGGATGACAAAATGGAGCGCATCAGTGTATAAACTTGACCGCATGAAGCCGCATCACTCAGGCAAATGACGGTGCGCTTGTGAGGCTACACCAGGAAGTGGAGGATACAAGCCCCAGGCACAGCGATGCATTGGAAATCAAAAACACAGTGCTTATGATATGGGGCTGTGCTTTTAGCTGCACATACAACAAGAGGGAATATTTTAGCTGTGTTGTGACCTCTGTAAAAGTAAGAAATTGTATTATTTTTATGATGACTGCATGGTTTAAGCATTTCATATTTAACTACAAGATTCAGGATAGGATAAGGATCTTGACACAATTGGGAAATTAACTGCAAATTACAACGGCGACAGCAGAATAAATATTATTATAGTAGCACTACTAATATCACATAATCAAGCTCACCCTTAATATGATGATGGTTTTAACACTTAATTAAAGTTGCATTATTCATGCACTCTCCACACTGGTGGTAAGCTTCATCTGTATGGCCCTGGGGTAGGCTAAAGGCGGAGATGTGAAAACCACTCTATAGTCTCTTAAACATGTTATTACTTATGAACTCATCCTGCCAAAGCCAAGGTGCCTTGATGTGCACTATGCAGTAGTGCGTACTGGACTGATGCTGTTGCAGAAATATTCTGTTGGAAATTCAGAGATAAGTCTGAGAAAGCTTCCACTTTCCTGACAAATTGGTAGAAAATAGTTTCCCAAATGGTGCATTATTTTGGTGGTACCCAGGTGGCACATTTAGTTCAATTGATCCACCTTTAGTTAGCCTTTATATTTTAGTCTTGCTTTAACGTCAGGTCTCATTATTTAGGCATCCTTTAGTACAAGTCTGGGACCCCGTTTAGATACTTTATTTGCAATTGTAAACAAAATACAACAACATTCAAGTGGACTGCCAGAATGTGGATTTAGTTGAGATGTAGAATAAAATATTGATGTAAAAAACATTTCTATATCAATCACTCAACACAGTCATTTCAACACCCCATCCAAACTGTGCTAACACGCATTTTACAGCAGCAGTATCTGTGATAATATCAGAAGATCAGGAGCAATTTCTAAGTTCAGTGGTCATGGCTTTATATTTAATGAATAGTTGTGGTTCATAGTCGTTACAGTAGTTAAATCCAGTTTTCATTGTTTTGGTCAACCACAACTACAACTACAACAACAACTACTACTACTACTACCACTACAACTCCTACTACACTGTGACTGCAAAGACGGTTTATGAATCTCCGATCAGCTCTCTGTGACCTTTACAAGACCTTTTGAAGATAACGTGAGAAAACTTTTAATGACCAAAAAGTTGAAAATTAATTGCGGCGGATCACTAAAACACATATCCAATCTACTGCTAAGCAAATGCACACTTTGTTTTGGATATCGACTTTATGCCACCATCAGCACTCTGAAATGTTATATGAAGTTGTATGCCTCCAATGGTGCGGACAAATACTTGTTACATGTATTGATGTTTTTAGTCAAAAGGGGGCATTTGGATGGGAAGCACTGACACTTGCGTATTGATCCAGCCATTACAACACTCCACAAGGTTCATCACAGGAAAAACACAAAGTATTCCCTCTGACATTTACACCTCCCTTATATAGAGCTGCACAGGGACAAAAGCCCAGGAGTTTTTATGTGTGGTAAACATGTTATTCACGATGTACACAGTCACTCTAAAGTTTTGTGTGTCCCAGTTGTATAGAATGAGATCATACATAACAATATGACCAGTGTTCTGTGAAATGACAAGAGGTGGGCAATATATTGATCAGTATATCATCGCTGTAGTTTTGAGGGCATTTAATCTTATTCTAGCAAAAATAAATGCTGCATAAAGAGTATAATAACAATGGAAAGAACTTTTAAAGCAGATTTATTATGCAAAATCGACTTTTCAGCGCTTTTAACCATGTTATACGTGTTTCGCCTTCTCATTTACGCTTTCAAAGTTGTATTTGGAATGATTCATGTTTGAGCATCATTTAATCACTTATTTACAAGTTGCCATATTGCAATCAACCCCTGTTCACTGCCATCGACATACGCCCACTGCTCTGTACATTGTTCTTCAATTTTATTTTCTTAATTGGGATAGGATTTAGCAGTGTCATGTCATTGTCATTTTGATACAAATGAAAAAAATCTGCTACTCAGATATATAGATAGATAGATTTGTTTCTTTTGTTAAGTTGTTTTAGATGAATATTGTGATTTAAATTGTACAAATTATAACATAATGATCCACGAGTGTTGTATAGTATAACTATATAGCAAGCTCAAGCAATATGTCTTCTTTAAGGGTATGAGAAGTCATATTATGCATCTTCTGAGTAATTTTACCGTCATTTCACATTCATCTGATACCATATCTAATACATTTTAAGACATGTTTTAACACATTTCTGTTGGAGCAAGAAAATATCGCCTGAAAACCAGCATACAAAGAGATACTATAATAGACTATTGACATTTTTGCATATCTTCAAAACCACATACAAAATACAATATACACCTTATAATTCTACACTGTTTCAAAATGGAGCACCTCTGTCACTGAAAGGGCTTTATAAAGTGAATCTGGTTCAAATCAGAGGTTGTCCAAATGTACCCATGTACCACTTTCGTCATATAGACCTCTTCCATACTGATGGACCACTCCCTTTTACATCTTGTACATTCCAAATGCCAGAATCACGGAGCTTAAACCCCCTGACTTGACTTGAATTGTCTGTTCTCCGGTCTCATTAAAGGATCCTGGTGTGTTGTATCATTCATGACACAGAGCACTCATAAATTGGCCATTTCTGCCCCTGTTACCAAACTAGATGCCCCCTCTGCTGTCACTTCCTCTTCTTCTCCCCTTTCAACTCCCACATCACATACACATCAAAGTCCTCTCCCAGCAGAGCACCACGGTAATGATTGCCCCATTTTTCTACTGCTTTAAATTTGACCATTTCCCACTGACTTTTAGGTTTTCCTTCATGTTTCTAATTCAATCAGGGATAAAATATGCACCTTATATATGCTATGTGCAATTACCTACATTACTGTGATTGTGGGACACTTCTTTCAAAGCAGTGGGTTTCAAGTATACATTATCGTTGATTTTTTTAAGAGCTCAAATGAGAATGAAAACAGTGAGAAAATACACAAAATCGAAGGAAGTTTGTTACAGTGCTTAGGTTTCATGCACGCAGGCTAAATGGGAAAGCTACAGACCTTAATGCAATATAGGCCTGCTTTTTCCAGTTCATGTACCAACTATATTTGGAAAAGCATGATGAGCTGCAGTTATACATGAATTCTCTCCATACTGTCTGGCTATATGGGCTTTCGGGTCATTTGGGGAAGCACTCGCCGCCTTGGTGTGCAAAAGCGGCTCGGCCATATTTTGGTATGAAATGTGATGGTGTTATGGCAGGTTAAATGGGAGATCAGCGCATTTACAAGTTCAAATAAACCGTCAAATTGTGACATCCAGATGGTCGATGAATCTGTGCAAATAGATTTCCACTGCGGCGCAGACAAACATGAGCGGTGCACAGAGAAGAAACAGTCAGGCATGAATACATTGTTGTGAGTCAACCTGGCAACTTTATAGACACAATTGTATTTATTTATTTTATTTATGATTATTTATTTATTTTTTTATGCTACACTTGAATATTGTTCTTCTGCCATTCCATGCAGAAATGACTTTTGGTTTGTTAAAGACATGTTGTTCTTGGTTTTCAGTGTCCTGTTATATGGTGCTATTTTGAAAATGTTTGACCATTCAAATGTATTTTGTCTTACAATGTTAACTGCTATTTTTGGCCCTAACTTTCCTTTTTTTTTTTTTTTATTGCATTGGCATTACAGTTTCAATGTCGTAAACTGACTGATGTCCATGTACTGTTTATGGCATGACTATGGCATGCTAAAGGGAAAAATATCTAAGATCTGTTTGAGATGCCAAATCAACTCAAGCTGTTGAGTTGATTTAACATCTCAAATAGATCTTTAACTTGTTTTATTTTTGGCTCATGCTCCTTACATTTTAATAAAAGTACATAGTACAGTTAATTAGGTATATAGCATATTCTATTCCTTTTGCACATTGCAACCATGACCTCAAGTTCCTTACATCTTGTACGAACAAATGCCCCACTCCCTTTTCCCAGGCCTTATATACAAGTATTGTACTTATCTATATTACAACTCCTCCCTGGTACACTTGCTGAAAAGTTGTATAACCTGCCAAGTAATGTTAGCTCAGATATCCCAGAGGAGTTCTCTGTTTGTAGTATAAGGCAAGCTTGCTGTACACAAGCTTACTGCTCTCTACCCAAAGCAGGTCAGTAGTGCAATAGGTCATCCTGGTTTTCCATAAGATACATAAGTGAGTCTGTTTTTGGGCCTGACACTTGGATCATCTGTGTATGAGAGTGGGATTTGTGATTGATTGTTGCCACACAGTGGCCACCACATTTTCATCGTCCAGCCCCAGGGCAGCTGCAGACACAGCCTCCTTTTTGTCCTTCTCCTGCTATTCCTTCTCCTACCAGTTAAACCCAGTGTGAGGAAGCCAAATCACTCCCATTTCTCTTGTGCCACACACCAGAGTCTGTGCACTCCCCATGTCCTTTCCCCTCCAATCTCTGTCACTGCTTTGATGCAGGTATCCTTGGGTATTCCTCACCGAAGGACATCTCTGGAGGTGCAAATGTGGTCATTACAGTAGTAGCAGCTAACCTCCTGCCTTATAGTGGTGTTTATATGATGTGATGGATGTCTATAGTGGAAAGGGCTGGCTTCAGTCCTGACATGTTTCCTGTTTAACAATACCAGCTTTATCCTTCAGACTTGCAATGTCACATAAACCATATATGGCTCATTAAAGGCCTTGAGAATGTATGCACTTTGAATGTTCTTTTTAAAAAGTATAGTTACAGGGCATCAGTCACACTTCAAGTTTTGTTTTTACTTCTTGCACAGTTTTAAACTGACTTCAGTGGAATGGTAAACAAACAATACACCGTTTAATGGGATTGTTTGTCATTGTGGGATAGAAGACTGGTGCCACAGTGGATAAAGCATCATTACACTTTGAGCTGAATAACTTGGCGGGGCCTCATACTTTATCTATTGCATATCCAGGGTCACATGTGCTACAGATCCAACATGGAGGTGTCAGTGGAGTCAGTATCTCTATTTCTACATATTTCTACATTTGGAATACAGCACATGTGTGAATATTTACATTCCACTCTTTGAATTTCCTTCACCTAGTGATGGAGGGGGACTTTTTTGTCTTACCTGGCATGATTTTTGATGAAAGCATGTAGCTCATAAAATACTGGTACTTCTAATTGCCTCAGTGTAACGTTTATGACACGTTATGGAAATCCAACCAAAATGAACATGAACAGATTTACTATAAATAGTGTAGGAACATAATTATGATTGTTATGGTCTATTAGAGCCATGCTGTAACTCATTTACAGTAACACACCTTCTGTCTGTGGTCAGCTCACACTTTTACTCTGGGCTCTTTTTATACTTGATCAAACTGTTCAGTCAAACATTGGGAACAAGCAATTTTCATAACTTAAGAAACAACTGAATTAGAAGTCCTCTAAGTAACGTTTTGGTGGGTGGTTCTGTACCTTCTTGCTTTTATTCAGAGTAGGTGTTAATATTGCTAAAGGAAAGGAAAACACACATTTCCTCTGGTATTCACAGGAGAAGTTTGGGGTCTTTTAAATACCTCAACATAACACCCCTGGTCCTATCCAAGGTGCAAGTCCTGTTCCTAAATTGTAGTCTCTGTGAAATGTGGGGAAGTGGTATTTTCGTGACAGATCCTGCAGCACTAACTTAATGGTCACCCAAGTTATTTCAGTTAAGCTCATCTAAGTTATAAAAAGAAACCATCACGGTGCCCATCTTGCTACACCACCATAAGTAAGTCCTTTGGGTCTGCCGCTCTGACAATCTAGTGTTCCCAGAGCACACAGAGCAAGTTTTCTCCCTCTTACTTAGAAACTTTGGAACATCTTGACCATATTAAAATGTAAGCATGTGATAAAAAATGCCCACTGTGTGTTTTAGTCACTTAGAGCTCATGAAATATTTCCCAGAGTGCATTGCAGCGACCAAATGAGGCGAGTGGATGACTTCTTCCAGGCCTGGCCACAGCTCAAGCCTACAGCCCGTCCACAGGCGCCGTAGCACAGGGAGGAGAGAGAGGAGTGGAATGATTAGGATAGAGGTGAGTCTCAAAACCTCAAACCAGTCTACATCCTGGCATCGAACTGCAGAGCCTGTATTTGATTACCACAGATAGACTGTCATTATGGTCTGGTCTTTATAAAGTAGTGAATCATGGGAAGAGTGTTGGGAATTTGTTTTCAAATAAAAGCACTATTATATGGCTAAACATCTGCTAAATACAGGTACAAGTACAGTGGCCAAATTGGTAAAATGTATAAGTATGCATGAAAAATACTGCATAGTTTATACACATTTTTAGATTTTTATTTTACCTTTTTTGAGTGATTAAAGCTGAATTCAGTTATTCTAAACTGCTATCCTTATATTTTGGGGCGATTGGGACTTATACTGTAGTTAGTAACTAATATGGTTAATGTTAATGACATTTAGATTATTAAAACAGCATACAAATTGTATCTGAAATACTAAAATACATTTGGGGAATTACAGGTACTCTCAAGTTGTAGTGTCCAAGACTTCCATCTAGGAGTCAAAATCTTTCTAATACTACATGTAAATAATAACCTGCCATATTAATAATGTCTTAATCTATAATCTGGTTAATCTTAATGTCCTTAAACCTCTAAACCAAAACCAGATGCCGCTTTTTATTTGACAGTTTTCAACCTAGATATTATAGAAAGACATAGGGGAAATTTTATCATGCAACTCTTAACTTATGTTGCTATAATTGTTCTTGTAACATAAAATATGGCAAATGCTGGCACTGAACTGTGTTTGTCCTCGATCAATGCTGCACTTTTTACCAAACACCAAAACATCCACCAAATGTTCCAAGTTTAACTGGCATTATCAAGCATTAAAACTCAGTAGATTTTACAACCGAGTCATGAACCTGGAGCGATGAAAGAAGGATCTGTTTCAAATCTTTTAATCCCGGACATTCTGGGCTGCAGTGTAAATGCAGGATGGAGGATAAGGCTTCTCTGTCCATCTGGGTTCAAAGATCCACAACAGCTGTGTATGGAAATCCACCGTTTGTGCTAGATACTGTGGGAGATTAACAAGGCGCATTAGTGACAGGAATGTATGATTCACGAAATAGTCTTCGTCACTCTCTGCAAACTAGGTCTCTCCTTTTCAAGTGTTTTGTGAGGATGTGGATTGACTTAAGAAACAACTTGATGGAACTAGAATGGCGAGCACTGTCCCCTTCTACATCTCCTCCCACCTAGATCCCCCCGTAACCCTCCACTCTCCACACCAGCCATAACTGTGAACTGGACTGCGTATTGATGCAACAAACAAACTCATCTGCACCTTATACTGCAAATATCTACCTCTGCCTTTCTGCCATGTTGTTGTGTTACTCCTATAAGTACCTCAGTAGTATATACGCTAACATTCTAGTACTTGCATTTTATGAATTGCACTGATACTGTTTGCACTAGTCACACTACTTTTTAAATGCTCTAAATTTAATTTCGTTGTTACTTTGACAATGGCAATAAAGCCTTCAGTCTTTAATATTGAATCTTGAACATTGTGAAATCAATTAGCATAAGTTCTAAATAAAAGCTACTGTTCATAATAAATGTAATTGAAATAACTGCAAAAAAGAGCTGTTTCTTGTGTTGATGTGGATAATTCTGTTAATTCTGTTGAAACATTTTGTTATTGCTAATGATGACTGGTAGTCCATATTTAACAGCATTTAGACATTTTCATTGTAGTCTGTTCAACCAATTCTAAAAACTTGAAAATTCTGGGTTATTTCTGTGGTAATAGACAGACCTTCATTTCACTTATTTTCCTATTTCATATTTGAAGTTTTTGAATAGATCAGAGGAAGCCTGTCTTATTAGAACACATGTAGTCCAACCAGACTTCCAGAGCGGGTCAGTATAAACTGTTATTACGTATGTTATAAGCTCCTCAGTCATGATGTTCTGTTTTTCACTTTACTGCTTTACCTGACCTCACCTCCAATACAGTGGCATCCAGGAGTCACCAATTACAGCCTACAGTGACTAAAGTCAGGATATGTCTGTTTTTAAATCACTAACAAATGTTTATCTGAAAAGTTTGGATTTGTGGTTTAGTATTTTCCTTGTTAGTGTCATCTTTTGCCCTGCCACAATTGCAGACACACCATTTTTAGCCGGGTAATGATGTCTGTGACTGTATAGAAACTTTCTATTGAGTTTCGTAATTCAAACTTTGCAGAGCAGCAATATTTAGGGTTTGTGTTGTGTGCTTGTGGTATCAATAAAAAGAACATACTTTTCTGTCATGGGGTATTGCCTCCTGAAAATAACAGAAATTTAATTTTTTCTCCCAACTTGGGATCAAACATGGCACAGAGGCTGGATGGCTAGCACTCACGCTTCAAGGATGGGGGTTTGACTTCTGGGCATGTTTTCTAGTGGTCCAGTGTGAAGACACAATCTCCCGCACTATAGGAAACTCTAAAAATTCAGTTTTTGACTGAAAAGGAAATAGAAAAGAGAATATTTGGTGATTCAAATCTCTGTGTTTTGCCGGCGTCACATTTTCCTTGTGTAAATGGCAGGTGAGTTGGTGATTGTTTGAAGTGGCGCGGTGCTGCAGAAGCTGTCCACAGCACTTTGACACAATAAGAGCAGAAGAAGAGCACAAGTGGAAGTGAGGTGCGCCACATGCCTTTGTCCATTGTGCTCATGGTCCTCCCCCACAGGCTGCACACACGGCCATGTGGCAGCACTACACAGCTCTGCTAACTCACTCACACAGACACTTTCATGAGCATCCAAATGTTCCTAGAGAGGAAATCACTTCTTTACTGTTGTTTCCCCAAACATGGCTTTTGTTTGTGTGTGTACAAAGGCGGAAGTGCTGATACGGCCCACAGAGGATAAATGGAATAAAACAGCAGTCTCATAAAAAGATGCGGTCTCGGGCAGGCGGGTGGCACAGGCTCTGTCGAATAATAATAATAATAATAGTGTGCCAGAAAGCCTGGCTGCACTCGCTGTGGCACATGCGGAAAAGAACTAATAGAGGAATGAACTTCCCTCTGTCATCAACTAGCTCTGAATGCCCCTGAGCCAGGCATTAAACATGGGGCTGTGTGCTGAGCTCCGCTGTAGTACATGAGCAGCACTGCTCCCAGCTATGAGTGGGTACACAAAGCCTAACTTTGCCCCACAGCTATTGCTGCAAATAGGAACATATTTTAGTAAACATGCGACAAGCCTGTGAAATCAGGATAAGAACGTATTGTATTGAGCCCTCTCTGTAGTGACAATGGAGTCAGTCTTATGCTATCTCAAAGGCGAATGCCTCTGTGTTCAGAAAGCACTCACTTTGTCTGTAGATATGCAACTTTTATAAGTCAAGTGACATTTCAGCACTGTTTTGTCAGACTTTATCCCAGTACAATGGTCTGATCTGATACACAAGGTATTTTTCAGTCTAAAAACACTTTTGTCAGTACAAGACAAATCATTGTACCCATAGTCTCATGTCTAATTTCACAACATTTTACTCTTGCAATGTCAAGGAGTCCACAGTCTAAAATCTCTCCTCATACCACAATTAATTCCATTCAACAAACACTGACATTGTGTCCCAGTCTAACCTAGCTAAGGGTGGTCCTTGGTGCGGATATGACAGTGTATAAGGACAGTGTAGTTAGCACTCCTGTAAATTTGACCTGACAGCGAGTGTCACCATGGCGACATCTTGAGCGCAGCAGGAAGTAGCTCGGCTCCCTGGTGCTGGCTCTGTGTGGCCTTCATAGCGCTGCTGCCTGCTGTAATGAATCATATGCTTGTGGCGTTTCCTTAGGAGTTGGCTTCACTGCGGGCACATATTTGCAGTGGAATGTGCAGCGGTGTGGGTGGAGGAGGGAACTGGGCTAATTGTTTGAGAGCATGTTATATCATCGCAGAGTAATAATTGACACAATTAGCAAGAAGGAACAAGCATCTCCTTCGAAAATGGGAATACAAAAAATGGACAATGGGGCAGATAGATTGTTTTGTTTCCTTGATGGCTGCAGTTTGAAATCCTATCAGATCTCCTCTGCATTGGCGCGGGTGGAGATAAGGAGTCTCTGACGTCTGTAATGTTTGTCAGCTGTAATTAAGTGGAGGTGAAGATTACAGTAGATTTCCAGTATGTACACACCATGCACAATTCATATTCTGACCTCTGCTTAAACCAATAGCCCTGGTTTGGAGCTTGTGTTGCTTGCTTCTCCACCAGGACGTGCAGTAATCTTCCCAGCTGGTATTTGTCATTGATGCATCACCATGGCAACCGCAGCATACAGAATTAAATGTGCTTTTCACGATGGAGCACTGTGATAAAAGGTTTGATGGTGCTATTGCAAGAAGTGAACAGGGCTTTATGATATTGACTGTCAATATAGAGGTAATCACAATATGTCATATGTCTTTTATATAGGCTATTGTACACTGCTGTGTCTCAAGCTTTATTGATTGAATTTGAGTGGTATAGCACACTGAATATGTTTTAACCTGCATTAGATTGTTGTTTGGTCTTTGTATTAGTCTATATCAGTAAGGTATTGAACATATACTGTGCTTTTTCTGGTATTTATTTAGTGATAATCTATTACATGCATAGATAATGATTTTACTAGATCAAAATAATAATAATAATAATAATAATAATAATAATAATAATAATAATAATAATAATAATAATAATAATAAAAAACAGGTCCATTGGCTTTTGCATTTCAAAGAATTGCAAGTAATTTATAGGGCTGTTGGTGGGGATAGGGGTAAGGTGAAAACAGATTTTTTTTGACTAATGAAACCTTGAATGCAGGACCAAACAGGATTAATCTGACATGTATGAATGAATCAAAAGAATTGGACTAAGGGACTATGACTTACGGTGTTAGTGGTTAAAGAAGCAAATTTGGAGCCGAGTTTCATATTAGCAATAGGAATTTATTTACATTTTAAGACCAAAATAACGAGACTCACAGCAGCAGTTACAGGGAGAGTGGTGACAGTTTTTTCAATGTAAAGACAATTGGAAACAGAAGCAATGGAGCTAGAAGCACCCCCATGTACAATTCCTATTTGGAACGCGCAGGTTAGTGGGTTAGCTATGTCCATTTAAAAATCAACCATTGGCTCATCATTAGCTTTCATTTGCCATCTCTCATGTACTTTGCATACATCAGCAGACATAGTTTAATGTTGTTACACAGAGGTGAAAAGTGCTGCCTTCATTTTTAGACCATTAACACAGAACATGTCAGACTCCTCACACATAACATGGGTTGTCAGTCACAGCCCCAGGTCTGTGTCAAATCTACTCCTCAGCACAAAAGTTGCAGGAAAACTATGTATTGCAGATGTTCATTTGATTAGTGAATTAGTTGTATTTAGGGGTGCACTATGTAACATTTCTGGCAGGGGGTCCGCCATCTGCTTGTCTCCATGGAGATGTTATTGCTCTGCGGGAATGTTACACAGTATGACATTAAACATATCCATCTTGATCTTACTCAATTACAGATGTTTTTTATTGCTCAAAATCCCCTCAACATACACTGTTCTTACTGTGAGTGGGGCTTGCCTCACCATAGACCTGACCTGGAACTTGACGTTGTTGCAGCTTGTCTCCATGGATTGTTTTTATGCTGTACTTTGGAACAATCCAGGGAATGATTAGCAGGTAGCAAACTCTCCACTAGAAATGTTACATGGTAGATCTTTAAATTGATCAGTTGAAAATAAGGAGGTATAAATGCCTGTAAATGAGCAGTAAACATGAGTTAAAAACTACTAATACTATGGATTCACTGATCAATCACAATTATCTACTGTATAAATTAAAGGGCCCATATTATACTCTTTTCTGATCTATGTTATAATGTTGTTTTCTCATCACAAACATAATTTGGATAATTTCAGCCCTGAAATTGCCAATCTTTGAACATTTAAAAACGACCACGTCATGACATCCCTAGGTAAAACAGAGCATTTTGAGCTTTGGAGATGGTCTCATTTAAGCAGCAGTGTCATTAGCTGTAGTGCAAAAGAGTGTGCATTAAAAAATTACTAAAAATTACTGTGGAACAGTGGGAGAGGAACTCCCCAGGAGAGAGATGTGTGTTTGATGTGTCATGGTAGGAGAGAGATATGCCTTAGGTAAGTTTCACCCGGGCTGGGACACTTGCACTAAGAACAACGGGAGAGGGAAGTGGTGAGTGTGGGGGTCCGAGGGGGGAGGGAGGGCAGGGCAGGGAGAGAGTTCAGCATCCTGACAGCTTGGTGGATGAAGCTGTCTTCAGTCTGCTGGTCCTGGCCCGGAGGCTCTTCAGTCTCTTTCCTGATGGCAGCAGACTGAAGAGGCTGTTGGATGGGTGGGTGGGATCACCCGCAATGCAGAGGGCTTTACGGGTGAGGTGGGTGTGGTAGATGTCCCGCACGGAGGGGAGAGAGACACCCACGATTCTCTCAGCTGCTCTCACTACTCGGTGTAGCCTTTTCCGGGAGGACACGGTACAGGTGCTGTACCACACAGTGATGCAGCTGATGAGGATGCTCTCTATGGTGCCTCTATAGAAGGTGCTCATGATGGGAGCTGGGGCTCTGGCTCTCTTCAACTTACAGAGGAAGTAGAGTCACTGTTGGGCTTTACTGGCCAGTGATGCAGTGTTCTTGGACCAGGAGAGGTCCTCAGAGATATGCACACCAAGGAACTTGGTGCTGCTTACTCTCTCCACAGCAGCTCTGTTGATGGTGAGGGGGGTGTGCTGTGTGTGTTCTCTCCTGAAATCTACGACAATCTCCTTTGTCTTCTCCACATTCAGGGAGAGGTTGTTGTTACTGCACCACTTGACCAGGCGGCTCACCTCGCTCCTGCAGTGCGTCTCATCATCGTTGCTGATGTGACCCACCACAGTTGTATCGTCTGCAAACTTGATGAAGAGGTTGGAGCTGTGTGTCGGTGTGCAGTCATGGGTCAGCAGAGTGAAGAGGAGGGGCTCAGCACACATCCTTGGTGAGCCCCTGTGTTCAGTGTGATGGTGCTAGAGGTGTTGCTGCTGACCCGTACTGCCTGCGGTCTTCCTGTCAGGAAATCCAGCAGCCAGTTGCACATCGAGATGTTGATCCCCAGCCTGTCTAATTTGATTATGAGTTGCTGGGGGATGATTGTGTTGAATGCTGAACTGAAGTCAATGAACAGCATTCTAACATAACATATGATCTCTGGTGTTCAGGTGTGTAATCAACAGATATCACCCATTAGCCTCATTCACACTGTGGAACACCTAGATTTGAACATGAAGTCAACGGCAGTCAGATCTGCTACACTATAATGGAAGCTGATAATTATATGGACTACAAATGCAGCTATAACAATTGGCACTCATTAGCATACTTTCACTGTAGTGTATTAGAATAGCAACAAGATTAGCATTTGGTATAATTCTGCACACACTTCACGTTGCAGGTCTCTTCTTCCGCATGGACCGTCAAAAATCAATGTTAATGCAGTGTAGGGTGAAGAATATCGATGGAAGGTCACATGACTTTGATTACCTCCTGATGTGAAGCATGATCTGTGTGTGTCAGGGATTCAGCCTGCTGTCTCCGCCTCCTACATTAGCAGCGCACACTAATAAAGACCTAACACGTGCACAAATTATTACATCTCAGAAGGTAGACATGATTGTTCATCTGTGGCTGCTGGATACGCAGTTTTCCAGTTTAAAGGCACACCAAAATTGAAATGCAGTATAAAAATGTAAAATGTACTTGAAATCAGTGATCTTTTGTGCTTTAAATCACTTTTCTGTTTTATGCCTCCCACAATTATGTGACTCAGTGGTAGAACACATATTGACACTTTACATCTGAGTTCACCAACATTCCCTGGTGGTGTGATGCTAACTGTAGGAACTGCTCTGTCTGAGGCATTATTAGACTTTAATCAATGCTTTATTTTAACACAATCTGACCATAAATACCTAAACAAGACCATGAACATATTAATCACAGGCTCCTGAAATAGTACTGTTTAAATCCATTGTGTAATTTTTCTTGAATTTTCAGATTATTAAAAAAAACCAACAACTTTGGACCGTATTTATTATAGATGACATCACAACATTCTAGGAAAAAATAAAGAAACACAAAAAAATGTATTTAAATCAGGAGGGAACCTTCAATGAGAAATCACTGGAGGAGCAACTCATATGGAGGCAGAAAAAGTTGGAGCTTGAAAAGACATTAGAGAAAATGAAGGAAGAAAGACGTGAATATGAAGAAAGAGACAAAGAGCTGTGCGATGAAGTTATTGCATTGAGATAGGAGAAGGAAAACTGGAGCATAAAATACCAAGAGCTTGAGAAGAGCTGCAATGAGAAAGCAAAACAGGTGCAGGAGTCTCAAAACAAAATGGAAACTTTAAAATTGAGATTTTGCGAACAAACAATATGATGAGAAGAGGGAGATGGATCGACTGAAATGGCTGAAGAAGAACACTAAGTACCAGCGGAAGTTGAGCAAAGACATCAAGGAACACGTAAAAACAAGCATGAGTCTGTTCCATCTGAAGAAACAGTAGAGGGAACGAGTGGCAATGAAGCACTGGCACTGGAGGATGAGGAGAGGGAGCGGACAATCGCAGAGGAAAGACGCACAGAGGAAAACCACAAGTGGAGAGCGCAGGTCCAGCAGAAGATGGATCAGAAAGAACTCGAGTGGGTTCAGAAAGAGGCATCTTATGAGAGGAAACTGCTAGAGTTGGCTGCAAGGCAACGGTATTTATCCACACAGCTATTAGAGCTCCAAAAAACTAATGGACAAACAAGCTTAACATTAACCACACAAACAAGTATGAACCAAACTGAAACTCAAAATAAGCCTGAAACAGCATCGGGGGTGGAAGTTCAAGCCAAAAGAAGAGTTCTGGTCCTGGTGTTGCTGCAGGAGATCTGATGAGGAGTAAGGGATGAGGGTAGTGAGTAGTTAAGAGCTGTCGAGGGCAGCGTTATACACTGTTCAGAGTGCGTGCAGCTGCCCTGGGTCCAGCTCGTGTTCTGTTGGCAGTCGCTATTGGAGACCAGGTCAAAGGAGTAAAGGGGAAGAGGTCAGAGTGGGTGGGGCTAAGTGGGGGGTTGTAGTGAGTTGTTAAGAGCTGTAGGCGGCAGTAGTACACACTTTTTAGAGTGGGTGCGGCTGCCCAGGGCTCATTGTCTCAAAACCAGCTCAAACCAAACTTTTTTTTTTTTTTTTTTGCATTTTTTTCATTAAGATGTAGTCATTACATGTTAAGTTAACTTTCATGTTTTAACAGTTTCTCACCAGAGGACGCTGGCACTGTGACCCAGCCCTGGATAAGCGGAATAAAATGGATATTTTTAACACTTAAGTGTCATCTCAAAATAAAATAGAATCCATAGCCATAGCCAAACATTTTTAGAGTGAACAGGTTTTGACTTCTTCAGTTCTGACAGGAAACTGGTGAGTCGCTGCCTTATATCTGTCTGTAGGGAGGAGCTAACTACAATGAAACTAAGCCACCCTAGTTTACAGTAAAAAGTATTTAAGTCCATTGGGGGTATGAAGGATTATAAAAATATATATGACTAGGTGACAGTTCACGCCTTAGGGTAGTTTTGTGAACTTATTAATAACAGATACTCTGTAAAGAGTTTCAGTAGTAGTTGGCTTCTCCCTTCATATTAGGCAGTGAGCAGTATCCAGTCAAAACTGAAGAAGCCTCTTGGATGAGTGGTGAACCATCTTCACGTCTTCAGACCTGCTGTACAACAGTAACCTGCAAAAACTCTCTTCAAATGTTCAAATAAACGTTACAATTACTTTTTAATACATTGCTTCTCCTTCATATGAAATTATCAAACAATGAAAAAAATGAAAAAGTAAATGATTTCAAAAGTTAAAAGGGACTAAAAAAATGAAAGGAAAAATGTATTGAACACTCTGTAACAAATGTTTCAATATAGAACCTCAAACTTTTATAAAAAGGTTCTATTTTAGAACCATTTCACTCAGAGTTTCAGTGTAAACTTTACAGTCCAAAATTTACAGTGCAAAATTTACAGTGCAACCTTAAAATGTCCTGAGTGAACGCTGTCTTGTCGTAGTACAGGCACTGTATATTGTATAAGCAGCTCTCAGGTCAAAAAA